>VZQC01013997.1:1489261-1634102 GCA_009823505.1 Rhizomys pruinosus | reverse complement strand
ACACACACACACACACATACACACACACACACACACACACACACAAGTGGCTTGCAGTTGCTTCTTATTCTTCAATAGCACATACCCCATGCACATTATCCAAGATCTTGCACTCCATATGCAAAATGTGGACCCAGAGAATAGAAAAGAGAAGGGACCTGTCTAAGGCTTTACAGCACAATGGGCTACACAGCTAGAGATAGTCAGCTCTAGATCCGACAGCTCTGTCAGCCACGCCTCTTTCATGGGTTGCCGGAGGAGTCACTGGAGGAGCAGATGGAAAAGGTTCAGTGGACACCCAACATACACAAGGCAGTTAGCAAACATCGGTCAGGTGAATGAATGAATCCATTCACATGGTGACCTGAGCTGCTTTTGCTGTCGGAGCAAGGACCCACTTGTCAGGCATCTTTCTAGTCATGCTGGCGTGAATAGTAAGCAAATGTCTGAGAGATCTAAAACTTCCCTCTGTTTCTGCTTGAGGTCTGTTTATTATCCACCACCCATGAGATGCCAATCTCAGTGACCACGCTGGGCTTTAGGTATTTCTCCAATTACACTATTATAGTGTTATAAAGACGAGCATTCATAACAGATGTGAAATTAGTATTACTTTTTAAAAAAACACAATGGTTCCAGTCAAACTTGGTGTACAAGACATTAATAGCAAAGTGCAGAAATCACAGGAGACAGACGGAAACCTGAGAATTTATAGAACTGAGCATGCTGGGGTCGGGGGAGGATTAGTGTGTCAGCATTAAAACTCAGAGGTTTAACTACAACCTTGAAAAAAATCTTTTTATCAAATTAGGCTCAGAATAGTGGCTCCTTTATTATAAACAAAACAATAATGATTAGATTCTATGCCCACCCAGTTCTGTTTGCTAAGGAGTGTCTTCTTCAGGCTACAACATGCAGGAGGACGCCTAGTCCCTTGTCCCCTGATCAGTATTTACCACCCCAAAAGCATCACCAATTTTACTTCATAATTTTACTTTTTTTCTTTTATTTTTCATTGTAGTGAAATTTCCTGATGGAATGGCCTAGCTCAGAAATCTCTTTTCCTGAGACCAACTCCTGCCTGCTCATGAATACTCCGGGTTTTGACCTCCAGCCTTGGCTATACATTTCCACATCTTTCTGGAGAGCTGGGAGAAAGTTTATAGTATTTACTTCAAAAAGATGAGCAAGAGATGATGATGATGATGACGATGATGATGATGACGATGATGATGATGATTTGAATTTTGAGACAGGATCTCATGTAGCACAAGCCAGCCTCAAACTCACTACATGGGAAAGAATGGGCCCCGAACGTCAGATCCTCTGACTCCCCCTCCCAAGTGCTGGGATTTATAGGTATGCATATCACCCCCATCTTTTTATGATTTTTTTAAAGAAGCAAATGTCACAGATCTAGGCCAAAATTCTCAGTAAGAAGGCAATCTCAGGTGACAAATTATATTCCATTAAAGTATTTCCTCTCAAGGCCTAGAAAGAAAAGACACTTGCTCCGGGACACCTCCATTTCGCTTGAATGACATCCAATGACTCCCTCCCACTTCGTTCTTATTTTTTTGTCCTTTTTCCTGAAGGATTGTTGTTTGACAGGTAGTTCTGAAGACCATAAATGTATCTACTCTTCATTTAGAATTAAGCCAAAATTAATTATGTACATGATAATTACATGTAGTAATAATTATAAAATGCAAAAGCATACCTATGCTCACCCACGACTTTGTTAAATTGTACAAACAAAATTTCTCGGAATCTATCAGGTGAGCATTGATTTTTAAATTTTATTGAGCTTTATTTCTTTATTTCTTTAATTTATTTATTTATGTGTATGACTGTATTGTCTACATGTAGGTTTGTGCACCCGTGTCATGCAATGCCTCGGAGGTCAGAAGAAGGTGTCGGATTCCCCTGGAACTGGAGTTAAAGACGGTTCTTAGCCGCCATGTGGGTGCTGGGGATCGAACCGGGGTCCTCTGCAAGAGCAGCCAGTGCTCTTAACCGCTGAGCCATCTCTCCAGCCCCTTACTGAGCTTTTGTACATCTCATACAACTGTTCTTAATCAACTCTAGACCCCATCTCCATTCACACTCCCCCACAACTGGACCTCATGTATTCTGCCATACATGTTAAGTTCTACCCAGTCAAGCATTTGTGGCCAAGCATTCAGTGCAAATTCATCCATGGTAGTCTAGTCAGCCTATATTGAGATCTAATTAAGGTCCACTCTCCCTCACCCAGTAGTAATCACTTTCCAGCAGTTCCCGGATTAGGGCTGGCCCTCTGCCCACTTCCCTGGATCCTCTGATCCACTCTGGGCCCTCCTGTTATTGAATTGGCCTGGGTCCTGTCCCCAAGGCCACACCACCACAAGTTCACATGTGCAGCTTCCAGTGGCCTGAAAGCCTCTGTTTCCCCATGTTCATGGACCAGCCCTGGCTCTTACAATCTTTCCACCCCCTCTTCCACATGGTCCCTGAGCTGTAGGCAGGTGAGGTGTAATATGGAGTCCTATCCAGAGACACACACTCTGCTGTCTCCTATTACTCAGAACTCACTTGTGGCTTCTGTGTGCATCGCACTCTGGTGTGTAAGGAAGCTTCACCGGTGAGAGTTGAGGGACGAACTCATTTTCTCTCTGCCCCTCTCCTGTTCTGCTATGTTCCGTGAGCCTTAGGAGTAGAGGTTCAACTGTACATGTGCCCTAGGCCGGGGCATCTCTCAGATGTTTCTTAAGGAATTATTGCTCATGGCAGTGACGGCACTGAGAGTGGAATCACCGCTCTGCTGTGACCAAAGCTCTGATTGGCTGGGAAGGAGTACAGAGCTTAGGGAAGAATGTATGTCAGCGATATCCCCGGGATGGTTCAATTCAAAGTGATGGGTTTCATCAGGAGTTGAGACTTCCAATAAGCAGAATTAGTTTTTCTTTAGTACTTTGCACCAGTGTTGCTCTGAGGTGCATTGCTGCATGGCTCAGGTCTGTTCCCAGGCAGGACAGTGCGAAGGAAAGTGTGCTTTAGTGACTGCCCTGATTCCAAACACACCGTGCAGATGGTCACGTGTGTCTTTGTACAATGTTAGAAAATGGCTCCAAGAGAACCACAGGTACAGGGAGACCCAGAAAGATCAACCCCCCCCCCAAAAAAAACACCCAAAAGATGAAGTTGAGTCGGAAGGTGTGAACAGCAGCTGGATCCGCAGCTGGAGCGGAATCCTCTAAAGCCTGTTCTTGATGTTTCTGCCAAAGCAAGCTTTCGGCTGGAAAGCTGGGAGGTTGTGCAAGGGATGACAGCACTCAGTAGCTGCAGCACACACATCCCCAAATCCTCACTTGAAAACCATTTCAAGCTGGGCGTGGTGGCGCACGCCTTTAATCCTAGTACTCGGGAGGCAGAGGCAGGTGGATTTTTGTGAGTTCAAGGCCAGCCTGGTCTACAGAGTGAGTTCCAGGACAGCTGGGGCTATGGGGATACCCTGTCTCAAAAAGACGCCCCCCCAAAAAAAGAAATAAAAGAAAACCATTTCAAGTAAGTCATCATTCTAAGCCAATGGAGTCTCTGGCTGGGTGTTTCATCGACTTGGAGAAAACAGATAAGAGAGAACCCACAGTTGGCCCGGTGCCTGGTGGAAGCTGTCAAGAAGAGTCCCCTCCTAAAAGGGTTTTTTTTAATAGAACACAGACATGTACATTTAAGTGAAGATTAATATTTTACAGGAACAGCTGATTAATTTTGTAAAAGACTGAATAAGCATAGAGGACAGATTATTGAAGCAATAAAGTTGGTGAGGATTGAAAACCAGGCTAAATGATAACAGGACAGGAATTGTACCTTTGACCATAAGTGTCCTGTTCTTTCCAAATTTGCCTGGTGTAAAATCGGCCAATCACCTAAAATCCATCCCTAATAATTTATTCTTTCAACTATGCTCAACTTTTCCCCCTATTTTAAAAATTACCTCCAACAAGAGCCACACCAAAAAGAAAAAAGTAAAAAGAAAAAAAAATTACCTTATGGGGCTAGAGAGATGGCTCAGTGGCTAAGAGTACTGGCTGCTCTTGCAGAGGACCCAGGTTCCACTCTCAGCACCCACATGGTGGCTGACAACCATCCTAACTCCAGTTGCAGGGGATCTGACACCCCCTTTTGACATCTGTTGGCACTGCATAACACAGATACATTTACATACCTGGGGTAATACATATTCCTACACAGAAAATAAAAATGATAAACAAAACATTTTTCTTTTTGGTCTTTCTGAGACAGGGTCTCTCCTTTAGTCTCAGCTGGCCTGGAGCTTACTACGTAGACCAGGCTGGCCTTGAATTCACAGAGGTCTGCCTGCCTCTGCCTGCCAAATGCTGGGATTAAAGGCATGTGCCACCACATTTGTTACATTCGGTCATTTGCTTCCAAAAAGAACGCAGCAACTAAATGTATCCTATTATTTTATAGAAAATTGTCACTCAGAAAGGCTAAACTTGCAAGTTGATCCAAAAACGATTTTTTGTTTCTTTGAGACAGGGTCTCCCTGTAGCCCCAGCTGGCCAGGAACTCATTCTGTAGACCAGGCTGGCCTTGAACTCACAAAGATCTCCCTGCCTCTGCCTCCTGAGTGCTAGGACTAAAGGCGTGCACTACCACGCCCGACCCAAAAAAGATTTTAAAAGGATCAAGAGGTTTTATTTCTCATAATATGAAGGACTAAATTATATGAAAATTCCTTCTAAAACACTTTAAGTATGGGATTAAATGTAGCGACTATACATTATATTAATATCAGAGCTATCAAGAAAATAAAAGAAATTGAGAAGGGCAAAATCCTTAAGAGAGGTGGAGCATAGTAAGAGGAGGGGGTGCTGACCCACTTCCACAACAGAAAAAGATTGTTTGAATGATTACACAGGCATGTGATATGCCTGACCACCTACAGGCCCAGAGACAGAAGACTGCAGTGTACAGGATGACCTTTACAGGCCACACCCTGAAAGGTCTAGAAAACAGTTAACCCAACAGCACTGCATAGCCTCAGAACTGATGTGATTCAGGTCGGGGTGTGGAGAAGAAGGCTGGGAGGGTTTTCTATTACTTGTATGATTCTGGAACCTACTAAGATGAATATAAAAACAATCCTGAATAAAACTTGGTGACTTCAATAAATAATGGGGGGGGGTTATAAAGGATGAATCTTTGAGTAAGGGTGTATAAAAAGCATATGAACTAATTACAGTGCATATATCTTATTTAGATCTTGATTTTGAACAAATTGTGAAGAAATATTCATGAATTAATCACAGGTGTTTCAACACTGATTTGATCCTATTAAGAAATTAACTTGTTCCTGGGCATGGTGGCTCACATCTTTAATTAGAGGCAGGTGGATCTCTGTGAGTTCAAGGCCAGCCTGGTCTACATAGTGAGCTCCAGGCCAGCTAGGATTAAAGGGAGACCCTGTCTCAAAAAGACCAAAAAAAAAAATAATAATAATAAATAAATAAATAAATAAATGTTAAAAAAAGAAAAAAAAAGAAATTAATTTACAGGCCTGGAGAGGTGGCTCAGTGATTAAGAGCACTGACTATTCTTGCAGAGGGGCTGGGTTCAGTTCCCAGCACCCACATGATGGCTAACAACTGTCTATAACTCCAGTTCCAGGAGATCTGACACCCTCTTCTGGCCTCTACGGGCATTGTACACATTTCTATACATGCAAATAAAATATATACGTAGAATAAAAATAATTTTTTAAATAAAATGAAGAAATTAGCTTATGAGCTACTGATATTTGGACTATTTTATAGTCTCTATCATTTGACTTACATAACAAAATATTAATGGATGAAATGACATAATGACTGGGGTTTACTTCAAAATAATGGTAAGTGGGTATGAAGGGAATTATGAAAACACACAGATCAAACAAGATAAATAATTATAAGTTGATAATTATCAAGGCTGGGTGATGGGAGAACAAAGGTTCATTGTAAGATTTTATCTACTTTTGTGTCTGCTTGAAAATCTTCATAATAGATGGGCCAAGAGACGATAAAATGGCTCTGGGCCTATAATACCATCAGAACACAAGGCAAAACAAACTGCCTGGAGGAAGAATGGCATAGGCCACACTGAATATCACACATGAATCCTCTTGGAAGATGAACTCACAAACTAAAATTAGCAAACACATAAAGAACCAATCTGTTAATAGGAGCCACTACTGGTATTTAGGTACACGTACACATGCATGTACTCTGAAAATTCAGGCCAAAGCCCTAAGAATTCCTAGTAAGGGGTGCTGGGATAACAGATCAGAGGATGAAGCCTGAGGGCCTGAGTTTGATTCCCTAGGATCCACATGAAAAGAAAAAAGCAAGAAAGGGCGGCACATGCTGTAGTCTCAGCACTGGAGCTGGGGAGACAGGTAGGTCCCTGGGCTCCCTGGTAGGCTAGCCTAGAACTTGACCAGCTCCGGGTCATTTAGAAACCCTGTCTCAAATATCAAGGTGGACAGAAGGAATGAGAACCTAGGGTGTCCTCTCCCCTCCATATGCACACATACACACACACACACACACACACACACACACACCTGCACACATATGAACTCACACACGTACATTTATTTAAAGAATTCCTAGTAATGAAACTAATACATAGAACCTATAAACTATATTGAAACAATTAAAGATGTCAAAGAAACACTTGGATGGGAGAATAAAACAGCACTTTCACATCGTTACCAAATATGCTTCTGAAAATAGAGCCAGGACCCCCCTCCCCATGTGTCTACTCCAAACCTGGAGACTCTCCTGGCAGAACAGGCTCTCCCAATCTCTCTGCAACATAGCTTATTCCTACCCTGCATGTGGCTCAGACCCCACCTTAGCATGTGGCTTTTTTTTTTTTTGGTCTTTTTGAGACAGGGTTCTCCCTATCTTAGTCCCAGCTGGCCTGGAGCTTTCTATTTAGACCAGGGGGGCTGGGCCTTGAACTCACAGAGATTCTGAGCCTGCCTGCCTCCCCAGTGCTGGGTATTAAAAGGGCTGTGTCGCCACGCCCGGCTGGCATGTGGCTTTCTAAATTAAACTGTAGTTGTCTGTACATTGTCCGTCCGTCCCCCCCCCCCCCCCCGCACCAGACTGGGCGGCTGGGCAGCTGGGCAGGCAGGACAACCATGCCCACAGAGAGAGAAAAACAGCAGTGTGGCATGATACAAGAAGTTTCTTTTCTTCTTGTAAGTAGTTCTCTTCTTTAGGCTTCTGTTCAGTTCCTTCCCCAGGGCCCAGCTCACTGTGCTGGTGCCACTCAGACACAGATCAACACACCCCATAAATACCTATTTATGCAAAATAATCCTTGACAAGAAATGGGAGAGAATCAAAGATTTGTTCCAGCATTTCTCATGAATCAACAGAAAGGTGCCAAATGGCTCTGTGGGGGCAGGGCGGAAAAAGAAACACCCTCCTTATTTCACGTTGTGAAAGACAGTACAAAGCAGCTAAAGGAGACCACCACCAAGCCTGGCGACCTGAGTTCGATCCCTGGGACCTGCATGATAGAAGGAGAACACTGACTCTCATCAGTTGTCCTCTGACCTCTAACATACACATGTACACATCAAATTTTTAATATGTAATAACATTTTTAAAAAATTTAATGTCCCCCCAAACCTGAGGACCAGATCCTCAACTGACCTTGAGAAAACAAAAAACCTTGGTTAATCTGGGCTAACAGTTTGTGGACTCAAGCATCCAAGGAAAGTATAACCAAGAAAATCAAATAATCGGTAAGGTCTGAGAAATTTGTACTTCAGGTATAAAACTTGAGATCTTATAAAAAGACAAAAAGTTAAAAATAAAAAAAAAAAAAAAAAGAGCACAGTTGTTCTGGAAAAAAAAAGTGCAATCAGCCTGTTCCAGCGGTATGGCTGCAGAGAGGACTGTTTCTCATGCATAAGCAGGAAGGTCGTCAAGTTGGGCTCCACTTCAGAAATGAGTGCTGGGGCAAGCCTGCACCCGTGTCCCTGAAATCGCACCATTGGCTGAAAATTATTAAACAGCCCATGTAGGCTCTACTATAAATCAATATGATTTCAATTATATGACAGTGTGTCAGGAGGATGAACAGTTTGAGCTTTCACACATCATCAAGGGGCTTTCCTCACGGCATCTCAAACGTCTAAGCAGGCTGTAAGCACTATGGAATGAGTTGACTCTGTCTGAGCATCGCTGTTTCTCTTTCAATGTGAGGAGGTCCCTGTCTCCAAGAAGCCCTCAGCCTGTCCTGCACACTTCCCAGGGCAACACGGCCAGCCAGACACTGAGCTTTTTGTGAGGCATAGGAGAGGAATGGGAAAAGGGGGGCGAGACTTCGGGGAGGTCTCCAGGTGGAGAGTCTGTGACGCATGGCCTTTGGCAACTGACTGAGGATTATTTATCAGGGTTCTAGGACACGATGACTTTGGTCACCCCGTGCTCACTTTTAAAATTATAGTTGGTCTTGGAGTTTTGAACACAAACCAAAACCTTCAATAAATATCCCAGACTATGTGCTCGCATGGGATCAGCTCTTCCATTTGAGATTGGAGGAGAGAAAGCTCTAGAGCTGGACATTGGCTTACTGAGGGGGTCACGTGCCCAGCACCAGGGCAGCCAGCCTTCAGGGTATGCCTGGCTGGAAGTTGTCTTTCCTGCATTTTAAGCTGTTCACCTTGATGTTCTCGCTGCCCCTCTGTCCCCAAGGTCACACCGTGCGGCCTCTTCTCCCTGAGGATGGGGTCCCCATCCCTTTCCCCAGCCTTCTTCGAGAGCCAGCTGCTTCTCGGCTTTGCTGACTTGGAGTCAGAGTCTGTTAACACACCAGCACTTCCCTTCTCCTTAGCTTCCTGCCCTTATCAGTTCAAGAGAGGGGCCTTGGTCATAACCTATTGTAAAGGGATTTTGTAAATGGTTGGGAACCAAACGCTTTAGAAACAATAGTGGATAGGTGTCATTGGAAGGGTCTCCTTGGGCTTCTCACCCCCTCAGAAGCAGGGCTGTCCCAGCAAGGGACAGCTGCTCCTTTCTGCCCTGACAGATACAGGAGCCCTGTGTCACAGGACGTGCAACCAAGCACAAAGTGTTTGCTTTCTACTCTCTATTCACATGATAGCCTTGCCAACCTCCAGGGAAAGTAGCACCGAGGGTCTCCTTCTGGCCAATAGGAAGGGGCCATGGCTACAACCGGGACAGATGGGCCACCATCAACTTTGTAGCCAAAGCCAAAGGAGAAGGCTAGGGAGACAGCCCAGTCCCCGAGGTGCATGCCAACAAGCACAAGGACTTGAATTTTACCCTCCAGAACCCATGTGAGAAAGCCCAGCATGTCAGCACATGCCTGTGATCCCAGCACTCAGGAGATGGAAACACTGAACCAGCCAGAGCAACCTATCTGGGAAGGTCCAGGATCAGTGAGAAGCCATGTCTCAAAAAGGGAGGGTGAGCAATTGAGGAAGACTCTTGACATCAACCTTTGGCCTAACACATGTGCCTAGGAACACATGTACACACATGTAAATATGTATACATACACGTAGAGACAGACACGCACACACACATATATATATACACACATAAATACAGACATGCACATATACACAGAGAAACATACACAGATACAGAAGTATACATAAAGACACACACAGACACATATATACAGACACACATATACACATACAGAAATATACATGCACACAGTCACATTCAGACACACACACACATCAGGAAGGCTTTAGAACCTCCACAGAGACTGTCCCCTGTTGGTACCTTGCTTTGGAATGGAGCTGGAAGTTTGTATCTGGAGGCTACAACCAGCCCCCCATCCTTCTCCCACCCCAATAGCTTGGGTACATGCAGTTCTTCGTAAAGAAAAACCTTGTTGGGACGCCCGTGCCATATAAACAAAATCCCAGGAGGCAGTGGGGCAACGCCCAGGGCTGCATCTGCCGCCAGAGGCTGTGACAGGAAGTGGCCCAGCATGGAGACACCCTGGGGTTTTAATGTGGCATGTTCTACATAAAAAATCATTAATCTCATGTTCGATGTTAACTGAAAATGTGAACTGGGCTGTATATTATAAAGGCAAACTAAGGGGTGGCTTCCCTTTAGTTCTAGAAACACCAAATCCCTTAGCTTCATATCCTGTTGCTGAGATAACATACCAAAGCTACTCAAGAGAGAAAGGCTTCATTGCAGATTTCAGCTGGGGGTTACAGCCCCTCACCCAAGGAAGTCATAGCAATGGGCGCTTGAGGGAGGTGTCATGTCATGTCATGTCTGTAGACAAGAAGCCACTAGGAGCAGATGACAGTGCTCAGCTGGCGTTCCAAGTTGTGCAGCAGGACACCTGCCCAGGGATGGTCTTCCCACCCCAATGAAGGCCCTCAAGATAAGCCCCCGCTGTGGCTGGAGATGCGGCTTAGCCCTTAAGAGCACTGGCTGCTCTTGCAGAGGACCCAAGTTCAGTTCCTAGCACACACATGGCAGCTAACTCCAGTTCCAGGAGATACAGTGCCCTCTTCTGACCTCCTTGGGCATTGCACAACACAGGTGCACTTACATACATGTAGACAATACACTCCTATACTTGAAAAATAATAAGCTGGGCGTGGTGGCACATGCCTTTAATCCCAGCACTCAGGAGGCAGAGGCAGGAGGATCTCTGTGAATTCAAGGCCAGCTTGGTCTACATAGCAAGCTCCAGGCCAGCTGGGACTAAAGGGAGACCCTGTCTCAAAAATAAATAAATAAATAAATAATATCTTTTAAAACAGGTAATCCCCACAGGCATGCCAGGGGGCCTGTCTCCCAGATGATTCTACAGCCTGTCCAGCTGACAATTAACACAAGCACAAGGCAATCTCCCTCACAGAAAAAGGGCTCATACAGCTTCTCAGTACATGACCATCTTCCAATAGAGCCACTCAGCCCACACAGCACCCTTGCCTCAGAAGCCAAGATGGCAGCACTTGTAAAGCCAGGAAGGACAGCAGGAACTCACTTCAGTGGTTCTGCCATATTTAAAAAATATATATTTTTTTTATTTGTATTTTATGTGTATGAGTGTTTATCTGCATGAATGTGTGTGTGCCTTGTGCATACAATGCCTATAGGGGCCAGAAGAGGGTGCTAGATCCCCTGGAACTGGAGTTAAAGACGGTTGTAAGCCACCATGTGGGTGCTGGGAACCAAACATGGATCCTCTCTAAGAGGAGCCACTGTTGTTACCACTGAGCCCCTCTCTAGTCTTTGTTCCTCCCCTTTTAAGAAACAATGCAGCTCGTGAAATCCCTCAGTCACTCCTAAAGCCGTAGTCACTAGCTGGGTGTGCTTGATTTTTTTTTTTTTCTTTTACAGAAATTTGACCAAAGAAGTAATCAGTAAATGCAACGAAAGCACATTCTCCCGAATGTCTCCCACTTGCTAAGCACTTGCCAGTTCCCTGGCTGAGATTTTCCACGGGAATGACCAGACTTCCGGCTGCTCTGGGAAAGCTTGTGGCCTTCACTAATAAGATGGGAAATGTGCTTACACATCACTGAACAAAAACATCACTCTCATGAGATGCTGTGGCACATGCTTATAATCCCAGAATTCAGGAGGTGGAAGTAGGAAGGTCAGAGGTTCAAAGCCAGCCTCAGCTAAACAGTAAGCTACCCAGTAAGCCTCAGCTACACAGCCTCAGCTGTGTAGGCCAGCCTGGGCTAAATGAGACCCTGTCTCAAAAATAAAAACATATCCAGCACAAGGGCTCAGTGGGTAAAGGCACTTCCCCCAAGCCTGACGGACTGAGCTTGATCCCAGGATCCACACAGCGGACAGAGAGAAAGAGAACTGACTCCTATTAAGTTGACTCTGACCTACACACACACACACACACACACACACACACACACACACACACACACACACACACAGGACTTTCAGGAGGTAACTAAGGTTAAATGAGATTTGAAGAGTGGGATTTCAGTCTGACAGGCTAGCAGTGAAGGCCCGGGCACAGTGGCTCATACCTTTAATCTCAGCACTTGTAAGACAGAGGAGTTCAAGGCCAGTCTGAGCTACAAAGGGAGTTGCAGGCCAGCCAGGGCTGCATAGTGAAATCTATCTAAAAAACAAAACAAAACAAAACCAAAAAACCAAAATGACAACAAAAATCAAAGATAAAAAGAAAAGTGACTGGGCTCTACTTGACAGGCTAAGAGAAACCACCGTGGCTTTGGGCCATCTGCTTGTGTCTGTTTAGTGTGATGTTCTCTCTGACTCAGCAAGTGGGGTCAGGTAAAGAGCAGCCTCAATATATATACACACACGGCTGGAGAGATGGCTCAGTCATTAAGAGCACTGAGTGCTCTCGCAGAGGACCCAGGTCTAATTCCCAGCACACACATGGCAGCTAACAACCATCCATAACCCCAGCTCCAGGGGAATCTGATGCCTTCTTCTGACCTCCATGGGCATTGCATGACATGAGTGCACATGCAGGCAATACACTCATACACGTAAGTGTGTATACACACACACACATGCACACGCACACACACACACATGCACAATCAGGATCTGCCCCCTTCTCCTCATTTGAAGAGAAGAAAAATGTCCCTCAGGCTATGAGCGCTCCTGGGGGAGTGTGAAGCTCTAAGCAGAAATAAAAACACATCTCCAAATTACTCTGAGCCTCATGGTGCCGCTCAGTTCTGCCTTCCTTACTCTTTCTCTACTCCTGAGATTCACCAAATTCTTGAATATTCCATGTCATTTTCATATACTTCTAAAATTAATTTTTATACTCGCTACGAGAACGTCACATGGCTATCAGATTATTTTTCTTCCATTATCTATTGTCTATAATCCACAGGTCTTGATTCAATCCTGTAATTATTATTCCTTAGATCTAACAACCCTGTGACAGCTGTGTAATAAAAATTATTTCTCAGGGGTACCCGAGGTGCGATGTTGGGTTTTAGAAGAATATCAAAGTCCCAATATGAAAAAAATCATGAATTTCTATGCAGTATGTGTCTAAAAATATTATTCTAGATTTAATTTTTCAAATATCAAAACTCCCACGCAGAAGACTGCGGCACTTTTAACCTCTTGACTTGTGTCCACTCTTCCAGTTTTCCTCTGTGGCCAGGATCAAGTCCCTTGGCTACAGTGTGCATTTTACTTCCTCTGCTTATAAGTCATGGGTGATAACTTCATCTGAGCCACGGGAACAGTGTGCTATAGATCTCCTTGTAAGAGTCACAGTAAATTCTGTTCTCTACTAACCACTCAATTTTCTTGTCCTAGTTAGATTTCTATTGTGGTGGTAAAATACTGACCAAAGGCAATGGGGGGGGGCAGTTAATTTCAGCTTGCAGTACAGTCTTTCATCAAAGGAAGCCAAGGCAGGAGTTCAAACAGGAACCTGGAGGCAGGAGCTGAAGCACAGGCCATGGAGGAAGGCTGCTTACTGGCTTGCTCCTCCTCTGACCCATGCTCAGCCTGCTTTCTCTTTCTTTCTTTCTTTCTTTCTTTCTTTCTTTCTTTCTTTCTTTCTTTCTTTCTTTCTTTCTTTCTTTCTTTCTTTCCTTTCTTTCTTCCTTTCTTTCTTCCTTTCTTTCTTCCTTTCTTTCTTCCTTTCTTCCTTCCTTCCTTCCTTCCTTCCTTCCTTCCTTCCTTCCTTCCTTCCTTCCTTCCTTCCTTCCTTTCTTTCTTTCTTTCTTTCTTTCTTTCTTTTTTTATTTTTTGAAACAGGGTCTCCATTAGTCCCAGCTGGCCTAGAGCTCACTATGTAGACCAGGATGGCCTTGAACTCACAGAGATCTGCCTGCTTCTGCCTCCTGAGTGCTGAGATTAAAGGTGTGTACCACCGCACCTGGCCTAAGACCGTTCTTAGCCACCATGTAGGTGCTGGGAATCGAACCCAAGTCCTCTGCAGGAACAGTCAGTGCTCTTAACCGCTGAGCCATCTCTCCAGCCCTCAGCGTGCTTTCTTATACAACCCAGGACCACCTGCCCAGGGGTGGCCCCACCCACAGTGGGGTGTGCCTTCCCACATCACTCAACAATCAAGAAAATGCCTCACAGACAGGCCCACAGGCCAGTCCGATAAAGGACATTCCCCAGGTATGGTTCTCTCTTCCAGGTGTGTCCAAACATGACCTTTCTCTTCCATTAAGTCAAGCCCTAAAACAAATCTGAAACATGAATACACCTGCATTTGGAATTTCTTAGAGTAAGTTAACAGGTTACTGAAATTCTTTGGGGGAAGGTATGTGTTTTGAGACAGGGGTCACTTTATATAGCCCAGGCTGGCTTTGAACTCTCAGTCTTCCTGCCTTAGCCTCCTGAGTGCTGGGATTACTGAAGTGTACCACCAGGCACAGCTATGTTATTTAAATTATCCACAGCACTTGTAATCATTACAGATTCAATTACAGTTTTATGAATGATGTTACATAAAGGAAATCCTGTTCCCGTTCTTTTAAGCCCTGCTTAAAACTTTCTAAGGTGATTGACAGGATTTATTTCTCTGAATGGAGATTCCTATGGGCAGAGCACGGAGAAGTGGAAGGAAAGGAAGGAAGGGTAAAGAACACACAAGGCATGGTGGTGCATGCCTATAATCCCAGCACTCAGAAGGCAGAGGCAGGGTCCCCTGGTCTCTGTATCGAGTTCCAGCCAACCACGGCCTAGAGTCTCACAAGCACCGAGTGTCCCCAGAAGAGACAAGAAGTGCAGGCAAGCTCTGAAACTGACTGCAGCATGCAGATGCCAAGGGGATAAATCACTGCCAGTGAGGCGCTCTGAGGTAAACGGGCTTTGAAATATTGGTGCAGGTTACATTTTCTAATGGGCCATATTCATTACTGTCAGATGTGATAAGGACCAAGTCCATCAGCATCCAGGGACCTCATCCAGCCGTGGGGGGGTCACCATTTTAGGCCCGTGCAGATACCCCTAACAAATGCTACTGAGTCCCAAGTTAAACATGCAAAGCTTCCCATAAATTAGTACTGTGTCCAGTTCCCAGAGCCCTGAGATCCCTTTAAGTAGATACATGTTTCATCAATGAGAATTCTGAAATGACACTTGGGAAGTAGAGGAGGATCAGTTCAAGGCCAGCCTCGGCTACATAGCAAGTTCCAGGCTCGACCTACAGGATACTCTGTCTCAAAAACCAAAATAAAATCATTTAAAATATGATCAAATTCAAATACTCATCTGACTTAAACCACAAATAGAAAACAAAAAAGAATTCAGAACAAACTTCAGACTTCTCTTTCCTGGGTGGTTTGTCCACGGCCAAGTTCACCCACAGGGACGGCATTGTTGCCATTGTCTTCTATGTTACAACCCTCAAGCCACCTACAAGGGACTCTGAGAGAACAGCGTGTCACAGATTCACAGTCTACACGGCAGCTCCACTCTTAATTTTTTTTTTCCTTTCCTGTACGTAATGCTTTGGTAACCAAAATTGAAAGATTCCAGTTGTCCGTTTAATTGGAAGTGAGTGGACTCACGGATCACAGTGGAGAACAGGTAGGAAATAACTTATTTGGCTTCTCACAATTCCACTGAACTTACATCTCTCAGCATCAATCGCTGAAGGCCTCTTTAGAGTCTAAGTAAAAGTTTACTGAGGAAGTTACCCAGCCACATGCATGGATTTATCCAAACAGCCAGCTTGTACTAAGGAGATGCCAATACCCAGACTTCAAGTTAATGGGATGGCAGCATCTGAAGAATGAAGCCAATCCCATATGCCAAAAAGCAGCCTGGAATACACACAGCCTTCTACAGCTTGGGAGCCTCAGCCTGCATTCTGGAAGTGGGTGTGGCTCGGCTCAGCCCATGGGTTGGGCAGTGAGCCTTTTGCAAGCAGTAAACTATTCTGGATCCCCACCCCAGAGCATACCAGACCAGAATCATCCCAAATCCCCAAGGGAAAATGACCCCCCCAGGAGGGCCCCTCTCCATGAAGTTCATTTTTTTATTGATTTCCCAGAGACTTCAGAAAATAACCCTAATGTTGCACTGCTGAGGTGCTAAATGCTGAGAAAAGTGGGGTGCTCAAACTGATGCCTCCTTCAGGGTTCAGGATCTGTGAAACACAGGGTATAAAAAAGGCCTGTTCTGCCACCCTGGGGGTGAACCAGGGTCCCTTCAACTCTGAAGACAGCTACCACCAGTGTGACAAGTGAGGCTGTGAGGTTTACATGTATTAATTTGTTTAATCCTCAGGATGACTTTAAGGAGTAGAATTTATTAGTGTCATCCTGATACCATCAATAAAAAAATGGAAACCAGGACTAGGGAGATGGTTCAGTGAGTAAAGTGCTTGCCGCAAAGCATGGGGACCTGAGTTCAAATCCCCAGCACCCAAGTAAAGCTGAGGGTGGCTTAAAGCATCTATAACCCTAGGACTGGGGGAACCGAGAGAAGATCCCATAGGCCCCCTGACCAGCTGGTCCAGCTCAATTGATGAGCTCCAGGTTCAGTGAGAGACCCTGTCTCAAAAAACAAGACAGAGGTGACTGAGGAAGACAAGCAGGTGTTATCCTCTACAGAGTCATGCAGTCTGTCCTTCCCCCACATAGGCACGGGGTGGGGGTGGGGCAGAGAGAGAGAGGAGCCTAAAGACGTTAACTGACTTACCCAGAGTTATTCAGCAAATCATGTTTGAGCTGGGACTCAGCTGCAGGCGTACCGTGTACACACCTGCCCTTCTCCATCTGCCTCCTGTTTTTCCCTTGCTAAAAGTTTGGAAGAGTACCGTATGACCAACCAGAGAGTGGGTCCATGTGTCGGTGGGAAACCCTGCCACACTGCCCAGCCTTCATCCTGCTGAGATGGCACTTGCCCCTTCCCCGGGCCTGGCTTCTCAGTGACCCCCTCACCAGGCTAAGGACACTTCTGCCAGATGCCCCACACTGACTCTCTGTGGAAAGAAAATCCAAGCAGGGCCACATGCTATGTAGGAACTTCAAATGAACCCTAGATTAAAAGCAGAGTGCTCCCTCCTGGAACGGAATCTTATTTGTGCCACACCCGGGAGGCGTTCAGGACAGAGCTCCCTGGGAGATTTCAATTCACATTTCGTGAGTTGTGTGTTATGCCTTAAACGTTAAAACTAGGTTTGTGTTCCCATATCTAATTTGCTTCTTTGAAACTATTCTTTTTGAAGTTGGGGGGGGGGGATAGGAGACACATTCAAAAATGGTACTCAAAACCACTCAGTACAAAACATTTTCTTTTCCTTTCTCTAGCCTTCAAGGACAGATATTTTTCCTCCTTGAGTATGTTGACAGCCATTGAAGTGACTAAAATACCTAGTATATCTTAGCGAGAAGCTATTTTTAAAATCATTTGGCTCAGAAAACTCCAATCACGATAATTTCATGGGAATTCTTGTACACAAATTAAATGTTTTAAATTACTCTGCAAGGATCTGAGAGTTCAAGTAATCTTCATTTTAAAATACCTGCACTGATGCATATTTACCAGATGTCTTTAAGTTCTGCCCCCATAGCAAATCTCGTCCCACGTTTCTTTGTGTGCTATAGTTTTGGAGTCAGTGACAGAATTAAAATAACAGAACAGGGGGCCTGGCCTGGAAGTCCCGTGCTAATCCCCTCCTGACTGCCCAATTTACCTTTTGGGTTTGAAAATTCCATGTATTTGGGGGCATGGAAGTGCACGGCTTTAATCCCAGCACTAGGGAGGCAGAAGCAGGCAGATCTCTGAGTTCAAGGCCAGCCTGCTCTACATAGCAAGTTCCAGCCCAGCTACAGGAAGACCCTGTCTCAAAAAGACCAAAAAAAAAAAAAAGAAAGAAAGAAAGAAAGAAAGAAAGAAAGAAAGAAAATTCCATTTACTTTATCATAGTGGGCTTCCTCATGTCCAAAGAACAATTTCTACCTCAAAACACTGTTTTATGGGTCAAATGAAACAACCCAGGTAAGGATTTAGTAAGTCCCAAGATTTATATAATATAACAGGATGTTTAAGTTGCAAGCCAGGTACATGTCAGTGTATCTCAAGGAGAAAACCCGTAGAAGGAATCTGATGTGGAAAGTTATCAACCTGGCTGTCTGACACTATCCAGATCATGACCTGGCGTGGGTCCAGCCTGGTTTTTCTCTTTGAGAAGGGTGAGCGATCCTGTACGGGGTACACCGGGTAGAAACAGATGAAGACATCTAACAGGGCAGGCACGCAGTAGGTGTTCAGCAGTTGGAAGCAAACCTCCCCCTCCCCCTTCAACACGAGCTCTGAACAGCTGAGCACTGTTTTCAGGACAGACCCAAATATACTTCTGCCACAGCTGGTGCCCTGGCCTGGGCCCACTTTAGACTCCTGAGATGAAGACTGCATTTGCTGTATTGCCAGGCCCTGCGTTAGAAGTCGATTTGAGGAAGCTTAGGTGAGAGGTCAGTTTAACAAATAAAGCCCATCCTAGCCAAAGTGTCAACTCCAAGTTCTTTCTTTTCTTCCCAACCTGCTTTTCCCAAAATGAATTATTTCACTTTTACACAAAGACGGGAGTGAGGCCTGGGGGGTAGACGGTGAGCCTCTTTTGTCCCCGAGGCTGTGCGAGATGACCACATGGTCTCCCCAGCTCCAGAGGCTGGAGAGTCGGGCCCCTGGAAGTCCAGCCAGCAGGAAGAGGCCTGAGCCCTGTGTCTGTGTCCAACCTGGCCCCGGGAAGCCCACGTGGTTAGGGGTGCAGCTGGGGTGGGGTGCATGCAGCCAGGGTGGGGCGCATGCAGCTGGGTTAGTGTCCACTCCTCCATGCAGCCTGGCATGCCCGCGCTTAGGCCCAACAGACGGATGCTTACAAGGATCCCAGACCAAAACGGAGTGTCTCTGACTGGCAGGGAGGGGCTGACGCTCGCCATGAGGAAGCCCAGCACCGTCACCGCGATGCCCAGCGCCAGCTGCAGCAGCGCCAGCAGCAGTGGGAAGCGGCAGCCGCAGCACGTCCGCGCCTCCTCGTCCCCGCGCTCCGGGGCCCCGGGGCCCGACCTGCGCCCCATGTCGCGGCGGCGGCGCTGCACCGGCCAGCCGGGCTGGGCCTGCCCTGTCTGCAGGGGCCGAGGCTGAACAAATATGGAAAACTCTCGCAGGCCACCCGAGCGGGCCGAGGGGGACTCGAGGGGGGTCGCCAACTGCCAACGGGTGGGGCCCCGACCCGCAGGGCGCCGTGGGGCTCGGGTGGCCGGGCCCTGAGGACCCGCCTGGGTGCTGGTCATGCAAGCTTGGGGTCCTTTCTGAACCCCGGGACTTCTTTAATGTTTTGTTGTTGTTGTTGTTGTTGTTGTTGCTGTTGTTGTTGTTAGTTTTCTGGGAGGTGAGGTTCAAGGTGATGAGTGTTGAAATTATTTGAGTTTAATTAATAGATAATTGAATCCCAAATGGGGTTGGCTGCGCTACAAGCTGTGAAATCATTGTCAGAAGTTAAGGCGTTCTTATTCTCCAGCAGAATCATACTCGTTTCTCTAAATCTATAATCCAATTGACAAAGAAGGAAGGGAGAGAGGGAAGGCAAGGCGGGAAGGGAGGCAGGCTGGGCTGCTCCGCGGTTCCATTGCTTTCCCGGCACCCAAGTCCCAAGGCTCAAAACCACTTGTAACTCTAGCTCCGGGGAGGTCCAGGGCTTCTGTTTCTACAGACACCTGCGCATGCCCACACACTGACACACACATAATTAAAAACGAAGATAGGTCTTTAAATTTTTATTATAGAAAAAGAAGGCAGAAAAGAAAAAAAGACATTCTTTTCCCCATTGAGATGTCTTTAAAATAATTATCTCAGGACACTGAGATAGCTCAGCAGGTCAAAGCCCTTGCCACATAAGTCTGATAATGTGTGTTTGAGCCTGGAACTCACAGTGGGGAAAGAGAACTGTCTCCTGAAATTTGAGCATCTGACCTCTATACATGTGGCCCACACCACACACACACACACACTAATGATAATGAATAACTTAAATGAATAATAAATAATTATAGGGACACTGGGCTGATTGTGATACCTCTTACCTGTGTTTTCTTTAAAAAGCTTGTGTTTGATTTTTGTTTGTTAAAACAGTTTCATGCAGCCCACACTGTTCAAACTTGCTATGTAGTCACAGATGACCTTGAACTCTGGATCCTCCTGCCTGTACCTCCCCAGGGCTAGGATTATGGGTGTGCACCACCACACCTAGATCCTGTTTTAGAAGCTCTAACAACAGATTCAATTGTGTCCCCAACCTGTCTTCACACATTTGCACAACAGTGTCTACAGCTCTGGAGATGGACAGCTGGTTCTAGGCAGCATTTAAAGGCTATTTTTAGCACCCGTAAAGTCCTAGGATAGCTAGAGATAGATCTGGTCCCAGCCAGAAGTCACAGAACAGTCAATAAAGCTGATTATTCTCATTCCTTCTTTGCTCCACGCAATAGCATTTAGAACACACTTCAGCGTGAAGCCAGTAAGAAATGGCCCATCCTTTGCGGGGATTTAGGCCTTATTTGTATGGTCATCTTAACATTCAGAACCTGTATTCAGAAAGGAAAGATGTGAGGACAAATGAGTATTCAGAAAGGAAAGATGTGAGGACAAATGAGTTATGTGTGTTTCTAGGTTGCCCGAGATCAGCCAGGAGTCTGCTGTTCTCCGAATTGCAACCTTACCTTAGCAGGTCTCCTAAACCGCCAGGTCCCCACAAAGGTACTTGCTCAATGAACCTCAGTATTTTCCCTATAACTTCCTTCTAGACTAGAGAGAAAAGTAGAACCCACGGGCCCAAGTCAGTAACTCAGGATGTAGAATACAAACCATATGTCCCATTTCCACCCAGGACAGCCAGGCAAGTGCTCCTGTTCCCCAACAACACAGCACAGCCGAAGGCAGTCATCCTCAGCTCCAGGCCATCAAACCATGAGCATTTCTAGTGTGAACAGTGGACAGACTAGAACCCATTGACAGAACAATTCAAGTAACAAACTATAAGGCTTGGTTTTTCTGTGTAAATCGAATAAACATTACAGTAAACCAGATGACTATGAATTCTTCTGAATAATGCAGCTCCGGCTGGGCCTGGTGGCACAGGTCTATATTTCAGCTACTCCTGAGACTGAAGCAGATACTGTTTCAAGTTCAAGGCCAGCCTGGACTACAGAGTGAGTTCAAGGCCAGCCTGGGCTACAGAGTGAGTTCAAGGCCAGCCTGGTCAATTAGTGAGACCCTGTCTCAAAATACAAAGGGAAGAGAGGTCTGGAAATAAAGCTCAGAGATAGAACACTTGCCTAGTATAAGCAAGTCCCCAAGTTTAATCCCAAGTACACACACAAAAAAGGAAAGCAATATAGCTACAGATTACCAAGTAGCTGTTCTGTAATTAGCATATGCTCAAGTCAAGACATAACTAGTCTCTTAAACCACCATATCGTTTCCATGGTGAATGATGAAAATATCCAAATTATTAAGTAACTACATTGTAAAGTCACTCATCTAGTTAAAGACAAAGTAAAGGAAACCAGGTGTGAACTCCGAGACCACGGGCAGGTGGTGCAAACACACTCGGACAAAACACTCATTTACAGTAAAATAACGACACATAAATATACAAGAGTCCTAGAGTTTCCCATTTTATTTATTTATTTATTTTTAATTTGAAATGTTTCTTTTGGTCCATATTTTGCTTAAATGAATTGATTTGTTTATAGTTTAAAAATATTTTATTATTTTTATTTTATGTGTTTGAGCATATTGCCTGCATGTGTGTGAGTACACCTGTGTTGTACAATGCCACAGAGGTCAGAAGAGGGTGTCAGATCCCCTGAAACTGGAGTTACAAACAGTTGTTAGCTGCCATGTGGGTGCTGGGAATTAAACCCTGGTCCTCTGTAAGAACAGTTCTTAACTGCTGAGTCAACTCTCCACCACCCTGATTTGCTTGTATTTTTGCATGGTGGTTTGTATTTTTTGAGTTACATGCCCTATTAGCAATGTTTTCTTTATGATCAATGGAGGGCTTGTGACTTTCTCACTCTATAGAATTTCTGTAGGTGTAAGAGCTAGCAATCGGGCTAGAGAGATGGCCTAGTGGTTAAGAGCACCAACTGCTCTTGCAGAGGACCCGGGTTTGATCCCCAGCACCCACATGGCGGCTGAGAACCGTCTGTAACTCCAATTCCAGGAGAACTCCAGTTCCAGGGGAATTCAAGACCCCTCTTCTGACCTCCGCGGCATTGCACATCATGGGTGCACAGACCTACATGCAGACAGTACGCTCATACACATACAAAAATAAATAAAATTTTTAAAAAAAGGGCTAGCAATCATTTCACCACGCATTTTACCTGTTTACAAGATGTAACTTATATTTATCACATCAGAGTTTTCAGCATATAATTTTGTACATGTAATTTTGATGTTTCCATTAACATGATTAAAGGAGAAATCACCAAGTTTCTTTTCAAGTAAGAAATGCTAAAAAAGAACAGATAAGTTACAGGGTATTCTACATTTGTATAAGAAAAGGAATAAATTATTGATACAATTAATGATTGAATGAATCTCACCAGCTCTGTGTTCAATGAAAGAAACAGGGTGCAAATGACACTTTATAATTCCATTTATGCATTGTTTAAAGGGCAAAATGAAGCTACAGTCATAGAATTTTAAAAGTGATTGTCAAGGCCAGCCTGGTCTACATAGCTAGTTCCAGGATGGCTGGGGCTACAGGGGGACCCTGTCTCGAAAAGACCGAAAAAAAAAAAAAAGTGATTGTGCAGTTGGGACGGGGCGACCAGGAAGGTCCAGAGGGCAGTAGCAGTGCGTCTTATACATCTCGAGGGGTCCCATGGGTCTAAACATTGTCAGAACTGATTGAACCACACTTAAGATCTGTGTATATTTTTATATGTAATAAGAGCTAATTTTTAAAAATGTAATAAAGCAAGAAATACATGGAGTTGGTAGATAGGTAATAAAGCAAACGGGGTGGGTTGTTGGTAAATTGATATTATCTTACCAAATTCTCCTATGTTCCATCACTCTCTGTGGCTCCTCTGTATTTAAACTATCTGCTGCTTGTTGTTTTACCACAAATCACTCTTAACACCTGGACTGGTCTGTGTGTTAGAGTGGAATAATAATTACTTATTAGTTCATGATTTCTGTGGGTCAGATATTCAATGAATGCACCAAAGGGGTGGGTTATTTCTTCCTGCTATCCAGAGTTCTAGATCATCTACAGGCTTCCCACAGGGGAGACTCTGCCTCCAAGGTGGCTCATTCACCCACATGGCTGCGTAGCTTCTCTCCAGGGCTTCTTGGGGATCCCACTGGCTGCTGCCTTCAACCAAAAGCAGAGTGGAGACCTTGGCCCCACGGCATAGAGGCGTCTTTTGCAGGACACCCCCACGGAAGTCACCTAGTACCACAGGAACCAGATTCTAGTCTTCAGAAAAGAGTCACCAAGTCCAGCCCGAAGCTTAGGAGGGAAGGATCAAGATAAGTCCTTGTGGAGCATCACAGCATCACTAAAGTCACCACATCCTCCTCCCTGCCAGGCTTCATGAGCGAATTCCTTCGCTGATATCCAAGCGATATTTCCCAGTAAAGGAATTTGTGGAGATGCTTTTTCCTAGAGGGAAAGAGGAAGGAAAAAGAATGATGAAGGGCAGAAAGCTGAAGGAAAATGTGTCTGCTGTGATTTGGATCTTAAATGTCCCTCAGAGTTCCATGTGCCAAAGACATGGTCACCAGCATCAGACTCTAGGAAGTGGTGATTGGGCCATTATGAAGTGGGGCCTCATGAGAGGAAGCTGCCTCACTGCAGGAATGCCTTTCGAGTATATTGGGACCCCTATCCCTTCCTCTTTCTCTTTGCAGTGAGCTGAGCTCCTTTCAACCACACAAACCTACCATGATATACAACACGGGCCTCCTCGGTCCCAAAGCAACAGGCAAGTGCCCAGGACCGAAGCCTTGAATACAGGAGCCGAGATAAACCTTTTCTCTTTTAAATTGGTTTTCTTGGGTATTTTGTCAAAGACGTTATGAGTTTTGTTTGTTTTGCTTCATTTCAGGAAGATACCCTGGTATGTTTGATTGCTGAGGAGGAAGGGGGTGATTAAGGTTCAGACAAGTTGCCTGAGAGGGAGGAATCCTGTCAGGTTAGGTCCATCATAGGCTGAGGTAGGAGGAAAGATCCTGACTTTGCAGAATGCAGCTAAGCATGCTGGGTGGGGGTGGGGGGTGGTGGTACAGGAAGGCTGTTGAGAGAGTTCTTGCCTGTTGGGCTCAACTAGAATATAGAGATGGATGGATGGATGGATGGATGATAGATAGATAGATAGATGATAGATAGATAGATAGATAGATAGATAGATGATAGATAGATGATAGATAGATAGATGATAGATAGATGATAGATAGATGATAGATGATAGATAGATAGATATAAGATAGATAGATAGATAGATAGATAGATAGATAGCTGGGATAGAATGAAAGTGGTATCAATATTTTCTTCTAAATAACACTGACTATAGACAAAACCATTCTCCTTCCATGCCCTGGTCCACAGTACATTTTATTGCACATGTTGTGATTATAATTAAATTCTGATATATTATAACAATATCATCTGAAGTTTTCCTCTAAATTAAAACCCCACTGTTATTATAAGAGCAATCATTCCTGGTGGGTGTCTGTTAGCAGAGGCTGTACTGTGAAGGAGGAATTTCTCCACAGTGTTAAGTGTCTTGCTCCAGGCTGCTTTTCCTTTTAAATCTGGGTCTTTTTTGCATTAAACTCAATGCTCTTTCTTCTCACTTGTATTTGAGCTGAAAGACTTGTGGGTTTTTTTGCATGTGCACATATATACTCATACAAGCACTACGTGCCCTGCAGTTGTGCCATAGTGATGAGACCAGCTGCAATGTAGTGTCTCATCCATGAGCCCCAAAAGGCAGAAACCATGCATGCTTAGTCATATTGGGCTCCATAATGCCCAGCTCAGTGCTGGAGACAGTGTATATTTTTTTAGATTCTTTTCTGTGTATTTGTGTGCATGTTGGTATGTATGTGCAGGCCCATGTGTGGGTGCCCATGCATGTGTGACAGACTGCGATGTCAGGTGCCTGGCTCAATTGCTCTCCACCTTATTTTTTGAGTCAGAGTCTCTCACTGGACCTGGAACTTGCCAATTCACCTAGGCTGGCTGGTCTGTAAACCCCAGGCGCCTCCTGTCCCTGGCTCCCCAGTGTCGGTTGTATCATCATTGTCTTGCTTTTTATGTGGGTGCTGGGGCTTGAAGGAAGGTCCTCATGCCTGTGTGCCCAACACTTGACCAACTAAGCTATCTCCATAGCCTCTATTTTTTTTTAAATTTTTAAATGAAGGCAACATTTTATTTTATTTTGTTATTTTATTTTATGTGTATGAGTGTACTGTCTGCATGAAGGTTGGTGCACCCATGTCATGCAGTGCTGCAGAGGTCAGAAGAGGGTATCAGATTCCCCTGGAACTGGAGTTAAAGATGGTTCTTAGCTGCCAAGTGGGTGCTGGGAATTGAACACAGGTCCTCTACAAGAGCAGTCTTAACTATGACGCCACCTCTCCAGCCCCTATATTTTTTGAACTTTTAATTTTATGTGTACAGGTGTATTGCCTGGATGTAAGTGCACCACATGCATGCAATGCTCTTGGGAGCCATAGACTTGGGTGTCAGATCCCCCAGAACTAGAGTTACAGATAGTTGTTACCCACTATGTGGTGCTGGGAACCAAACTCAGGTCCTTTGCAAGAGAAGTCAGTGCTCTTAACCACTGAGTCATCTCTCCAGCTCCTAAAAATATACTTATAAATAACAATCCAGTCTCTATTGTCTTAAATATAAGCATTTCTTGAAAATCTTTGAATTGCTCGTTTTATTTGTTGTCACTGGGACTCCCGTGGCTAATGCACTCCGGATAAGTGATAATCAGGTTTTCAAGGCTCTCACAGTAAAACACCACAGTCATTTTAAGTGTTCCGTATGCTACATACAAATGATAAGATTTACATTGTGTCCACTAACCAGTTCTTTTCCTTGGCTGAGCAGCTGAGTCACTTGGTCTGCCTTTAAGCCCGTTCGTCATCTTTACAGTAAGTGAGTTTCCCTGGACTCGGCCCCTGTATTTGATTTCACATTCAGTCACTGCCACCAGGACGGTTGTCCTTGGCTCTAGACTAACCATGGTAGGGCTGGTTCTTTCTCTCCTGAAGTTCTGTGAGCCCACATCTTTATGAAGTTATGAGCAGACTGCCAGTCCCAGCTATAATTCTTCCCAGCTGCGTGACTGGGGACGGACCAGCCTCTTGACCTCCTTCAGCCTTCAGTGAAATGGGAATATTGAAAAACACCTGCCTCAGAGGCTGGAGAGACGCTCAGCAGGTAAAAGCACTGGCTGCTTTGCGCGAGACCTGGGTTTAGCTCACCGCACCAACATGGTGACCAACAACCATCCGAAATTCCAGTTTCACAGGATCTGAGAGTCTCATCTGGCCTCTGTGTGCGTTGCATGCTCCCACATGAGGCACTTACCCGCCAGACACATACACATAAAATAAAAACATTAAAAGGGAAAATACCTGCTAGAACGGGGTGGCGTGATGTGTAAGGCTGGTGGACGCACAGGGACATTCACTAGCCTCAAGAACTGGTCAGTTCTGAGTGATCAATAATTGTTTCTGCCCTTGCCCGGGAGCAGATTCCGTGCAGGTCCTTGTGGCGGGAAGTTGGCCGTCAGTTTCCCCTTCCACTTCCTCTCTTTTTGCTGCTTCGATCTCTGAGGTTTCCAGGTCTGGACTTTGTTCAATTTTGTAAAGTTTTCTTTTTCTGTGTCAGCCCCTGTGCACTGTCACTTCACTGTGCAGTGCAGACTTTCCAGAATAGCTCCTGGCGAAGGACCGTCCACTGCCTGACCTTTTCCTGTCCTGTTTTCTATCTGTTCACAATTCCTTCCCAGCCGCCCCAGGCTCCAACTTCCCACTGTTGTGGGACAGTGACTCTACTCAGTGGCCATCTGTCACCCACCTTGACTTATCATAAAACTCTCTTTTATCTACGTATTTGGATATACATGTTCAAATGTATGCAGACATATGTGTTCAGACACATATGTCTGCATGTGTGCATGTGCATGTAGAGGCCAAAGGACAACCTCAGGTGTTATTCCTCAGGCACCTTGTTTTGGAGACAGGGTCTCCCATTGGCCTGGAGTTCACTAGTAGGCTGGGGTGTCTGGCCAGGGAGCCCCATCTAGCCTCCTGACTCCACCTTCCCAGCACTGGGATTACCCGCACATAGCATCATAAGCGATTCTTTACATGGGTTCCACGCATTGGAGTCAGTTCTCCTGCTCGCCTAGCAAGCACTTTGCCAGCTGAACCGTCAGCCCCACCTGCAGCAATTCCATTTCTAAAATTCTGTGGTCTAATTTGTGAAGATCCTATTAAAATATGCAGGATTCTCCACATCGGATTTCCATAATTTGCTTCAAATTATTTTATGGAATTTACTGGGTTTCTGGCACGTCAGAAACATTTTGGGGGGCATGATGGTGCACTCATTCAATCCCAGCACATGGCGGGTTGAAGCAAAAGCATTAGGGTTCAACGTCAGACTCAGGAATGTAGCCAGTTCACGGCCAGTCTGGGTCACACCAAAACCTATCTCAAAAACCAAATCCAAACAAAAATCACAAAATTTTTTTCATAATCTAACTTTGATGGTTAGTCTTCATGATCAATTTGAATAATCTTGAAATCAGCAAGAACACCTTTGGGTGTGTCTGTGAAGGAGGTTCCAGAAGGGTTTCACTGAGGAGAGGAACCCCACCTTGAGTGTGAGAAGTGTGAGCCCATGGACTGGAGTTTCATACTGAATAAAATGGTGATAACAGCTGGACCTCAGCACCCATCGCTGTGTCCTGGCCTCACACAATGTGACGCCATCTCTGAGCCTGGCCACCATGATGTCATTACCATAGACTGCACCCACAAACAACAAGCCAAAATAAGCTCTTTCTCCTTTCAGCTGCCTCTGTCACGGATTTTATAATAGCAATAAGAAATGTAGTGAACACACTAATATTAAGCTGGATATAGCCAAATTTTAGTAGAAAAAGGTTCACATTTCTCAACCATTTTACCCCTAAAATAGTACATTCTATGTACTATAGACATCACTGCTTCTGACATCTGAAATCTTTCTTTTTTCGCCCAATTTTTGTTGAGCTTTTGTGCATTACAGATAATAGATCTTTAATCAAATTTAGACCCCCCTCCCCCATCTCCAAACATCCATGGTTCCTCACAGATTTCAGGTACTCTGTCATATAAAGTTAACTCCTATCTGGTCAAGCATTTGTGTCTAGATGTCCCTGGGTGCAAGTTCGTCCACTGGAGTCTAGACAGCCTAACTAGAGTCACTTCCTTAAAGAAGATATACTCTCCCTCACCCCACAGTAATCATTTGCCAATAGTAACTAGGCTATGGTTGGGGCCTGTTGCCCATTTCCCCTGCTCTATGCTGGATTTCTGTCTGATCGAGTCCACATGAGTCTTATGCACCCTGACACCACCGATGCAAGCTCATGAGCAGTTCCCAGAAGCCTGCATACCTGTTTCCCTGTGTTTAGGCACCAGCCCTGACTGACTCCTCCAGTCTTTTACCCCCTCTTCTACAATGGTCCCTGAGCCATGGATGGGTGAGGTTTAATATAAGAGTCCTATCCAGGGCTAACATCACCCTTCATATTTGTAAATGACCTTCCCTACCTTGGCCTCATCTTGTGAGACCACTGAGCATTCCTGGTCCAAGGAATGGACCTCTTCCAGACAAATCACAAAGTAGGAGTGCCCCTTGCCTACTACCCTGGGCTTAAGAGGTGGGCATATGATATGGATGACCAAGGCAGAGAAGGATGCTTCAGAACACTTCATGTAGACAGGAGACATAGATGTCACCATAGATGACACCTCTTTCCCTCCTCTTGGAAGCTGGCTGCCTGTGGTAGGCTTTCTCTCCTATGAGTTAAAAGAAATCTCCTATGCAACCAGCCTTGGAGAGCAGCAAAGAGCTGGAAGCAACCTAAGTATCCCTCAACTGATGAGTGAATAATGAAAATGTGGTACATTTACACAATGGAGTTCTATGCAGTGGTGAAGAAAGACATGAAATTTGCAGGTAAATGGATGCAACTAGAAGCTGTTATGCTAAGTGAAGCAACACAGACTCAGAAAAACAAATGATGTATAATGTCCGTCATTTGTGGATCCTAGCACCAAATCCATAAATGTAAGAATATACCATAATATACCTGCAGGAACCAGCTAAGTGAAAAGGCCCAACCTTGGCTGAGGAAATATTGGCAGCGGATGGCGGTCTGGTGAGGAAGACCTGGCCTTCTTTAGAAAAGAGACTCTGGACAGGCTGACTAGAGCTCAGGGGGAGGAGCTGGCACTGCGGAGTGAGGGGGGAAGAGTAATTTGGCAAGATGGACTGCAGCAGAAATGGCAGAAGGTGTGAATTCTGAGGGGTGTGTGTGAGGGAGGGTGCCAAGGGAGAAGGAGTTACAATGGTGATAAGACTGATTGAAAGGAGATCTCCGGAGACCAGCTCAGGCAAGCGCAGGTAGGTGGACAGCAGCTGAGTGCTTCAGCAAGGCTGATTGTTGATTGATTTCATCTAGTTAATCCGTTAATCCAGTTGTTTTTGGCTTGATTGGCTTTTGTGGCTGTGGGGATGGAGCTATCCTCCCAGCCGGTATTAAAGGTAGGGTCCTGTGAGTCTTGATCTGAGATCTCCCAAGACCAGCTCATGCCGGGCTAAAGAGCCTGCCCACAGTCGGTGGTGTCATGCCCCCCGCCCCGCCCCCAGAGATTAGGAAGGCATCTGAAGGAGGCAAGCAAAGCAAGCCTTCAACACAGTGAAGAGGCATTTAGGACCTACATTGGAGGTAGGCAAGGACCTACATGAAGAGGCAAGGAGAAGCTCATATGCCAGGAATACGAAGAAGAGACAACACAGGAAAGGGGCAGGATAATCCCACACCAATCTCTACCAACCCTATGGAAGATTCCTACGGATCCCCATGGGGATGGCCCAGGACACAGATATCAGAAACACAATTGGGAACATATTTAAAGAACTACAAGATTATAAAGAGCAAATCAAAGAACTAAGAAAAGAGAATGAAGAACTCAAGAAGGACCTAGAGAGAGAGAATGACAAACTCCAGAAGGAACTGGAAACACTGAAAAGATCCCAATGCTGAAAAGAGAAGGAAACCAACCATCGAAGCAAAGAGCTACAGAAAGAGATTGAAAGCCTCCAAAGAAGTAGAGAATACTAAAGAAATCAGAAGAGGAAAGAGAAGGGAAACAAACACTCATCCAGTCAAGAGGAAAGGAAGGGAAAAAGCCTCAAAGCAGATGGAGAACAGAACAAAGAGAGTATCAGACCTGAAGAGATAACACAGAACAACAAAAACCTCAAGGAAAGATTATGAAAATTTAAAATAACAAAAGTGGGAACAAACCAGGAAACTGTGTGGTACACTATGAAAGAAACAAACCTACCGCAATCATATAGAGTAAGAATCCAAGAGAATGGTATTGATCAGATACATTCTCAACAATAAAGATGAAAACTTCCAAATGCAAACCTAAACTATCAAACAAAACATAACCAATACAAATACAAGGAAGCACATAGAACTCCAAACAAAAGAACAAGATCAGAAAAGAAATTTCTCCACGCCACATCATAGTTAAAATGCTAAACAAAACCAGACGAATCCTAACAAAAAAAAAAAAAAAAAAAAAAAAAAAAAGCGGAAGAAAAAACAACAAGTGACCTATAAGGGGAAACCTATCAGAATTACAACTGACTTCTCAATGCAAACTATGAAAGCAAGAAAACTGGAGCAAAGCATTTCCAGTGTTAAAGGAACAATAGATGCCACCCAGGTTATATACCCAGCAAAAATGTCAATTATATTGAAGGAGAAGAAAAACCTTCCATGACATAAACAAGTTGAAAGAATACATGTTTGGAAGACCAACCCTTCAGAGAATACTTGAAGCAATTCAAAGAACAGAAGAAAGGAGCAACCATCCCCAGCATCTAGAAAGAGAAATCAATAAAACCAAACTGCGAAGTTAGAAACTAAACCCAAACTGCAAATGGATAACAAGGCAAAAGGAAGCAACACAGACCTATCAGTAATAACCTTAAATATTAATGGACTAAATTCCCAACAAAAGACATAGACTGGGAGATTGGATTAGGAAACAGAATCCATCCATATGCGGTCATAAAAACACATCTTACCTTCAAGGACAGACACCACCTTAAGGGAAAGGATGGAAAAAAAATATTCCAAGCAAAATGTGCCAAAGAAAAGCAGGTGTTGCTATTTTAATATCAGACAAAATGACTTCAAAGTAAAAGAAATCAGAAGAGAGCAAAGAAGGCCATTACAACTTTATCAAAGGAACAATTCACCAAGAGATTTCAACAACATGAATATAATGCCCCAAACCTGGTGCACCAAATTTAAAAGACAATTCTCCCAGGACAAAATCACAACTAACCCCAGACATTCATAGTAGGGGACTCAATACCCCACTGAGTCCTTTGGATAGGTCAACAGGACAAGAAAAACAGAGAGACCAATCTGAACTGAACAATATGATAACCAAATGGACCTCATAGACCTCTACCGAATATTGCACCCAATACCAGAGAATCACTTTCTACTCAGCACCCCATGGAACATTCTCCAAAATTGACCACATACTGGGACACAGAAGAAACCTCAAAAAATACAAAAAGATTGAAATAATTTCATGCATTCTATCAGACCACAGTGCAATAAAGCTCAACACCAACACTAGGATAAACACTACTGCCTACAAGGACACATGGAGACTAAACAATACACTCTTTTTTTTAATTTTTTAAATTAATTTTATTTATTTCCGTATGTGTATGAATGTACTGTCTGCATGCAGGTCTGTGCACCCATGTCATGCAATGCCGCGGAGGTCAGAAGAGGGGTCAGATTCCCCTGGAACTGGAGTTCTCCTGGAATTGGAGTTTCAACGGTTCTCGGCCGCCATGGGTGCTGGGGATTGAACCGGCGGGTCCCTCTGTAAGAGAGGTCGGCGCTCTTAACCGCTAGGCCATCTCTCCAGCCCCAATACACTCTTGAATAATGAATGGGTCAAGGAAGAGATAAAGAAAGAAATAAAAGCATTCCTGGAACTGAATGACAATGACAATACAACACAACAAAACCTATGGGATACCTTAAAAGCCGTCCTAAGAGGGAAGTTTATAGCCCTGGGTACCTACATTAGAAAAACAGAAAGAGCACAAGTGAATGATCTAACACTACAGCTAAAAGCACTTGAGAGACAACAACAGATGAACCCTAAACGCAACAGACAGGAAGAAATAACAAAAATCAGAGCAGAAATCAATGAAATAGAAACAAAGAAAACAACATGGTGGCACATGTGTGTGTGAGGACAGGCGTAATGATATGATCTGAGCATCCAAATAACTGAGCCAGCAGCCTCATCCTTCATGCAGACAGTACATTCATACACATACAGAAAATAAATAAAATTTAAATAAATTAAAAAAATAATACCGTTTCTTAGGACAAAAGTGATTTTTGCAGTCTTGAAAATTTTACACTGTGACATTCTAGATTTTTTTTCTTAATAAGTTAAAATCTGAACTTTGTTTCCATTCCTACTGGTCAGCATTGCATGACTATAATAAAAAACCTGTCATGGGCTGCTTATGAAACAAAGAGAAGTTTATTTTGACTCATAGTTCTACAAACTCAAGTCCAAGGTTGGGTGTCCCTACTGTTTGGACCTGTGGTGATGGTGGCACATTACGGCAGGAGTGTGGTAAAGATAATTGCTCATATCAGAAGCCAGGAAGCAGGAGACTGTAGGCCCCGCCTTAAAAAAAAAAAAAAAGACTGACTGAAAAATTATGTATGAAACAGGTAAAAAAAAAAATCAATAAAAGAAAGAAATCTCCCTATGACTGGTGAGGATCAATGGAAAGAGAATATGGTGGTGGCACACGCGTGTGCAAGGACAGGTGTAATGGTATGATTTGAGCATCCAAATAACTGAGCCAGCAGCCTCACCCTTCTGCAGCGTTCTTCCAGGAGACTCACAGACCACTGCATTACCACAGCTGACACACACTCAAGCACTGAATCAACATTGGTTGCTGGGTCAGTTAAACAAGTTTCCTTTTATTTAAGTAAGTCATCTATCCCTTCACACTAACGCTACGCTAAGTAGTGATGCAGGTGAATCTCAGTGCTGCCTTGAGCACCACATCTCTGCACTCATAGGCTGCAGGAAAAAAATGCAGCGGTAACAAAGAAACAAGGAGTCCATTTCCAAAAACACAGCAATGTAAAATAGGTGTTAAAATGAGATTTTTGGTTAAAGTGTGTGGGAAGACACAAAGCCACTTCAGGAGAGCATGCATCGTTTACAGACTATTTGCAATGCGCTTGCGACTCGGGCTATAGGGAATGTCATGTCTTATCGACTGTTTTGCACCACCTTTATTTAGCTTAGGTGTTTTTGTGTCAATAAAGCATCCCATACTCAACTGCTGCTCTGTAACTGGAAGTTCTGTTAACCTAAATCAAAAAATTAAGTGTGGTATTAACAGATACTTGTATGTCCTGTTAGTTGTTTCTGCATTGCTCTGACCACACAGCAAACAAGAGAGAAAAGACCTGTTCAGCCTCATGGTTTTACCATCACACTGAGGGTGAACTCTGTGGTGGAAGTGTGTGGTGGAGACTGCTCTCCTTGCAGTGCACCAGGAAGCAGAGGATGGAAACCCTCTGTCACTTTCCTCTGTCGGTCATTCTTCCTAGGTCCTCAGGCCCTGGCCTGGCTCCCATCTATATTCACACTAAGTCCCTCCCACAAGTTAATCCTCTCTGGAAATCCTCTGTGGCTTCACAGGCCTACCTAGTGGTGCCCTGACAGTCTCCTGGGTGATTCTAAATCTACTCAGGTTGACAGTGAAGGTTAGCCATACCCAGCCTTTAGCTGGGAATGCTTCCATTTTCAACTTGGCACACCTGAGTAGAAGGAACCTCACTTGAGGAACTTCCTCCATTGGACTGGCCTGTGGCCATGTCTGTGGGGAATTTTCTTGATTGTTGAGTGATGTGGGAGGGCCCAGCCCACTGTGGGTGCTGCCACCTGTGGGCAGGTGGTCCTTCGATGTATACAATGAAGGCAGGCTGAGCACAGGCTGCCGGAGCAAGCCAGTCAGCAGCATTCCTCTGTGGTCTGTGCCCCAGGTTCCTGCCCTGAGCTCCTGCCTTGGTTTCCCTCCATGATGAACTATAAGCTGAAGATGAAATAAACTCTTTCCTCCCGAGTTGGTTTTGGTGAGTGTTTTTATCACAGCACTATAAAGTAACTAGAACATACCTATATCTGTAGGGCATTTCAACATGTTTCATCCACATCTGATTTAGTTCTCTTTGGAACAGGCAACTGCATGTTGAGAATATACCCTGGTGACCACGTTCTACAAAATCCCAGGGTAGATCACTAACCCAGTTAAATATTCCTGCCACCCTTGAGGCAAAAGTATGCATTCTGTTTCTGAATTCTGTTACCTTTCATTTTTCCTTGTCAGTAGTCCACTGCTTCTCAGCCTTTTGAGAGGCACTGGCTGAGGGTCTCTCATTCAACTGTTGGAGAGAGACAGGTTCACGATCCTGGAAGAATCTACCATGGCCGTGCTAGGACAGGAGTGTGTGTCAGGCATGATAAGGCCCAAAGTCGTTCTTCTGTGCTGTGTTGAAATCCCGGGTCATGGGTGGCAGTTAGGAAATGCTGGGTACCAGATGACTCAGACTTGGCATGGGCATGGACTGTTCCCACCTGTGGTTATTTATTTATCTCACAGGTCACTTTGAAATGTTCCAAGTGGGACTTACTGGTTCAGTCAGGATATTATCTCAAATTGACCTCACCTTTGCACCCAGACCATGCTCATTCCCTGTTCCCAGGCCTAGATAGTTCTTAGGAGTTTTACTTCTTACTGGCTCAGGGCATTCAGGCACAACGAGAACAGCTGAGGAGCTGGATGGAGGGCCCCGAACTGGAGCTGCTGCCTTCTGGGAAGAACAACCCTCCCACGGCAGCCCTGAATGCTGAAGAAGCAAGGACAAGCCAGAGGTCGTGGGCCCCATGCCTGTCATTCACTTGCAACCTTCTTCAAAACTCATTTTTACTGGGCTGGAGAGATGGCTTAGCGGTTAAGAGCACTGACTGCTCTTGCAGAGGACCTGGGTTCAATTCCCAGCACCCACATGGTGGCTCAGAACCATCCTTAGTGCTGGGCATGGTGGTGCATGTCTTTAATACCAGCACTCAGGAGGTAGAGGCAGGCGGATCTCTGTGAGTTCGGGGCCAGCCTGGTCTACAGAGTAAGCTCCAGATCAGCTGGGACTTAAAGGGAGACCCTGTCTCAAAAATACAAACAAAACAAAACCCCTCATTTTTACTTAAAAACATTTTCATCATGAAGCAAGCCACAAAAAACACTTAATGCATCATGTAGATATTTTTAATAACTATGCATTATTTGAATTTCTGCTCCTAAAAGCCTGAAAGGTCCATATATATATATATATATATATATATATATATATATGTATATATATATATTTTTTTTTGGTCTTTTCCGAGACAGACCAAGGGTCCTCCTCCCTGTAGCCCCAGCTGTCCTGGAACTCACTCTGTAGACCAGGCTGGCCTTGAACTCACAAAGATCCACCTGCTCTGCCTCCCAAGTGCTAGGATTAAAGGCGTGCGCCACCACGCCCGGCGAAAAGTCCATATTTTAAGTCAAAATAATTTAATCTTATACATCCTGTTTAGAGAGAGCAAAGAGAATGACAGAAGAGACAAAAAGTACATAAAATGTTTATAGGAGTGAGTTATTTGAGGTCTAATAATGAAAGCATTTAGGGGAAAATTTATCATGATATTAAAAGTATTTTTTCTTTTTCTCTGCTTTGGTCTTGGTGTTGGTGAGTTGGTTGGCTGGTTTTTTGAGGTGGAGTCTCGGGTGCGCCCACGTTGAACCGGAGTCCACGGCGTAGCTGAGGACAGTCCTCCTGCCACTGTCACGCAGGATGCTGGAATCACAGGCGTGGCCACTCTGCCTGCTCAGATGGAGGGTGCAGAAATTCTCTCTGATCAGATTTTCATATATTGACTTTTAGTTCCATTTATTTATTTATTTTATGTATATATGCATTTCACCTGCATGTACATAAGTGCACCTGTGTGTGGAACACCTGCAGAGGTCTGAAGAGGGCATCAGACCCTTGGAACTGGAGATACAAATAGTTGTTAGCCACATGGGTGCTGGGAACTGACATATTTATAAAATATGCTCATATGTTCCATTCATGTATCTAAAATAAAATTAATTAAATTTTTTAGTGTGTTTGTTTGTTTAAGACAGAGCCTCCCTTAACCCCAGCTGGAACTTGCTATGTAGACAAGGCTAGCCCCTGTCTTACAGAACTCCACTTGCCTCTGCATCTGTCTCTTAAGTGCTGGGATTAAACGTATGTACCATCATGCTCAACTAAATCTTTTTTTAAAAATTTTTTAATTTATTATTTTCATGTGTATGAATGTATTGTCTGCATGTAGGTTGGCGCACTTGTGTCGTGCAATGCCATGGAAGTCAGAAGAAGGCATTGGATTCCCCTGGAACTGGAGTTAAAGATGGTTCTTAGCCGCCATGTGGGTGCTGGGAATCGAACCCAGGTCCTCTGCCAGAGCAGACGGTGCTCTTAACCACTGAGCCATCTCTCCAACCCCCAACTAAATCTTTTTTTAAAAGAGAAAAATGAATGAGCCATTTAAAAGCAGTTCTCAAAAAGTACCTAACAAAATTTCTTTGAGCAGCCACCACACTGTTTCAATAGAATGCCTTCCAAGCCATGGCTTTGATGGGCACAGGCTGCATTTTACATCTAAGTTCTGTTTTCTAGAAATTGGTCTTTGAGTGTCTATTTCCAAATCACCAGGGTTACCTCCTCATAACTTTTCTAGCTACAGACACACTGATGGGCCAGACTTGGTTTCCTGGTTCCTGTTAGGTGATCAAGTTGCTGGTCAACAATGATTACCCTATTAGACAAACTGAGCTTGACTTGTCCTAAGGCACCCAAAGCTTGGTCTATAATTAGCGTCTGCTTTCACAACCCAACATGTTTAGATAACACTGCCAACCCAATAGCCTTTGATAGACTGACTTGTATTTCCAACAGAAATTGTGATTTTTCTAATGTACTCTCAAAACAACCCCCTTTTAAGCCACCAGTGGCAAAACACAACTATAATGTTATAACACCAGGGGCTGGGGAGATGACTCGGTGGTTAACAGCAATGGCAGTTCTTGCAGAAGACCAGGGTTCAGTTCCCAACACCTACATGGTGGCTAACGACCATCTGTGACTCCAGTTCCAGGAGATCTGATACCTTCTTCTGACCTCCACAGGCATTTCAAGACACGGGTGCACTTATATACACGCAGGCAATACATTCATACACATAAAATAAAATAATAAGCAAAGATATTTTTAAAATACAACACCATTGAAGGCCTATGACTACTAATCAACCTCCCTTCAGCAATGAGAAAGTTACCAACCAATGTCGAAGCTCAATAATAATCACTTTTTTTAGCCCTAGCTGGGCTGAAACTCACTCTGTAGACCAGGCTGGCCTTGAACTCACAGTGATCCACCTGCCTCTGCCTCCCGAGTGCTGGGATTAAAGGCATGTGCCACCATGCCCTGCTACTTGCTTCGTCACAGAATTCCATGCCATTACCTCACACTCCAAATAGAAAGCAACAGAGAATTCTGATGAACAAAGTGGATCAAAGGAAAGGTTCCCCAAGTGATATGTAGGAGCTGGGCACTTCAGCCGGGAAGATTTTAGGATAGATCTACTCCTGGGTTGTTGGATAATTGATTCGTTGGTTTGTTGGATAGCTAAATCTTTGTCTCTCATGGCTGGCTGGGTGGAGCTGCCCTGCTAGCTGGGATTAAAGGTGGGCCTGTTGCCACTGTAAGACTTGAGGGCACAGTGCTTAGATCAGGGATTTCCCAGGACCACCTGAAGCAGAGTACAGGCATACTGCGCCCCCTCCCCAACTGGAACTGCTGAGTGTCCAAGTGGATTTTTTGGAGAACTTCAGAACAGAAAGGGAAGAGTGAATTAGACTTAGACTTCCAATATATAAACAAAATTGAAAGCCTGAAACCTAGACAAGTCAACACTCCATAAACAAGGAGGGGAAAAAAAGGCATCTGAAGGAGGCAAGCAAAGCAAGCCTTCAACACAGTGAAAAGACATTGATGATTCGCATCAGAATACAGACAAAAAAGGGAAACCCACATGCCAGGGACTCGAAAAAGGGACAATATGGGAAAGGTGCAGGATAATTCTACACCAAGCTCTACCAACCCTGTAGGAGATTGCTACAGTGGGATCCCCCTGGGGGTGACCCAAGAAACAGATCTTAGAGGTACAATTGCAGACCTATTCAGAGAAATTAAAGAATATAAAGAACAAGTCAGAGAACTAAGAAGAGAGAAGGAAAAATTCAAGAAGAACCTAGAGGGAGTCAATGATAAACTTTGGAAAGAACTAAAGGGAGAGAATGACAAACTCCAGAAAGAACTAGAGGGAGAAAAATGACAAACTCCAGAAGGAAGTGGAACCACTGAAAAAGGAAGCCAATCAGCAAAGTAAGGAGCACCAACAAGAGATTGAGAAGCTCCAAAAGGAAGTGGAAATACTAAAGAAATCACAGGATGAAATGAAAAAGGAAATAGAACACTCATCCAATCAAGAGGAAAGGAATGGAAAAAGCCTCAGAAATAGAATGGAGGAAGCAGACAAAGAATATCAGACCTGGAAGACAACACAGAACAACTAAAAAGCTCAAGTAAAGATTATGAAAGATTTAAAAATACACAAAAGTGGAACAACCAGGAAATATGAGACACTATGAAAAGATCAAGCATCCACAGCATAGGAATAGAGGAAGGAGAAGAATCCCAAGAGAAGAGTATTGATCAGATCTTCAACAGAATAATAGATGAAAATTTCCCCAAACTAAAAAAAGACAAACCCATACAAATACAAGAAGCACATAGAACTCTAAACAGACAAGATCAGAAAAGAAACTCCCCATGCCATATCATAGTTAAAATGCTAGACACTCAAAGACAAAATTCTGAAAGCCACAAGAGAAAAAAAAAATTACATATAAGGGGAAACCCATCAGAATTACAACTGACTTCTTGGTGCAAACCATGAAAGCAAGAAGAACATGGAGCAAAGTATTTCCCATGTTAAAGGACTATAGATGCCAACCCAGGTTACTATACCCAGCAAAAATGTCGATTATAGTTGAAGGAGAGAGAACAATCTTCCATGACATAAGCAAGATGATAGAATACATGTCTGGAAAACCAACCCTTCAGAAAAAACTTGAAGCAATTCAAAGGACAGAAGAGAGGAGCAATTATCCCCAAGTACCTAGAAAGAGAAAATAATAAAAACATAACTGCAGAAGTAGAAACCAAGACTAAAAATGCAAATGGATAATAAGGTGAAAGGAAGCAACATGCATCTTTAAATTATAACCTTAAATATTAATGGACTAAACTCCCAAATCAAAAGACATAGACTGGGAGATTGGATTAGGAAACAAAACCAATCTATATGCTGTTTACAAGAAACCCATCTCAATCTCAAGGATAGGCACCAACTTAAGGTGAAGGGATGGAAAAAATATTCCAAGCAAATGGTACCAAAAAGAAAGCAGGTATTGCTATTTTAATATCAGACAAAATATACTTCAAAGTAAAGGAAATCAGAAGAGACAAAGAGGGCCATTACATCTTTATCAAAGGAACAAATGACCATGAAGACTTCACAATAATGAATATATATGCACCAAACTCTGGTGCACCAAACTTTATAAAGAAAATTCTTCAGTACTTCAAGGCACAAATTTAACCCCAGCACACTAATAGTAGGGGACTTCAATACCACACTAAGTCCTTTGGACAGATCAACAGGACAAAGAATAAACAGCGAGACATCTGAACTGAATGATACAATACACCAAATGGACCTCAGAGACATCTACCGAACATTCCACCCAAACACTTACTACTCAGCACCCCACAGAACATTCTCCAAAATAGACCACATACTGGGACACAGGAAAAAACTGAACAAATACAAAAAGATTGAAATAATTTCACACATTCTATCCGACCACAGTGCAATAAAGCTTAATATCAACACCAGGATAAGCCCTACAACCTACAAGAACATATAGAGACTAAACAACACTTTCTTGAATAAATGAATGGGTCAAGGAAGAAATAAAGAAAGAAATAAAAGCATTCTTGGAATTGAATGACAATGATAATACAATACAACAAAACGTATGGGACACTTTAAAAGCAGTCCTAAGAGGGAAGTTTATAGCCCTGAGTGTCTACATCAAAAAAACAGAAAGAGCACAACTGAACGATCTAACTGCAGCTAAAAACACATGAGAGACAACAACAAATGAACCCTAAATGCAGCAGACAGGAAGAAATAACAAAAATCAGAGCAGAAATCAATGAAATAGAAACAAAGAAAACTATACATAAAAAGCAATGATTCCAAAAGTTGGTTCTTTGAGAGAATAAACAAGATAGACAGACATCTAGCCCAGTTAACCAAAAGAAAGAAGGAACAACTCCAAATCAATAAAATCTATGATGAAAGGGGAAATATCACAACAGACAATGAAAAGATCCAGAAAATCATACAGGAACACTTCAAAAACCTATACTCTACTAAGTTTGAAAATCTAGAAGAAATGGATGAATATCTGAAATCCTGGGAATCACCAAAGCTCAACCAAGAAGAGATCAACAGCTTAAACAGACCCATAATGTATGAAGAAATTGAAGATGTAATAAGAAACCTCCCAACTAAAAAAAGCCCAGGCCCAGATGGTTTCACAGCAGAATTCTATAAAACATTTCAAAAAAGACTTACAACCACTATTACTCAAATTGTTTTGAAGGATACAGAGGGAATTCTCCCAAATTCCTTCTATGAAGCCAGCATCACTCTAATACCAAAACTAGGCAAACATACAACCAAAAAGGAGAACTATAGACCCATCTCATTAATGAACACAGATGCAAAAATTCTAAACAAAATACTTGCAAACTGCATACAGACCCACATCAAGAAGATCATCCATCATGACCAAGTTGGATTCATACTAGAAATGCAGGGATGGTTCAACATATGAAAATCAATAAATATAATAAAACATATAAAAGGACTGAAAGACAAAAACCACATGATCATCTCAATTGATGCTGAAAAAGCCTTTGACAAAATCCAGCATCGCTTCATGCTTAAAATCCTGGAGGGAATTGGACTGGAGGAATCATTCCTCAATGTAATCAAAGCCATATACAGGAAACCCACAGCCAATATCATCCTAAATGGGGAAATGACAGAAGCATTCCCTTTAAAGGTAGGAACTCAGCAAGGCTGCCTCCTGTCACCACTCCTCTTCAATATAGTGCTTAAAACACTTGCTAGGGCAATAAGGCAAGAAAAGGAAATTAAAGGAGTTCTAATTGGAAAATAGGAAGTCAAGCTATCCCTTTTTGCTAATGATATGATTGTTTACTTAAGGGATGCTAAAAACTTCACCAGAAAACTTCTAGAAACGATTAAGAGCTTCAGTAAAGTGGCAGGATACAAAATTAGCCTAGAAAAATCAGTAGCCTTTCTTTACACCAACAACAAGCAACTGAAGAAGGAATTCAAGGAGACCTTCCCAGTCATAGTCGGCTCAAAAACAATAAAATAACTAGGAACAAACCTAACCAAAGACACCAAAGATCTCTAGAACAAAAATTTTAAACCCTTGAAGAAGGAAATTGAAGAAGACATCAGAAGATGGAAAAACCTCCCATGCTCATGGCTTGGGAAAATTAATATAGTAAAATGTGCATTCTACCCAAACTCTTGTACAGATTTAATGGAATCCCAATTAAAATCCCCAAGAGTTTCTTCACAGGTTTGGAAAAAGAAGTCCTTAAATTCATTTGGAAAAGCAAAAGACCCCAAATAGCTAAAGCAACCCTGAGTGAAAAGAGCAATACAGTGCGGATCTCTATACCAGATTTCAAACTATACTACGGGGCTATGTTCATAAAAACAGCTTGGTACAAAACAGACCTGTTGACCAATGGAACAAAACTGAAGATCCAAACTTGAGCACATACGATTTCAGCCACCTCATTTTTTACAAGGGGGCCAGGAAGACACAATGGAGGAAAGACAGCATCTTCAGCAAGTGGTGTTGGCAAAACTGGATTACCACTTGTAGAAGAATGAAATTAAACCCCTACCTCTCACCCTGTACAAAAGTCAACTCCAGATGGATTAAAGACCTCAACATAAAACCCAAAACTCTGAAGGTGATAGAAGAAAAAGTTGGCAGCAGCCTACAAGTCATAGGAAAAGACTTCCTAAACCAGACAGCAGCTGCGCAAGAAATAAGATTGACAATTGACAAATGGGACCTCATTAAACTCAAAAGCTTCTGTACATCAAAAGAAACAATCAAGGAAGTGAAGAGAAATCCCAGAGTGGGAGGAAACCTTCACCACAGATACATCTGACATAGCATTGATTTCCAGAGTACATAAACTAATCAAAAAACAAAGAAGAAAGAAAACAAATGAATCACTCAAAAGATGGAGCAAAGAGCTGAACAGAGACTTCACAAGTGAGGAATTAGAGATGGCTGAGAAACATCTTAAAAAGTGTTCAATGTTGTTAATAATTAAGGAAATGCAAATTAAAACCACTTTAAGATTAGACTAGCTAGGATCAAGAAAACAAATGATACCAAGTGCTGGAGAGGTTGTGGGGAAAGGGGAACACTCATCCACTGCTGGTGGCAAGGTAAACTTGTACAACCACTATGGAAAGCAGTGTGGGAGAATCCTTGGAAGACTCAAAATGAGCTTATGACCTGACCCAGTCATACCACTCCTGGATATATACCCACAAGACTCATCTTCCTGCAGAGATACATGCACAGCTATGTTTATTGCAGCTCTGTTCACAATAGCAAAAAGCTGGAACCAACCCAAATGTCCCTCAACTGACGAGTGGATAGAGAATATGTGGTACATCTACACAATGGAGTTCTATACAACAGTAAAAAAAAGACAACATCATGAACTTTGCAGGTAAATGGATGGAACTAGAAGATATTATTTTAAGTGAAGTTACACAGTCCCAGAAAAACAAACAACAAATGGTATCCCTCATCTGTGGATGCTAGCACCAATAACCTAGTTGTAAACATTGCTTGTTGGGAGTGATGCACATTGGAAAGAACAACAACAACAACAACAGAAAAGAATGCATCAAAGAACTGACTGAAACAGTTAATTTGGTGGGGTAGGGGGCATTGGGAGAGAGACATGGGTCTAGATTCAGTTTGTAACATAATCTAGTACAAATATACATATATATAACAATAAATTTAAAAAATTTTTAAAAAGAGAAATAACAAAATGCCCGCTAAGCTTTGAAGGAAGAAGAGCTTTGCCTAGAGACCACGGCTTTGCTTCCTGTTGAACTGGGTGAGGGTGAGCACTGAGCACTACACAGCATGGGCATGATGCCTGCCCAGGAGTCTGTGCAGAGTCAGAGACTCATGTTGTCTTCTCTCTTTTTTTAATTTTTTAAATTTATTATATATATATATAATATATTATATTATATATATAATATATATATATATTACAAGATTATGTTACTAATCAAATCTAGACCCCTCCCTACCCCTTCACCCCCACCAGAGCCCATGCATTCTGCCAAACATGTTTTTCATCTTTTTCTCAGTCTTTCTCAAAATTCTCGATGTAGAAGTTGACTGTTTCGAGCAGAAGTTCACCATTTCAGTCAGTTCTTTGACGCAGTCTTTCCTGTTGTTGTTGTTCTTTCCAATATGCCTCACTCCCAACTGCTTTGGACAAAAGCTCAAGGGGCCATGCACAAGAAATACTTACAACTAGGTAATTGGCACCAGCATCCACAGATGAGGGATACCATTCATCGTTTGTTTTTCTAGGACTGTGTTACTTCACTTAAAATAATATCTTCCAGTTCTATCCATTTACCTGCAAAGTTCATGATGTTATCTTTCTTTACTGCTGCATAGAACTCCATTGTGTAGATGTACCACATTTTCTCTATCCACTTGTCAGTTGAGGGGCACTTGGGTTGGTTCCAGCTTTTTGCTATTGTGAACAGAGCTGCAATAAACATGGCTGTGCATGTATCTCTGCGGTAAGATGAGTCTTGTGGGTATATATCCAGGAGTGGTATGACTGGGTCAGGTCATAAGCTCATTTTGAGTCTTCCAAGGGTTCTCCACACTGCTTTCCATAGTGGCTCTACAAGTTTACATTCCCACCAGCAGTGGATGAGTGTTCCCCTTTCCCCACAACCTCTCCAGCACTTGGTATCATTTGTTTTCTTGATCCTAGCTGGTCTTGTCGAAGTGAGACGATATCTTAAATTGGTTTTAATTTGCATTTCCTTAATTATTAGGGATGTTGAACATTTTTATTTATTTTGGGTTTTTTTGGTATTTTTGAGGCAGGGTTTCCCTTTTAGTACCAGCTGTCCTGGAGCTCGCTCTGTAGACCAGGCTGGCGTTGAACTCATAGAGATCCACCCACCTCTACCTCCCAAGTGCTGGGATTAAAGGCATGTGCCACCATGCCTGGCTGACGTTCAACATTTTTTAAGATGTTTCTCAGCCATCTCCAATTCTTCACTTGTGAAGTCTCTGTTCAGCTCTTTGCTCCATCTCTTTTTGTTCAGGATTGCTTTGGCTATTTTGTTTTTCCATATGAAATTAAGGACTTTTTTTTCCAAGCCTGCGAAGAAACTCTTGGGGATTTTAATTGGGATTGTGTTGAATCTGTATATTAGTTTGGGTAGAATGGACATTTTTACTATGCTAATTTTCCCAATTCATGAGCATGGGAGGTCTTTCCATCTTCTGATGTCTTCTTCAACTTCCTTCTTCAGGGATTTAAAGGTGTTTTTTTGTAGAGATCTTTGGTGTCTTTGGTTAGGTTTGTTCCTAGGTATTTTATTGTTTTGAGGCTGTTGTGAGTGGGAAGTTCTCCTTGTATTCCTTCTTCAGTTGCTTGTTGTTGGTGTAAAGAAAGGCTACTGATTTTTCTAGTCTTCTTTTTAAAGAATTCATTTTTATATGTTTGAATGTTTTGCTTGCATGTACATAAGTACACCCATGTGTGTAATGTCCATGGGCCCAGAAGAAGGAGTCAATCCCCTAGAACTGGAGTTACAAGCAGTTGTTAGTTGTCATGTGGTTACTGGAAAGTGAACTCAGGTCCTCTGCAAGAGCAGCCAGGGCTCTTAACCACTGAGCCATCTCTCTGGCCCCCCATTTTGCTTTCTCTTCATAAAGTCTCTCCTGGTCCTTTACCAACAATATCTTCCCTGAACATAGCCGAGCTGTGGCCTATTCTCCAGCCTCTGGGGCATATTCCCAGGGAAACCTGCAGATTACAGGAGTTCTGTTCCTTCTGGTCATTTTTTTTTTTATTAAACAAGGGTTTGCTGTAGAGACCAAGCTAGTATCAAACTCATGATCCCCCTGCCTCTGCCCCCAGGGAGGTGGTGTTACTCCACACTCAGCCTCCTTCATAGAATTTTTATTTATTTAACTTTTGTGTGTATGAGTGTTTTGCACATAAGTGTGTAATGCCCATGGAGGCCCTGGAGCTTGAGATATGGACGGTTGTTAGCCACCATGTGGGTGCTGGGAACCAAACCTGGGTTCTGTGTAAGAGTAGCCAGTGCCTTAACCACTGAGGCAGCTCTCCACCCCCACTTCCTCTTGAGACAGGGTATCTGTGGTCCAGGCTGGCCTAGAACTCACTATATAGACTAGGCTGGCCTGGAACTCAGCCATCTATCTGCCTCGGCCTCCAGAGTGCTGGGCTTACAAACAGGCACGTATCATCACGGCTACCTCTCTTGGAAATTTTATTGTATTTTTGCCTCCCAGAGTAATTGTGCTAAGTAGCCTTCCAGCTTTCTTGTTTATCCTTCTTTTCTGTTGCTGTGTGGATGCACATACCTGATGGACATCAGCTTGGAGCAGTACTTAGTTCTTATGTCTACCAGTCCCTACCTGAGTGGGAGATGTTGTAGGACTTTGGAGACTCTTAAATGCAAATGTCTCCTTTCTTCCCCATTCTTCTCCAAAGGCCTCAAGAACCCTTCCAGTTTCCGAGTAGCATAACATTTTCTGTACCCAGAAGATTTAGCTTCCCTTAAATTGCTTAGGTTTCCTACTGAAGTTTAAATTGTCAGTTGGAGAAGAACATGAGACTCTACTTTTATGCGGAGGAGAGACTGCCACCTCCTGCGAGCCTGGGATCCTTGTTCACGCCATGCTGCAGGATCTAGTGTGTGTCATTTTGTGGGTTTGGGGGGAGGGGTAGTGTGGAAAGTGACATGAAAAGTCTTTTTTCTGGTCGTCGCCTCTGACAAGGTTCTGCAAGCACCCTGAAGTCAAGTCTAGAGGTGTCAGGACAGTCTGTTCATTGTTTCAAGAAAAGAAATCTCGCTCCCATGCGCAGGATCGTGAGAATGACCGGTCAGCACCTCCAGCTTGTGTTCGCAGCTAATGATCTAGAATTGTCAGTTTCCAGGGCGGGGTGCAGCCTCCTTCCTTTACACCGCTTTGCTTTTTGGCAGTTTCATTATTTGTTCTCACCTCCCGGAGGAAATGCGGAGAAGAAAGATGAAATGTGAAATGTGAGAAACACTCCTTCAACTTTCCCCAACTCTACCTTACCTTCTAGCCATCTGCTTCCAAGCCAGCCTGTGGCCTCTCAGGGACCGAAGCTTGACCCTTTGACCTACAGGCAGAAACTCACACACAGCGCATGGCATCCAAACTGGATGCACAGACCCTTCCCATAGAAATAGACAGCTTTAGAAGTAGGCAGGTTACAATGGTGGGTGCTACAAGCATGCATGCATGCCTGGCTCAACCAGTCCATCCTCCTGAAGGTTTCAATGCCCTAAGTACTAAGCACCCTTGGGGGAAAAACAACAATGTACGTGGACGTGCAAGACTTGTATGTGTGAGCACTGTAGGGAACTGCTGAGAGACACCTGACTGAATCAGCTTTGCTGATTTCTTCATTAAGAGGCACAACTTTTCCACTGTTCCTAATGACTGCCTTCTAGTCTGCTGGCACGGATTTGCAGGGCCTCTTTGCTGGCATTTGGACCTAAAGCTGTGCCGTGAAACCAGTGTTTCTGATCCTGTCTCCATGGAGACTAAGAAAACTGGCATACCCAAGCAGGCAAGACTTTTGCTGATTGACACTTTAAGAAACACGGGTCTCCTAAGCACACCATCGACCACTGTCTGCAGATAACCACGAGCCAGCAGGTGCCAGGTGGCATATATAACCCGCTCCTCCCCTGATCAGCTTCTTCCCCTGCGAGCTCTCCTGTCTTCTCTCAGCCACATGGGGTCCATCATTCCAGGGACCCTGATCCCCTCCTTCACTGCTGGGTCTTCCCATCCTGGGATTCTCTACTACCCTCTCCACACATGCAGCCCGTCCTGACCCCTCTGCCCAGGTCAGCTCTGTGCTCACAACTTTCCCATAATCACCCAGATGCTGCAAACAGTCCTTCACGTAGTAGCATTCTTCCTGGGTGAACCCTGTGAGTTTCAGAGCTCTGGCAATAGAAAGGCATGTTTACAACTGAATCTCTGGCACAGAACTGGGTTCCTAGCAAATCCGAAGTCAATATGTGATGGGTAAATGACTTAATCTAGCCCACACCTGTGTCAAATCTTTAGTCTACTATCTTTAAGCTCCTCAGACAGTGCTCAGGGTTTTAGCCCATATCAGATTTCAGGAGACCATAGCAGGAGCCAGGCTTATTGGAGCCAGGGGGTGTGTCTACACTTCTTGGGTCTGTGCTGTGGAATCGCATGCTCCCATCCAAGCTACACCCAGTGTACTCCATTTTGCTATTCTCTGTCACTAAGCTAACTTGTATCTCTGTCCTGATTTATTCTTTGACAATTTCTTACATGTGTATATTATATTTTGGTCATTACCCTTTCTCACCCCCTTCCCATTCCTTCTGAACCTCCTCCTCCTCTTCCTCCTCTTTTTCTTCCTCATCCTCATCCTGTTCCCCCTCTTTCTCCTCTTCTTCCTCCTCTCTCTTCTTCTTCCTCCTCTTCCTCTTCTTCCTCCTGCCTTCCTCCTTCTTTTCCTCTCCCTTCTTTTCTTCCTCCTCCTGCCTTCTCCTCTTCTTCTCTTCCCTCTCTTTCTATCTTCCTCCTCCCTCCTCCTCCTCCTCTCTATTAAAACTAGCCAAAATAAGTCCTTCCCTTAAGTCACTTCTTGTTGGGTATTTGGTCCCAGCAATGGGAAAAGTAATTGATATGGGTACTGGGTTGGGTCTTGTGCAGATTGAGTCAGGGGAGAGCCGTGTGAGGCAGAGCATATACTCAAATATGCCAGAGGCAGGCTGCACTCTGGAGGAACTTTTTTCTTTTTTAAGATTTATTTTTATGTGTATGAATGTAAGTGCACCACATACAGGCAATGGCCTTGGAGGCCAGAAGAGGGTGTCAGATCCCCTAGAAGTAAGTTACAGAGAGCTGTTACCCACCATGTGGCTGCTAGAACTGAACTCAGGTCCTCTGCAAGAGCCGCCAGTGCTCTTAACAACTGAATCATCTCCCCAGCCCCTTGGACTTTATTCCATAAAATGATGCAGATATTTGAGTACCATGTAGATGTCTGGATTTATACTGCAAAAATTGTTACCTAGCTACTGTATGGACAATGGACTAACCAAGGGGGAAGAATGGAGGTGGGGACCCCTGCTGGGCAGTGTCATGATAATCCAGCAGTCAGCTAGGGCTCAAATGGGGCAGAAGAATGAATGGAGAAGAGATGAAATCATTCCCAAGGGTCTACCAATTTAGGGGTGCTATTTCCACAACACAGGGTGAAGTAGCTCAAGGAGTGACTTTCAAAGAATCTAGACCATGCAAACCCAACCATCTTGGGACAAATAACTACTATTCACTGGGGGACACTCAGACCACAGTAGCAGAAATCAGGAGTTTGTTGCTGTTCCTTTGTATATATACATGTCTGTAGCATGTTCACCTGTGCATGGGCTCTGTTCCTTTGTATGTATACATGTCTGTATGCATGTTCAGCTGTTCATGGGCTCATGCATGTGCATGAGGCTAGAGGTTGGCATGGGGCATCTTCCTCCATCACCGTCTACCCTATACCTCCAGTCCAGATGGACCGCCATGCTAGCCATCATTTACATGTGTGTGGAGGATCTGAACCCTGCCCCTCATGCTTGCAAGCACTTAACCCACTGAGCCCTCTCCCCAGCCCCAAGGAGGAAGTTTTAACACTGAAGTCGCTGGGTAGAGTTTTGTATCATTGTTCTCAGAAGGACAATAACCAGTCTAAATTCTACCTTTAACACTGTCTGTCTGACTGGCCTTATTTGATTTGATTTCATTCTGGGACTTATATGGCACTATAAGAATTTAGAGGGGCTGGAGAGATGGCCTAGCGGTTAAGAGCACCGACTGCTCTTGCAGAGGACCTGGGTTTGATCCCCAGCACCCACATGGTGGCTGAGAACCGTCTTTAGCTCCAGTTCCGAGGGAATCCGAAGCCCTCTTCTGACCTCTGTGGCATTGCACAAACCTGCATGCTGATATACATTCATACACATAAAAAAAAAAAAAATAAATAAATAATTTAAAGAGCCTCATAAAAGGTTTAAGTCCTTCACTCATAATCTCTCCCCTTTCATTTGTGAGTCACAAAATGAGATATTCTTGGACATTTCTTAGTTACTTTCTATTGATGTAATAAAAAAAAAACTGACCAAAAAAAGGGGTGGGGGGAGGAAAGGGTTTATTCAGCTTATAATAAGCACAGTCTATCATCAAGGGACGCCAGGCAGGAACCCAAAGCACGAACCTGTAGCACAGACCATGGAAGAGCACTGCTTACTGGCTTGCTCCCTTGGCCTGCATTCAGCCTGCTTTCTTATACAATACAGAACAACCTGCCCATGGGTGGCAGCACCCACAGTGGCCTGGGCCCTCCCACATCACTCAACAATCAAGAAAATACCTAACAGACATGGCCAAGGCCAGTCCAATGGAGGAAATTCCTCAACTGAGGTCCCCTCCATCCAGGTGTCAAGTTGACAAATTCTTCCATCTTATGAAAAACTCCAAGACTAGAAACTGATTAAATGCTTAAATAACAATTATTCCTATTACTATATCTAAGTGAAGCTAGCTGTGAGAAGGCTCACAGTACTGAAACACAGGAGACTGAGGCAGGAGGATTGCTGTAAGCTTCAAGCCAGCTTGGGCTACATAATGCATTCCAGGCCAGCCTAGGGTAGAATATGAGATCATGAAACCCTATCTCAAAACAAAACAAAAAGATTGAAATGAAGAGAGGGGGGAAAAAAGGAGAGAGGAAAGACAGCTGAAAGAACTTTTGTATCTGATGTTTTGCAACTAAGAAATTAAAAATAAGTCTTATACTTACAATATAATTCATTTATTAAAATTATAGTTGTTTACAATCTTCAATTTTAAGAAATAAACTCTGAAGATTCTGCAGAGTTGACTTTCTTTTTTTTTTATTAATTTTATTCATTTCCGTATGTGTATGAATGTACTGTCTGCATGCAAGTCTGTGCACTCATGTCGTGCAACGCCGCGGAGGTCAGAAGAGGGTCTCGGATTCCCCTGGAACTGGAGTTCTCCTGGAATTGGAGCTTCAGACGGTTCTCAGCCGCCATGTGGGTGCTGGGGATTGAACCCGGGTCCTCTATAAGAGCGGTCGGAGCTCTCAACCGCTAGGCCATCTCTCCAGCCCCCAGAGTTGACTTTCTATCATAGACTAACAGTTCAAGCAAATAGTCTCTTTGAAATATATTTAATTATTGAGCTAATATTTTGGCACCAACAACTTTCCTATATAGTTGAACTCCTAGATATGCTAGTAATATATATAATTGTCATTGTTTAAAGAGTAAAAATTTGGGGGCTGGAGAGATGGTTCAGTGGTTAAGAGCACTGGCTGCTCTTGCAGAGGACCTGAGTTCGGTTTCTAGTACCTACATGGTGTCTAACAACCACCTGTAACTCTAGTTCCAAGGGATCCAATGTCCTCTTCTGACTTCCATGGGCATTGCATGACACTGGTGTACTTAACATTCATGCAGGCAATACACTCATTCACATAAAATAAAAATAAGATTTTTTTTAATTTTTCAAAGATAAAGAAAAATTAAAATAAATAAACATAAAATTTAAGAAACTGCAGGGTCTGGGGAGATGGCTCAGCCATGCAAGCAGGAGAATCCAAGGGTGGTATCTGGTACATAAGGAAAGAAAGCCAGATGTGGTGGCACAGGCTGGTAATCCGGACTGGGGAGGCAGAGACAGGATCCTACGCCCAGGGTTGACCTCTGTCCTCTGTGCTGTAGGTCACACATACGCATCTTACCAAATTACACAATGTGTATTCATTAAATGTCAGTCATACTTCCAATAAAGCTGTCCATGGAAAAATCACAGGGAGATGTGGTCAGTATTTGCAGTTTAAATGCAGCAAGAAGAACAATTAATATTTAACCAAAATGATATTTAGTTGTCAGTGTGTATAAGACAGTGGTGATTCCCCCAAGCATGCTCAGCTTTCAGTTGGTGTAATTTTCACCCACCGCAATGGACTTTCCTGGTTTATTTTTATTTGGTATTTACTAGGCTCTAAACAAGGCATACTCATTTTCTTGGAGACCAATAAAATCCTGGTTATTTCCTCCCTAAATGCTTTTAACCACGGAAGCTCTACCTCTCTTATCCAGGGCCTTAAAAAACAGAACAAGCTGGGCTGGTGACACATGCCACTAATTCCAACACTCAGGAGGCAGGCAGATCTCTGTAAGATCAAGGCCAACCTAGTTTACATAGAAAGTTCCAGGATAGCTAGGGCTGTAGGGAAACCCTATCTCAGAAAACAAAACAAAACAAAAACAACAGCAACAACAACAACAAAAAAAAAAAACAAGCAAGTGTAAACCTAACAGAAATCACAGGTATCACATATTTCATTTGCGATTCTGGGATAGCTTGCAAATGAACTTTTCCATAACTACCCATTTTATGGTATTACGTAAATAATTCACCATTTCTTCCTCCATCCTTGAGAACACCATTTAAGCTTAATCATCCATGTGTACAAGCCACAGTCAACATAATAACAAAAAGAAAGAAAATCATCAGGGCAGGGTCTGGAGAGATGACTCAGTGGTTAAGAGCACTGGCTGCTCTTTCAAGGGACCCAGATTTGATTCCTGCCACCTACACAGCAGCTCACAACCATCCTTAACTCCAGTTCCAGGGGTCCAAGGGTCTCCTCTGGCCTCCACGGGCATTGTATGAACTGGTTCACTAACATTCATGCCGGCAAAACATTCATACACAATTAATTAATTAATTAATTAATTAGTTAATTAATTAGTTAATTAATTCAAAATCATCAGGGCAATGCATTTTAGTATCCTGGAATTTTGTTTTCAAATTTATTGAAGTATACAATTCAAAGCTAGCATAGCTTGTCCACCAATGCTCCCTCAAAGCACCTTTCCAAAAGAAACAACATAGGCTTAAGCTAAAAGGTAACAAGCATTTATGTTTGTCTACCTTTAGGTGCTATGGAAAAAGGCTTTATGTAAGTTATAAAGAAAAAAAAAAAGGAAGAAAAAGAACAAACTTAGAAGAATATGGAGAAGCAAATAAACAAAATAGATAATAAATAATAAATTTATCATCAGCTATCTGGACACTAGAGAAAAAAAGGTTACTTGTTGCAAGGGAAGCAGTCCTGGGCAGTTGGAAAGAAACGCGCTCCACACCGAGCACTAGCAAGGAACTGGGCTTGGCACCAACAGTTTGAGAGGCAGAGTTCCGAGGGGGATCTGTGAACTGGGATGTCATTAAAGAAATGGTTGGGGAAGGCTAGGGAGCCATCACCTCTGCCTCTGCTTTGAGGACATGCCTTTCTGTGTCTGTAGGAAGTTTATTTTCAGGAACGTTTCTTAGGGCCCATTAGGTTAAACAATCCAGACTGAAAAACACTATTATCCTAGGTTCTCACTCATATGGACAATATATATCAGTATACACACAGGTGTGTGTGTGTGTGTGTGTGTGTAGGACAGCCAAACGAAAGGGGTAGTATGAAAAGAGATATAATGTGGGGATAGGAAAGGACGACGGAATACATGTGACATCCAAGCAAGAAGGAAAGACCAATAATAGGAGGGAGACCGGAAGGAGGGCGAAATGGGGGTGGGAGGGCAAATGAGCGCAAAGTCTAATGAATTACGATATATATGTAAATATCATAATGAGTCACAATATATATGTAAATATCATAATGAAGCCCATGCTTACATAGGCCAACCTTAAAAACTATTTCAAAAGAAAGACGGAAACTCATCTCTCAGAGCGATAGTTTAGGCCCCAGAGTGCAGTTGCCCCAGGTCCGGAAGCTGGAAGTCAGTCACCCGGAAGCCCGCAGCCCCCCTTGCCCATCCCTTTGTCTAAGTGAGAGCAGGTGCCCTAAGGTCGTAGACATTAAGTCCAGTCCATGGCGCAAAAAAGGAGGATCAACGTGCCAGGCCTCTCAAGGGGAACAGGGAGAATTTGGGAAACAGAAGGAAAGGAGTTAAAAATGCATGTGGATCCATTAACAAATGGTTCCCAGAGATGGGCCACAGAGCGTGGGAAGAGCACTGTGGCGTCAGACTGGCGGGGAAGGCAACCCCACTTCCTATTTGTGGAGCTCTTGAGTTGGTGGATGTGGCACTTTGGATAGAGAGCAGACAGCTGCACACAACGTTTAACAAAAGGATGGGCCCTTGCATTTCTTATTATTTCCGTGAAAATCTGTTGCTCTTCAAATCCCCCCATTTGGCTCATAATTAGGATTAAGGGGAGAACTAAGACGTCCAAGTGGAAAGAGGAACTTTCTCCATAAATACATATTCAATGAGTTCCAAAACACAACTGATTAGATTCTGAACTGGAGCACATTTTACTCTAGCTTATTTGGAATCAGCAATCATAGGCCACAGGGAAAAATTAGACAGTAATGACAACGGCTAATTAAGGAACAAGAGGCAAAGCAGGCGATTCAAGATGCCTGTGTTGATGTGTCACAGTGCTGCACTACTTTGAGAGGATTTCAATCATGCTAATCAACCCAATTTTTTTCCATCTGAGTAAACACAAGAAGACTCTTGGAATAGCACCATATTCTAGTCAAGAGAGGAAGATGGTTTAAGATAGTTCCTACGCAGAGCAACTGGAATTAATGCTATACATTTAAAAACTAGTTTCTTTTTTTTTCTCTCTTTTGTTTTTGGTCTTTTTGAGACAGGGTCTCCCCATAGCCCCAGCTGCCCTTGAACTCATTATGTAGACCAGGCTGGCCTTGAACGCATGGAGATCTGCCAGCCTCTGCCTCCCAAGTGCTAGGATTAAAGGTGTGCGCTCCACACCCAGCTAAAATGAGTTTCTTAATCCAACCTTTCCCCTGATCTATAGGGGCCCTAAGAAAGAGAATAATTTATGTCACTCAGTCCTCATTAAATTTCTACTTTAATTACATGTAATAGACCCAAATATTTGTCCCACTGTGAATAGTCAAATGTACAAAGAAAGGCAGTTAGTTCATCAGGCTGGGAAGATTTGCCGCATGTGCCAAACCCCCACAGCCCGCAAGGCAGAGGCCAGGTGATCCTGGGGGCTGCAGACCAGCCCGCGCTCCAGTTTCAGTGAGAGACCTTGTTACCAAAGAGAAGGTAGAGAATGACCACCTGACCCTAACCTCTGGCCTCCATGAACGTGTTCACACATGTGCACACACATATACCACACACATACCCACATCATTCCTTTATTTCACCATTTTCATTTTCTTGTTAGTTTCATTTTCTTTAGGTATATGAGTAGTTTGCCTGCATATGAGTGTACCCAGGCACGCAGTACTTGAGGAGGCCACAGAAGAGGGCCTGGGATCCCGGGGGAACTGGAGTTATGGAGTGTTGTTAGCCATCGTGTAGGATCTGGGAACCAAACCCCAAGTCTTCTGCAAGAGCAGCCAGTGCCCTTACCCATGAGCCATCTCTCCAGCCCCTGTATTCCAGTTTTAACTCTCAGATTTACCATCCCACAGATTAGACCTGCAGTGGGCGGGGCCAGCGAGGTAGGCTCTGTAGCAGCAGCAGAACTTTGACCTGCCCGGTCATCCCCAGACAACACAGCTTTTGTTGAATGCTCAGGCACTCACAAGTCAGTCAGTTCTGTCCAGAGACCCTCTCTCCCCAGCCTATGGCACCACCCCTCCACAGAGCATCTGAGGACTTCTAATGCGTGGGAGAGAAGCCAATTTGTGATGGTTAATTTTAATATCAACTTGCCAAATATTGAGTCCAATAGCAGCCCAGGTAAAAGGCACGCGGCAGGGGGAAGAGAATTGCCCTTTATTCTCTTAGCCTTCTGTCTCGGTGTTAACTTTATCCTGTTGCTGCTGCCGCCAACTGCTTCATGTGATGAGAACCGGCATTTCCAGGGTTTGATCATCGATTAAGGACCAGTGGCTGCCAGGCGCCCTCCAGGTTTGGGGTGCCTGCTGAAGGAGCCCTCCAGGTTTGGGGTGCCTGCTGAAGGCATCTAGCCCAGTGGACTAAGCTGCTACCTGTTTGTCTCTCTAGTGTGACACAGCCACTGGGGGCTACTAGGACTTCTGAGGACCTACCCGGCCTCAAGGACCGGCAGCTACTGGGTTCTCACCCTCGTGGGTGTGATTCAGCTGTTATTATTTCAACGTAAGCTGTTGCGTCACTTCTTTAGATATTCATTCTATCAGCTCTCTTCCTTTGGAGAACAGCTGTTCACCTGTCCTGTCTTGGAGCTGTGCACCGTGCCATCCCATCCCACCAATGTGGACACGATGGAGGTTTGCTAGCACTTTGCCCAGGAGAGCAGATGGTCCAGCCCCGCCTCGGAAGAGCAAGGCATCACACAAACATCCCTGAGTGTCTGCATCTCAGTCTGGATATGTCTAACCCTTCCTTACCGAACTCGAAGCCTTACCTATGAGGGAGGGCTGAGAACTCAGATCCCACCCCTGATGCCAGCCTTTCTTCCCCGGCGTCAGTGGAGCCAGGCTTCAGCCCTTCTGCCACGGGGCTGCTTCTTCTCATTAGCTGTTCTAGAAAAATCTCCCCTTTTGCCCTCTAAGAGAAAAATCTATGAATTCTCCAACTTAGTCCTTGACAGCTTCATGGTGAAGAAATTTAGAAAATTCTTTCTTTCTAGGCAAAACCTGGCTCACATGTCTAATAACTTCTTCAAAAAGCCCATCTTGAATTCGGAGGCTGAAGACACGGCTTTCTTAATCCTTTGTGCTCCGACAACTTCTGCAGTCTTTCCTGGTGCTTGTGAGGAAAATCAAGAAAATATAACAGGGCATGTCTTGTTAAGACATGCTTTGAACTCTGCATTATGGCTGTCATTAGTGTAATTTCAGGCCATTTGAATGGTCAACATTAATTTATGTATTACTTAAAAAGCATACTGATCACTTTTTGAAAGTTGGTTAAGTAAACAGAAAAGGAAAAAAATGTTACTAGAAAGAACTGACTCTTCTAGGGTTTCAGAACTAACTAGGGCTGGAGGAATGGCCCAGCCAGTGAAGAGCACTGGGTGAGCCACATGGTGGCTAACAACCATCATAACTCCAGGGGGATATGGTGCCCCCTTCTGGCCTCTGTAGGCATTGCACACACAAGGGAACTTTTATACATAATGCAGGCAAAATACCCATACACATTTAAAAAATACTAACAACATGCCTCTACATATCAGAATGCTTCTCAGACGTTTCCTCAGAATTCCAGATAACTATCAGATATTTCATCTTGGGTGGTCAGCATTGCCTTAAGCTGTTTTTTAAAGGCTCATAGTTTTCTTTTTGTTAGGTTATATTCATTGTACCTAGTAATGGGTTTCATAAGACATTTTCATTCAAATACATCAGTACTTTGACCACATTCATCCTTTTTCTCCTCCCCATCCTTTCACACATATATATGTCTGTTTCATACCAATCACACTCAAATCCAGATTTGAACTTGCATTTGAAACGTGACTCACAACACCCAGACTTTGTAAGAGATTCTCATTTCTATACGTTACTTTACATTTCTATACATTACTTTACATTTCTCTCATTTAATGGCCTTAACCTCCAGGGACTGGTAACTACTCGGCATGGAAAATGCTCAGGCCTGTTCTGCCATTGTGTTAGTTCTCTGATTTAAGTTCCTTTTTTCTTAGAGTAACAGCAAAGTCAAGAATGAAAGTTCCCCTCCAGTGGCCTGACTATAAATACATATCTCGAATGTCTGAAAATGTGCTTTTTCATGAATGCTTTACTTAGCTCAAGGAAGCCAGTCAACTGTGCTGGTTGGTATTTAGACATGTTCTATTTTTCTGAAACCATGTCTTGGAGTCAGTAATCTAATAAACCATAAGTTTCTTTTTAAATGTTTTTCCTGATGTTTTGTGCTGCGCTTGTGGCGTGCATGCGCGCGCGCACACACACTTTTCATAGCCTTTTTAGCCTTGTTAATGAGAACCATATTTCTCTACTCATGACAATTAACATCAATTTAGTTCAAACTGCACTTGCTTCACACAGGGTAAGTCAGCCACTACACCGTGTCTAAGGCACACACTCCTGGGGGAGATTTCCACACATGTCCTCCATCTAACTTGTGATCAGGTCACCAAGACTCTCCCTAGAGAGAACATCCCCTCTCCCTCTTCCCCGCCCTCACTCCCAGCTTCCCTTGCTCCTCTCCTCTGTGCTAAGATCTCCTATCTGAATCGCAGCCCGGGTTGCAGGCCTCCCACATCCTCCAGGCCCCTTTTCCTGCTGCCAAGAACATACCCCCCATCTTCAGTGATTTCTTGACCTTGATATTGTTGGTGCTCAGTGGCTACTAACTAGATTTAGTTAAGTTCTCTAATGCCCACACAGATCTCCCTCAAGAGCTCTTGAAGTCTAGAAGGAGAAAGGGGGCTGTATAAAAGGATGCTGCTTCCTGCATGTAGGGAGCAGACAATGAAAACTCTGCCCCCACGGGCCATCGGCCAACAGTCTGAGGACCCTGGGCAGGACAGATAGCCCACTGCAACACTCACTCTGAAATCTTTTTCGCTATCTCTGCAGATGCTTAGCCCCAGCTGTTCTGGAACTCACTATGTAGACCAGAATGGCCTTAACTCACAGAGATCTGCCTCCTCCCCAGTGCTGGGATTAAAGGCCTGTGCCACCACAGCTGGGCCAGAGTAACTCCTTAGTCCCTTCCTCCTTCCTGTCCCATGCCGATTGGATGTTTAACCTTATGAATGGATATCCTTTTGCTGAGCTGGTTTCCTTCTCATTGAAACATTCCCTCCTGCAGGGAGACTCAGGAAGCTGATGAAACTTCCAGGGTGTAAAGGAAGCTCCTGAAATTTAAAAGGTTCAAGAAGCTCAGAAAGTTACAACCTTCTCCCAGGTTTTATAACAATGGTTGGACAGAAAGGATTCTCTGGTAGGTCTCCTGCAGATTGTGTAGGCAGCTCCAAGCAATTCAGTTAACCCCTCACAAATGCTCCTGTAAGTTACCCCAATAAAGTCACTGGTCCACCGAGCTAGACGTGGGTGGGGCCATTTCTTTGGTCTGTCTGGGAAGAATAGACATTTTCAGGTCTCCAGGAAAAGTCAACCAGTACCTAGTTATTACCTCCATCCTTATATATCTCTCTTGGTCTTTTATTGTTTGTTTGAGCAGAGTGCTACCTTGTGGTCGAGGCAGGCCTGATACTCAGGCTGGCCTCAAGCTCATGGTAAGTCCCTTGCCTCAACCTCCCTAGTGCTGAGAAAACAGCCAACCTTATGTACCTTGAAACATTAAAAAACGCAATCATAGCAAGGGGATACTTTTAAAGATTTCAATATGAGAAGATGCCATTTTCCTGGCGGGGGGTGGGGTGCAGGGCAGGGGGACGAGTAGCATGGTAAATATCTAGGCTCTGGAACCAAGTCTACCACAGATAATTTATCACCCCCCCCCAGCCTTGCCCATTATTACAAAAGACACTGAACCCCAGGTTCAGAGAGAGGAGGTGGGGGAACACGGTTCAACTGCTAAATAGCTTGTTGATAATGGTTGACTACTAAATAGCTTGTTGATAATGGTTTCATGCCTGCTGGTTCCCTGGGACAACTCAGCAGGGACTATTGTGAAGGGCAGCCTGCCCCTCTGCCTTAGAGCGAGACATACAGTGAAGGAGGAAATAAAGATGACCTTTGCCAGGCACAGTGGCGCTCGCCTTTAATCCCAGCACTCAGGAGACAGAGGCAGGTGGATCTCTGTGAGTTCAAGGCCAGCCTGGTCTACAGAGTGAGCTCCATCCAGGCCAGCTGGGACTAAAGGGAGACCAGGTCTCAAAAATACCAAAAAAAACCCCCACAAAAAAACAGATGACCTTTACCAGAGACTCTTAACACCCTCCCCACCCCCCACGGAATTGAAGTGTGGTGCTGTTTACTGTCCTTCCAACACTTGGTGCTTTTTCAATCTGTAAGTAACATAAACATGCATGGAAAAAATAAAAATATCAGAAAATCAGCCATTTTAACCCAATTATTACAAACACCTAAGCTGATCTCTACTTTCCCGTGTGTATGGACTCAATAATACTTTAATTCTCAAAAAACATTGGGTATCTGAATGAACTGGCTAATTAAAAGCTACAATCATATAGATATACGAGTTTACTCCCTAATTTTCTTCTATTTTTATTAATATGACCAGCTTAATCCTTCAACATTGGAAGATATTCAAGTTCTTCAGTTTTAATGGTTTTAAAATTTTCAGCTAAGGCCCTGTCCTAAATATTTTATTTATTATTTTTTATTTAATGTACATGAATGTATTGCTTGTCATGCACTGCCTGAGGAGGTCAGAAGAAGGCATCAAATTCCCCTGGAACTAGAGTTATGGTTCTACAATTGGTAGCTGCATGTGGGTACTGGGAATTGAACCCAGGCCCTCTTTAAGAGCAGGCAGTGCTCTTAACCGCTGAGCCATCTCTCCAGACCCTGTCCTAATTATTTAGCAGTGCCCGTGTGGTTGGGGGAACTTTTCCACTGATGTGCTAAGCTTCCTGGAGGGCTGAGTCCATACCTGGACTGCTTCTTTTAGGTAAATCTGGACAGGACCAGGGAGGAACATTTCTGGCTGCATGGGTCACATGGTCTCCACCTCAATGACACAGCTCTGCTGATGCTCCATAAAGGGGCTGTTAGTGTTGCATGAGCGAATGGGTGTGTGTTCTCAAATAAAACTTTATGTGCAATGAAATGTGAATTTCATTTCTAATGTATGAAGAAATGTTACTCACATTTTAATTTCAACCCTTAAAAATGTAAAAAGAAATTTTTAGTTCACATTCTATAAAAAGTGAGCATCAGACCCAAGGCCCATAGCTTGCCGATGTCTGCTCCAGAATCCACAAATAACTGAATCAAAGACTGTGAGCTGTCTATGGCTCACCATGTGTGACCAGTTAGTTCCTTACTGGTAATATTTGATGGTTACCCCCAGCCATATTTATAAATTTCCGAGACTGGGTACTTAAATAGCTTTGATCACTAGACGACATAATTATGAAGGGAACATGAAAGAAAAACCATTTGCAGTTCATACTTGTCCAATAACCACAATCTGTGTGTGTGTGTGTGTGTGTGTGTGTGTGTCTGTGTCTGTGTCTGTGTGTCTGTGTGTGTAGATGAGAGTGTAAGATCTGTGCCACTTTCCCTCCAGGGTCCAGAGTCCAAACCAAAGCTACAGCTACAGCTACAGCTACAGCTACAGCCTAAATAAACTACCTGCTGCCTGTTCACCTCTGGTGTCCTGCCTGAGCTTTCCCTCAGTCCCCGGCCACCTTTCGTTTGAGACAGTGTCTCTCATTGGCTGGGAACCTCATCACCTATGCTGACAGGCCAGCGAGCTCCCAGGACCCTCCTGCCCCTGCCTCCCTTATCATGGTGCTGAGATCACAAACACTTGTTACTATACCCAGCTTTTATGTAGGTCCTGAGGCTCAGATTCAGGTCCTTGTGCCTCCACGGCAAGCTCTTCACAGTCAGGACTGTCTCTCAGCTCCAACTCCATATTCTTAAAATCCATGTAGAGTGACAGCCTGGACCAGAGTTCATCAATCTGAAACAGGAAAAGCATCCAGAGGGTCTCTCTAGGATGCCTTCACAGAACCCAAACATCTCCCAGCCAAACCCATTCCATTCTTCCTCTTCATTGAGCCCGAGAACACCTGGCTAGACACTGCTTTGAAACGCAAAAGCAATTATGAATGAAGCTCTCCTCTCTACATTGCTTTCTGGATCCGAGGTTGATAAGAGGAACAAGAGCTATTTCCTTCGGGGGTTGTGAAACTGCAGAGGGAAGACACCTTTCCCCTGCTCTGAGGGTGACTCAGAGCAGGAATCCTAAGTCTCGGTTCCCTGTCTCCAGCCTCTGGGCTGTCTCAATCACAAATGAATGTTTATGAGCATCGGATGTTTTGTGCCACTGTGAAGCACAGTGGCAATTAGGTCCTTTTTATATTTCAATTTATTAAATTGTATCCTGGATGATTAAATTGCTTTAGGCCATAAGTACAAAATTGAAAATATTCAATTAGGACACATATAACAAAGCCGTGGCAGTTAGAGCATAGGGTATGGATGTATCAGCTTCGCTGTGAGCTAGTCTCAACTTCGACGTCTGCGATGCCTGGATGAGCCACGAGGATGGTAGGAGGACTTCCTGTCCCCCAGTAGGACCATGATGTGACCTTCTTACACCCTTCCTCTGCCTCCCTATAGATGGACTTTGAGCCTCAAGAGCTAGAGGTGGCTTATATCATCTGCCAGAATTTTTCTAAATTATTTCTTAATTTTAAGACATGAAGATGGTATGTTCCCCAACTCTTCTTACAACTAGTAGTCCAGAATTTTTCACATAGAAATACTTGTTCGAGAATTCTTCCTGGTATCTTGGTGGCTGCAGAGATGGCTAGGGGGTTCGGAGCTCCGGCTGTTCTTGAAGAGCACCCAGGTTCGATTCTCAGCACCCACATGGCAGTCAACAGCCATCTGTAACTCCTGCTCCAGGGGATCTGCCGCCCTCTTCTGACCTGCATGGGCACTGCACAGCAGGAGTGTACTTACATATATGCAGGCAATATGCTCATACACATAACATAAGTAAATAAAATAAAATAAAAAAGAATAAAGTATTTTTAGAAAATAATTCTTCCTGGTATCTTGAACAACCCCTTCCTCATGTTCTAAGTATATTTGATGTTAGGTGTCTTTATCAATCATGCTCTATTTGATGTACCTAAGCAGGGTCTCTCCTTGAACGCAGAACTTGCCATTTCTACTTGTCTAGGTAGCTAGTATACCCCAGGGATCCTGTTTCCATCCTAGAGCCCTGGCGTTACAAGTGGTTCACTACACTTGCCTAGCAGGCATGCGAGTCTAGTCATTTCCCCTGGAATTTCAGAGGGGCTAAGGTGATGTCACTCGGGGTTGAGCATCAGCAGCAGGTGGAGTGGTAGACCATAGCCTTCAGTCTGCAAAGGAAGGTGTAGAGGAGGTTTGCTTGTCTATATATTTACAAAGAGACATTGAATATGGGTTCGTAACTATGTGAATGATTCTAACCAAGTGAGGCCGATAAAATTACCTTTGGGGAGATGGAGAGATTGGCTCAGTGGTTAAGAGCACTGACTGCTCTTCTAGAGGACCCAGGTTTGGTTTCCAGCACCCACACAGCAGACCATAGCTCCCTAACACCCTCTTCTGACTTCTGTGGGCATTGTATGACATGGGCACACTTACATATATGCAGGCCATTCATTCATCAACGTAAAATAAAAAGAATACAGAAAATATTTTAAAAAGTAGTTTTGACCATTTTAAAAGATTTATTTTTGTTATGTAATTATGTGCATGGATGCATGTCTGGGTATATTCCCATGAATGTAGGGGCCTGATGAGGCATCAGAAACTTCTGGAGCTGGAGTTACAAGTAGTTATGAGCTGCTGAACATGGATGCTGGGAACCAAACTCCAGTCTTCTACAAGAACAGCCTGTGCTCCCAACCACTGAGAAATCTTCCCAGCCCGTTTGTCCTGTTTGAAAATGGTCAGTTTTATACTCACAGAATGCTAGTAGAAGAAAAGCAGCTGACCAAGAATATAGTTGCAATATAAACAAAGGAACAAATAGAGCTCAGAAGGAAAGTACTGGGGTCATAGGTGACAATCAACTGACTACCTTATCGAAGAGTGCCATTGACCCAATGGGAACAGAGTCTGTCTTCATGTCCTGAACTCAGGGGTGGACAAATCCTCCTGCATTAGGACCAAATAACATAATCGTGGATCTAGAACCTATGGATCATATGATGTGATTGTTTACAGTGAATGCTCCAGCCCCTAATTCTGCAGAAACAATATAGCAGGACCTGTCAGGGGTCTGCATTTTGTTGATCTTTCATCTGTATTGTATGTGCATGAGTATTTTGTCTGCATATGTAAGAGCGACACTTACATGCAATGCCCATGGAAGCCAAAAGAGGGTGTCAGATCCTCCAGAGTTATGGAAGGTTGTCAGCAGTCACGTGGGAGCTGGGAACTGAACCCAGGTCCTATTCAAGAGCAACCAGTGCTCTTAACCACTGAGCAATCTCTCCAGCTCCAGAATCTGCATTTTATTTTTTTATTTTTTTTAATTTTTATTTATTTTTGTATGTGTATGAGTGTACTGTCTGTATGTAGGTTTGTGCACCCGTGTCATGAAATGCCACGGAGGTCAGAAGAGGGTCTCAGATTCCCCTGGAACTGGAGTTCTCCTGGAATTGGAGTTACAGACGGTTCTTAGCCGCCATGTGGGTACTGGAGGTCAAACCCAGGTCCTCTGCCAAGAGCAGTTGGTGCTCTTAACCGCTAGGCCATCTCTCCAGCCCTGAGAATCTGCATTTTAAATACACTCATTTCATGGCTTCGAGGCAGGCTGGCCAGTCTCTGACCCAGCTTGAGAAGCACTGCTCTTCAGGGTGAGCAATTCAGCAGTTGTGAATGTTCCACTGCTGAGTGATGCTTCTGTGAGCGGACTGAGAGCTCCCCCCACACTCAGGTTTGCACAGAGAATCAAGATTCACTATGTTCGATGTAAGACGCCCACCTCTGATTTTGATTTTTGTTACACACACACACACACACACACACACACACACACACACGCGCGCGCGCGCGCTTGCCTGTGTATGTATGGCACTGGGGTATGGCTCAGTGGGGGAGCATTTATCTAGCATGCACAAGATCTTGGGTTTGATCCTCAGACAATTAATTCATTACTATTGAGAACTATAGTGATTTATTTTTTTTTCAGTTATTTTTTTATGTGTATGAGTGTACTGTCTGCATGTAGGTTGGTGCACCCGTGTCGGGCAATACTGTGGAGGTCAGAAGAGGGCATCGGATTCCCCTGGAACTGGAGTCAAAGCCGGTTTTTAGCCGCCACGTGGGTGCTGGGAATTGAACCCGGGTCCTCTGCAAGAACAGTCGGTGTTCTTAACCATTGAGCCATCTCTCCAGCCCCAAGAACTATAGTGATTTATTAACATTGCTCAAATGAGGCAGGAGAGATGACTCAGTCAGTAAAGTGCTTACTGAGTTCAATCCCAAACCCCACATAAACAGGCTGGGTGCTGGGGTGGCTGAGACAGGCAGACTCCTAGAGCTCCCTGGCCAGTCAGCTTAGCCTACTTAGTGAGCTCAAAGACAAATAGTCAGCTCCATAGGATACCAATGGTATCCTATGACCTCTATTCACAGGGTTACTGATTTATTAACATAAACAATATGAAATAGATCTTGGTTTAAAGAAATATTGATTTCTAAGGCTGGAGACATGGCTCAGAGGTTAAGCTCACTAGCTGCTCTTGCAGAGAAGATGGGTTTGGTTGCCAGCACCCATAGGTGGTGGCTGACACCCACCTGTAACCCCAGTTCTAGGGGATCCAATGCCCCCTTCTGGCCTGTGCAGGCACTGCACACATGTGGTACATATACAGAGAAACACATAAAAAATAAGGTTTTTTTTTTAAAGGTGATATAACCTCTGAGCAAATGAAGTTCCCCCTTATTTTCAAACTGCCTCACTGCAAAGGCGCTGCACTTGAGTTACATTGTTCTCTCCACAATTCATGTCGGAACTTTGCTCCCTCCAAAAGTCAGGGGTCACCAATACGATGGTGTTAAGAGGTACAGCTCTGAAGGGAGGCTCAGGCCTCAGGGCCGGCTGCACTGCTGTCGTATGGCTGTTTCCTCAGGATGGAAGATGCCTTGTGGAGGGAACAGGGGACCTCCTGAGAGTCACAGAGGAAATATGGGATTCCCAAGGCTCCTCCCTACAGTTGGAGACGACTCCTCTGCTGAGTGGGGCTCCCTGTGGATTGTGCAGGGGCTCAAGTCACCCAGGCCACTGTGGGCTTTTGACGATGTAGCTACTTTCAGTCACCTGGGATCCTGGATCAGGATAAACTCAATGGTACACCAAGCCAGACTAAGGTGGAGTTGTTTCTTTGGTCTGTCTTGTTCCATCTAGCTTGTTCATATTTACCCAGGAAAAGCCATGCAGTAATTTTAATGGGACCGAGGCTTCAGACCAGCTAGATGGCTCAGGGGGTAAAAAAGGCATTTGCCTTGATCCCTAGCGGCCACATGGTAGAAGGAGAGAACCAGCTGCCTAAAGTTGTTCTCTGGTCTCTACATGTTTAAGATGTCAGATCCCCTGGAGCAGGAGTTATAGGTGGTTGTGAGCCGCTTGACATGGATGCTAGGAACTGAACTTGGGACACATTCTTAATGGCAGTCATCTCTAGTAGTCCCAATATTTTCTTTTTATAAGAGTCTTGTTGTACTAGCCCTTTCTGGATTTCTATTTTTGCTTGGCCTTCTGCCTTCTGACTTCTGTCTTCTGCCAGGTAAGTGAGGCTTTTATCAGGTGCTGGAGCCTTAATTGTCCAGTCTTTAGAACTGTGAGAAATGTTTCAGTACCTTATAAATTCCCCAGGCTCACATATTCTATTATCATAGCACAGACAAATGAACATGAATGAAAATTATTATCTCACTCATTTATGGGCTAGGTAATCACCCAGCTCTATCTAGTCTTTCCGAAGGCTTCAAAGACCTTTCAAATTGCTCTGACAATAGAGAAGGTATTTATTAATTGTCTTAACAATGCTGTTTAATGTCCTACCTGTGCTAGTGAGCTTTCTCACTCTTTAACAAAACACCCGTTTATACACCAAAGTGGTTTATTTTGGCTCACAGTTTTAGAAGCCCCAGCTGACTGTTTCGGGTCTGTGGTGAAACGACACATCACGGTGGGAGTGTGCGGCAGAGCAAAACTGCTCAGCTCACAGCCCGGAAGCAAAAGAGAGAGGAAGAGGAGAAGCCAGGAGCCCACAGTCCCCTCAAGGACAAGCCTGAGACTCTAGGGTCCTCCTTTCAGGGTGCCTCACCTCCAACACCTAGGGACTGAACCTTAACAGGGGGGCTTTTCAAGAACATTCCAGATTCAAAGTTTATCACCACCCCTTTAACGGTGGAGTCAATCAGATCTAGCCTGGCCTCTCTCAAGAAAGAAGGTTTTCTTGTTCCATGCTGTGTACTGCACCCTTACTTACATGCAAAGTTCCCAGGCCACATCCTCTAGGATTCTCATTCCCTTGGTCAGCACACACACACACACACACACACACACACACACACACACACACACCTTGAAGCCTGATTCTGCCTAACCCTATTCTAAAATCTTTCAACCCCAGTTAAATACCTTCATGCCATTTTGACAACAGCATTTGGGCATCTTGCTGAATACGTATTTTTTTTTCTTGTTCATTTTATGCGTGTGTTTGCAGTGTGTGTATGTACATGTTCATGTATGTGTGCACGTGTGTGCATCCAGAGGCTGGCCTCATGTGTCCTCCTTCCTCACACACTCTCATCTTAGCTTTGGAACCTGAAGCTCAGCACTAGGCTAGGCTGCCTGCCCCGTGAGCCCCCTGGGACCCTCCTGTCTGCCTCCTCCATGCCAAGATGTCAGTGGACACAGTCATATCTGCATATTTTTCAGGTAATATGCTAACTTATCTTCCCACCCTTTGAGATCATTTTGAAGTTGTATCTCTATGGGATTTCTCCTTCCTATGAATCTTTTGCCATTTTAAGCAAGCAAAAAGCCTTTAAACTGCTTTATACTGATATCTTACACTTCCTCATAGAGACAATCCTTGCTCAGCACTTAAAATTTAAGCTCTACGGACCCGGGTTCTATCCCCAGCACCCACATGGCGGCTAAGAACCGTCTTTGACTCCAGTTCCAGGCAAATCCGACACCCTCTTCTGACCTCCGCAGGTGCACAACATGGGTGCACAAACCTGCATGCAGACAGCACATTCATACACATACAAGAATAAATAAAAAAATTAAAAATTTAAGCTCTACACATTGTTCTATTTACTAAAGTTCATGGTACACATGTATGTCACATTTTGACATTTATTTGCTAAAGTAATATGTTTTGAAGTAAAAAGTAGGCCTGCCAGGACAGCTTAATGCCATTGAAGCAGCTTCATGTTCAGACTTGATTAGACTGGATTGTGTAGGCTGACTTTGCTACAAATATATAAAATCGTTTAAAGCCAGAAATATCTGGTTCTTACAAGTTGTGATGAGAGAGAATAAGTCAGATGCTAAGAGCTTTAGTTAAAGAAAGAGCACTTCAGGTTGAACAGCAGGTGGAACTCGAGACGTGGCTGTTTCGTGGGGGAGAAGAGCAATCACACAGGAAGGTTTGGAACTTCTCTGGCTTGGTTGGAAAGTTCCCATAAGGCTGTGTTGATCTGGATACACCATACAAATGATAAAGCGCAGACAGGGCTGGAGAGATGCTCAGAAGTTATGAGCACTGGCTGCTCTTGCAGAGGACCCGGGTTCGATTCCCAGCACCCACACGGCAGCTAACAACCATCCATAACTCCAGTTCCAGGGAAATCCAACAGCTTCTCTGGCCTCTGTAGACACCGCATGCACATGGTGCACTTACATACGTACACTCTTACATGTAAACATTTTTTTTTTTGTCTTTTTGAGACAGGGTCTCCCTGTAGCCCCAGCTGTCCTGGAACTCACTCTGTAGACCAGGCTGGCCTTGAACTCACAAAGATCCGCCTGCCTCTGCCTCCCAAGTGCTAGGATTAAAGGCGTGCGCCACCACACCCGGCACATGTAAACATTTTTTAAATAACAAATCATGACTCCATGGGTAAAGATGGTAATGATTTTGTGTTATTTGTATACAGCATGACCAAATGAGATGGTTACAGGTACCCAAAATACAACTGAGGAAGTGTCGTACTGGGTTGGCCAGTGAGACAGCCCACTGCCAGTGGTAAATATCTGGATGGCAAAAGGCACACTGGAAATGTTCAGGTGTTCACTCATTCACGCAGAGTATGAACTGAACCCTACCACATGTGAGATCCTGTTCTAAGCACTTGAACCAAACCGAGATCGCTGAGCTTGGGGATTTACATTTAGAGAAGTGCTAACTATCAGAAAGCAGTCACTGTGCTAAGTTAACCTCAAGGAATGTTAAAAAGGAAAAGTGTTGAGAAAGGAGGGCGAACAGGCCGAGGAAGAGCAGTCAAGAGGATCAGAATGGTCAGGGCCAGCCGCGCTGAGGATGAAACGTTAAGCAAAGATGTGCAGGAAGGAGCTGTGGGGTTAGCTCAGAGGATGTCACCTCCCGGGACAGCTCTGGGCAGAGATGCTGAGGCCAGCCCTCCGGCTCAAGCTAGAGATGAGTTCCAGAATAGCATCGAGATGACTCATGTGGCTAGGAGGGAGTGAGGGAAGCGGAGGAAAGTTCCAGAAGGTCGTGCACATCTCCATGCGTACTGAATGTTCCTGTTAGGAAAACAGGAGCGATGGGAGGTGTGGAACAAGACAGAGAGGGCTCATGTTCTCCAGACCAAGGATGGGAGAGGCGTTCATGAGGTTCTTTTAACAATCAGCTCTGGGTTTAAGTGGCTCTTAATAAGGGGACCAGGGTGACAGCGTGTTAAGAAGAGGAAGAAAGGTGATTCAGGAACTATCAGAGACAAGCTCTCTCGATAAGAGGTCCCTCTCATCAAGAAACACAAACTACTGTCTGTCTGCTTTTATCAATGCTGCTCCTTGCATAACTTTTCAAAAATGACTGGCAGCATTTGATGTAGAGACAAATGAATTGGGAGCTCACTTAGTAAAAGACCTGAGGGCTGGAGAGATGGTTACGAGCACTAGGTGCTCTTGCAGAAACCGGGGTTCAGCTCCCAGGACCCACATGGGGGCAACAACTGTCCGTAACTCCAGTTCCAGGGGATCCAACACGCTCTTCTGGCCTCCACGGACATTGCATGCATGAATGCACTAAAATACATGCAGGTGTAACATTCATACACATAAAAAGAAAATAAAAAAATTTAAAGTAAAAGATCATTGAGGAGTTTAAAATAAGTGTCCATTTTCATTTTTAAAAACTGGGATGTCATTTCCATTTTTTCTTTTTTTAAGATTTGTTTTTAGCTCTGTATGTGTGTGCATGTGTGTGTCTGTGTGTGTGTCTGTGTCTGTGTGTGTCTGTCTGTCTCTGTGTGTCTGTGTATCTGTCTCTGTGTCTGTGTGTCTGTGTGTGTCTGTCTGTGTCTGTGTGTCTGTCTGTCTCTGTGTGTCTGTGTGTGTGTTATACATGCAGGTGCCTGTGGAGGTCAGAAGACAATATTGGTTCCCCTGGAACTAAAGTTGTAAGTGGCCGTGATCTGCCTGTGTAGGTGCCCAGAGGCAAACCTGGGTCCTCTGCAAGTGGTCTTAACCACTGAGCCATCTCTTCACCCCACCACCATCCATATTGAAAGTCACAAACACTCCAGGACATGCTTACACTATTGACTTAAAAAAGGACTCTGCCTCCATCTCTGGCAACACCCACTTCCCCCAGGCAGATCTGACTTCAGCTTCCGGCTCCTTGGACCTTTGGGGTGAGGCCTGTTCTTGCCCTCAGGGACAGACAGGGTTACCCAGATCTGCAGAACTGTCATCGGGAAATAGAAGTCACAGTCCGGCTCTCACAGCTCAGACCCTTGCTGGCCTTGAACTCACTGTTTGGATGACTTCAAACTTGCGGGAATCCTCCTGTCTCAGGTTCCTAAGTGCTAGGCTGAGGGGAGCACACCGTCATGATAGGCTATGTTTTTGTTTTACAACCATCCAACATCTGCCTCTTATGAGACCCCGTCCTCTAGAAAGGAAAGTTTGAGTTCTGCACCCCCAGGAATACACTTTCTGTTGCAATGTGACCACCTGATGAATGGGTGCTGAAGGAATCCTGCATCTTGAAATGGACCACCCCAAAACAGCTTCTGGGATGATCCCGGGAAGGACGGAAGCACTGAGGGCTCAGCTGGGCGCTACCCCATGCTCTGCTCTACCTGCCCCTTGTGATCCCAGCCAGAGCCACGCATCCACCTTTCCCTAGCCGGGGACACCAATGCCCCCCATCTCTCTGCTGCTTCCTCATGCCATTTCTAATCTGGACATTCTTCCCTAACGTGTTTGAAGATCTTAGCAATTCTCTTGCCTGAGTACCTGAATTAGTTCATGGGGTAGGGAGTCAGGCTTGAGGACTCTCCACTGCCTTCAAAGGCCTTTTTTTTTTCTTCTTCTCAAAATACAAGACACGGTCCCAGCAGGAACAGACCCTCATCCCTGTCATCCAAGGTCTGTCTGTGTTGCCCATGGCCTGGCTATTCTCCAGCCAGCACCAGGCTCTCCCTCCCCTTTGTGGCCTGGGCTGGTGGAGATAGGCTCCAGACATGGGGAATCTGTGCGGTGCGGTGTGTGCATGCGTGTGTGTGTGTGTGTGTGTGTGTGTGTGTGTCCTAGTTTGCTTTTTGTTGCTGTGAGAAACACCATGACTAAAGCCAAGTTGGAGTGTTTATTTCATCTCAAGGTTACAGTCCATCTTTGAGGGAAGCCAGGGCAGAAACCTGGAGGCAGGAACTGAAGCGGAGACCACAGAGGAGTGCTGCCTGCTGGAGGTCAGCATCAGCCTCCTTTCTCACACATCTGCCCAGGGATGGCACCACCCATGGTGGACTGGGCCCTCTTACATCAAATTAGCAATCAAGAAACTGCCTCCCAGACATGGCCTAGACCAGTCTGATGGAGGTAATTCCTTAGTTGAGGTTCCCTATTCCCAGGAACGTCAACTTGATAGGAACTATGACGCCCACCATCTGCCAACTTTGACACTCAAACACATTACTTGAAGCCATACTCTTTTTGAGAACTCTTGTTAATATCACAACAATATAAAATACAGCACAACTTTAAAAGCCTCACAGTCTTTACAAATTCTAAGGCTTTAAAAGTTTAATGGCTCTTTAAAATAACTAAAGTCTCTTAACTGAGATCCTGTAAAACTGAAAACAAGCTAAACATTTTCTTACTCCAAGGGTAAGAGCCAAGGCACAAGAACAGTCAACCAGATCAAAGCAAACCAAACTCTGAGAGTATACATAGCTTAGTGTCTGACATCTGGGACTCACTCTTGATTTTCTCAGCTCCACAGGGTTTGGGCACCTCCACTTCTCTAGCTCGGCCACCGATAACACACAGCTTGCCTGGAAGGCTCCTGTCAGCTCTACTCCTACTTGCTGCTGTCCTTGGTGGTCTCCCCACAGTCCTGGCATCTCCACCGGGCTGGGATCCCATTGCAGCTGAGGCTGTACCTTTACCAAATGCCTACAACCAAGATGGGGAGGAGAGAGTTGATTTCATCTTACAGGTTACAGTCCATCTTTCAAGGAAGTTGGAGATGGAACCAGGAAGCAGGAACTGAAGCAGAGACTGTGCAGGAACACTGCTTACAGCCTCCCTCCCTCTCTCCCTCCCTCCCTCCCTCCCTTCCTTCCTTCCTTCCTTCCTCCCCCTCTTTCTTTCTTTCTTTCTTTCTTTCTTTCTTTCTTTCTTTCTTTCTTTCTTTCTTTCTTTCTTTCTTTCTTTCTTTCTTTCTCTCTCTCTCTCTCTCTCTCTCTCTCTCTTTCTTTCTCTCTTTTCTTTCTTTCTTTTTGTCTTTTCGAGACAGGTTCCCATCTGCCCAAGGTTGGCTCTGCCCACAGTAGGCCAGGCCTTCCTATATCAATTAGCAATTAAGAAAATGCCAGGCTGGAGAGATGGCCTGGCAGTTAAGAGCGCCGACTCCTCTTGCAGTGGACCCGGGTTCGATCCCCAGCACCCACATGGCAGCTGAGAACCGTCTGAAACTCCAATTCCAGGAGAACTCCAGTTCCAGAGGAATCCGAAGCCCTCTTCTGACCTCCATGGCATTGCACGATATGGGTGCACAGACCTACATGCAGACAGTACATTCAGACACATACAGAAATAAATAAAAATAAAATATTAAAAAAATAAAAATAAAAAAGAAAATGCCCCACAGACATGTCCATGGAGGAAATGCCTCAACTGAGAATTCCTCTTCCCAAATTGACAAAAACTAACACTGATGTGTGTGTGTGTGTGTGTGTGCATGTGTATACATGAATGTGTCCATGTTCGTGGGGGTGTGTGCATGTGTGCACATGTGTGTGGAGGCCAGAAGTCAAGCTCAGGTATCATTCCTTAAGCATGCTCACCTTGTTGTTTGAAACAGTCTTTCACCGGAACTCTCCAAGCAAGCTCGGCTGGCTAGCAGGGAGCCCCAGCACTCAGCCATCTCCACCTCCCAGCACTGGGGTTATGGGAGCCCAACACTCTGCCTGGCGTTTTTGTGTGGGTTCTTGGGAAGGAACTCATGCTTGTACAGCCAGCATTTCACCTCCACGGAATCTCCTTAGCCCTTGAGGAGTCTTAAGAAAGCACTGCAAGGGAGGGTAAGGCCCACCTCCCGAGGGCAGGCTGTCCTCGCCCTTGTCGATTGACATGAGAGATGTCTCGAGCCCAAATATCTTCCCCTATGGTTTTGAACTTGACCACAGGATGGACCGTACTGGCAGAGGGGTCTTCCATGTCATGTCATCATGCAAAGGTGTTCAAATGGCAACCCTTGGCTTTAAAGAGACCCCATGTGCAGAGCAAGACGAAGACACCTAGACATTAAAAGGGGCCCTGGTGGTCAGTGGAAGAGGTGGTGTTGCCTGCTGGGACCATGCTCTCTGTTGCTTTTCCCTGTCTTCTATTTTCTTCCTTTTTTTTAAACATTTAAAAAAATTAAAAATACAAAAAAAAAATTTTTTTTTTACCATATCTGATTTATTAAGCCTAGTCATTTAAAAAATGCAGTTTTGGGGTTCCACAAAGGGCAGAACTGCCTTTTTGCAGTTCACAGGATGGATAGTGAGCTTCATAACATTTTCCCCTATAAAAAGCTTTAAATCCTGAATAAACTATGTGACAAGACGAAATGAACACGCATTTCCTCTAGTGAGGTTCCACAACCCCCAAAACAGTGCTCCCCCTCCCCCTCCCCCACTGGGGACCAAACCCTGCAACACATGAGCCTATGAGACTTTCCCATCAAGCTATAGCCTCTCCACTGGTGACTGTGTCCTGCATGGCTGCAAAGCAAAAGACTGATAAATATCTAGAATAGGTGAGGTCACCACAGCTGAGGCTCGATGTGACTCTGTGCCTGGAACACACTGTTGGGACCCAACACACAAATGAGACTGAGCTGACTACCAGGGCCATCCAGACAGCCGCTTTTACTAAAAACAGCAGCCTGAAACAATGATGTTGAATAAACAAAGTGCTACTCCTGGGACTGCAGAGATGGCTCAGTGGTTAAGAGCACCAGCTGCAGTTGCAGAGGACCTGGGTTCAGTTCCCAGCACCCACACTATGGCCCACAACCCTCTGTAGCTCCAGTTCCAGGGGATCTAATGCCCTCTTCTGACCTCCATGGGCACTGCATGACATGGGTGCACTTACATACATGCAGGCAAAACACTCATACACATAAAATAAAAATAAATTATATATAAAGCTACTTATATAAAACAAAGTAAAAGGCCTTACAAATGTTTTGCCATTTTCTGATACCCAAGTTTACCATTAAAAACGTATTTTCTAAGTGAAAATAAAGGAGGATATGTTCGTACATACCTATAATCCTAGCCTGGGCTATATAATGAGTCCTAGGCTATCAAGAAAGAGAAAGATGAATGAATGAATGAATGAATGAATGAATGAAAGAAGAGAGGAAGAAAGGAGAGAGAGGAAAAGAGAGAGCAGGATGGGGAAGAAAGAAGGGGAAGAAAAGGAAAGAAGAGAGAGGAGAAGGGAGGGGAGAGATAAAAATAGTCTGGAATGGTGTGGTGTGGTACCATATGGAATGGTGTGGTATGGTATGGTGTGGTGTGGTGTGGTATGGTATGGTATGGTATGGTATGGTATGGTATGGTATGGTATAGTGTGGTATGGTGTGGTGTGGTGTGGTGTGGTGTGGTGTGGTATGGTATGGTATGGTATGGTTTAATATGGCATGAAGCATGCTAGATTTAATCAGACACCTGGAGTCTAACGCTTGGGGACCACAGGCAAGTCCTCCTAGTCTAAGAGCCACAGATTCCTCCTATGCAAAGTGGTGGTAATAGATTTGCCCTCCGAGCTCCACAGGGTTGTTTTTCACACGCTGCTGTGTCTCTGGGTGGGTGTCCTGCACCACCACCCTTCCTGCCAGCCCCTCTGTGCAGAATGTATACTTAGCTTCTCTTTTCTGCTTCCAAGGACACTTTCACAGCATCCACTGTGAGGGAAGCTCGCATCACAGGCTGAGGACTCTCCAGTCCATGCTTGGTCAGCACCGAGCATTCTGCTGACAACCCACAGAACAGTCCTGCTTGTCCACCCGCACAGTGGCTTTGTTTCTTAGTCAGAGTCTTGACAAGCGGCTTCTCTGACCAGAGGGAAAACAGGTGGGGTGCGGCCGGGGGCTGCCGTGCTTCTCGCTTTCTCATTTCTCTTTTTCATCTTTCTAGTCATGATTTATTTGCATGTTTACCCCGCCGTTCGAGGGAGACGCCATTTCTATCCTCTCACACCAGGCCGAACGCGGCCCCTCCTGAGGCAGCTGTTTGAATGGAAATGTTGTGGGCTTTCTAATGCTGCGGGCGGAGGTTCTAGGCTCTAACCCTGGCTCTGGTATTTACTAGCTGTGTGATTAACTGGTGACTTCTCTGAACTCATATCTACTCCTCTGGCTTCTTGAGATTAAAGAAGATACGCACGCATCTGAATCATAGCAGGTGATCAAGGCATATTGACCTCCTCACTGTTATTGGATGCGTCCTTGTCCTTCTCTTTAGTCTGCATTAGGTCACATGATCTAGATCCTTTCACATTAGGGTTCTTTGCGCCTTCCCTGGCCAGTCTGCACTTTCTCTGTCCTCTTCATCTCTATTTTAGTTTCATTTCTGTTGCTGTGATAGAAAATGCCCTGACAGAAAGCCACTGAGGTGAGGAAGGGTTTATTTGGCTTAGGATTCCAGGATACAGTCCATCAGCATTTCAGGGACGTTGAGGCAGGAACTCCCGCAGCTAGTCACATCACACCCACACCAAGAGCTGAGTGCACCGACGCTGCCTGCCTGTTCCTTGTTTCTTGCAGCTTTCTCCAGTCCTACACAGCTCAGCTTAGGGAGTGGTACCACCCACAATGGACTGGCTCCTCCTGCATTAAGAATCAAGACAATCCCTACAGACATGGCTCTGGGCCAACCTGATCCAGATAATTCCTCATTGGGATTGATTCCCCTTCCCCAGGTGACTCGTGGCTCTGGAAAACTGACCAGCACAGTCAGCTTCTCTCAGGCTTGGGCACCTCAACGGAAGGAAAAAGTATAGGAGCTTTTGTCTCAGAGAGCCTCTGTTCAGACCTCTGATCCTCTTCCTCCCAGCTGTCCCCACAGGCAAGTCCTGACTTACCCCGCGAGCCGGGAAGTTTGTGCCAACTTGACGTAAACTCAAGTCTCCCGGGCAGAGGGAGTTTCAGCTGAGGGATCTTCTCCACTGACCTGGCGTGTGGCCTGTGGCCATGTCTGGGAGGCATTTTCTTAACTGGTAACTGATGTGGAAGGGCCCAGTCTGCTGTGATGGTGCCATCTCTGGGCAGGTGGGCCTGGGCTGTGTAACAGATCTACCTGAGCAAGCCAGCCAATAAGCAGTGTTCCTCCATGGTCTCTGCTTCAGCTTCTGCCTCCAGGTTCCAGCCTCAAGCTTCTTCCCTGGCTTCCTTCAGTGAGGGACTGTTGCTTGGAAGATGAAAAGAATCCTTCTGTACCCAAGTCGCCTTTTGATCATGATGTTTATCACAGCCACGGAAAGTAACTAAGAGTGGGGTTGATACCAGAGAGTGGGACATTGCTGTGAAGATCCTGACTATACTGTATTCTTTTTTTTATTTTTTTTATTTTGGTCTTTTCGAGACAGGGTCTCCCTGTAGCCCCAGCTGTCCTGGAACTCACATTGTAGACCAGGCTGGCCTTGAACTCACAAAGATCCGCCTGCCTCTGCCTCCCAAGTGCTAGGACTAAAGACATGCACCACCATGCCCAGCTCCCATATTGTATTCTTTGTTTACATTTTTAATTAATTAACTTATTTCTATGTATATGGGTGTTATGTCTGAATGTATTTAAGTACACCCCTGTCGTGTAGTGCCTTGTATGCATGTGGAGGACAGAAGAGGATGTCAGATTCCTTGGAATTGGAGATCAGGGCAGTTGCCAGCCATGTGGGTGCTGGGATCTGAACCCAGATCCTCTGCAAGAGCAGCCAGAGCTCTTAACCACTGAGCCATCTCTCCAGGGTCCCCCACACACCTCATATTGTATTTTGGAGGAATGTGGAATTCTTTGGAATTTAGGACTAGAAAAGCTGTTGAATGCCGTAATCAGAGGTTAACAGGCCTCTCCAAGTCGCATCATGGCTGGAGATGTTCCACAGGGAGAGGGAAGCAAGGACCTGCACAGCAGCTGGGCTAGAGGTCATTCCTGTGATATTTTGGTAAAGAATCTGGCTGAGTACATGGGCTACCGGTAAGGATCTCTGCTGTGTGAGGCGTGGAGGGACATGTTCAGACGGCACCGTGGGCCCCTCGCGCTCCGGCTGGTCACGCACACTGCTCCTTTCTCTGTCCCCGTGGTTCGTCTTACTCTTTCTTTAGTAAATCTTACTCTCCTTCATAATCATCACAAGTGATTTGCCTTCTTGTTTTTCTAACCTCGTTTCCTCTTTCATATTAACTTCTCCCCTTTCTGCCAAATTTTTCTCTCTCTCTCCCTCGCCTACACACACACACATTGCAAAACCATTCAAAGGTTATCAGTATTTCTGAAGTGATAGAGGAGATTAAATGTTACTATTTTAAATTCCTCTGAGCTCTTAAGGTCGATGCTGTAGCCCTTTTAGGAGGAAGCTATGGTCATTCTTATGCATAAAGGGTTGGTCTCTTTTTCCTTCTCCCCATCAGACAATCCAGGCCCGTCTGGGTTCAGACTTGCCCACCCATCCTTCCACTTGTAGCTTTCTCTTCCACAATTACGCTGGTTTCTTCTTTACTTTTCCTCCTTGGTCTGCTAGCTCGTCTTTCTCTGAACTGGTAGGTAACTCCACTTGTGACCAACGTTCTGTTCTTTGCTCTATCCAACAGCAGCCACGCTGTATGTCGTGAATACACTGCCCAAGCACAAAATACTTCTAATCTGATGCTTGGATAAGCCAAGCACAAAATGCTTCTAATCTGATGCTTAGTGGAACCTGGGTTTCTGTTTTTGCTCCCGCTCTAAAAAGTAGATATTCAGTCAAGAATAGAGATTCGCCAGGGAGTTGGCAGAGACTCAGATATCAGTCCAATCTGCCTTCCCATCTGTAAAAACTGACCAAGGTCCTCAGAGATGTTTCCTGACATGATCCTCTCGTGCCAACTTCCTCACTAGACTGTCATGGCTGCACCCAACCTCTGGGCCTAACAGTTCTGGCCCACAAGCTTCTGTGCCCTGTACTGATAGACCCAACTCTACTGTAGACAAATACTACCCTCTTGATTTGCTTGTTTACACACAAACCCAGAAAATACTAGTATTGCTTGCTTTTCTCTTTTCTGCAACAAAAATACCTAATAAAGGCAATTTAAGGAAGAAATGGCTTATTTGAGCTTAGCATTCAAGGATGCATGGTGGGGGGACATGGCTGCAGGAGTGTGAGCAGCTGGTCACGTGGCACCCAGAGTCAGGAAGCAGAAAGAGATGAAGGGCTTCAGCTTGCTTTCCCCCTGTCATTTAGTCTGGGATCTCAGCCATAGAACGGTTCCTAACAACTTAAGAGGGGGTTCTATCTTCATTAATCCAGTATAGGAAGTCCCTCGTGGAGATGTCCAGTGACCCAGTGGTTTGTCTCTTAGGTGAGTCTAGATTTGGCAAGTTGGAAGTCAACATCAACACTCCATTGAAATCTTGTCAACAAGCCCCCCCCCAAACACATGTGTCAGACTTGGGGCTATCTCAGTTAATCCTCATGAGTACAATTTTAATTTCTATTTTGTAAATTAGGAAACTGAAATAAATCTGAGAATGATGATACTAGCCTATAATCCCAGCACTCAGGAGGCAGGAAGCTTCACAGTGTGTTCAAGGACAGGGTGACATGAAACCCTATCTCAAAAACAAAAACAAAAAAAAGTAAGGAGGAGTGGAAGGAAGGAGGAAAGGAAGGCAGAAACAAAGGAAGAAAAAGGAATGAAGGAACAGAGTGAAGGAAAGAAAGGAAGGAGGGAAGGAGGGAGGGGGAGGAGGGAGGGAAGGAGGGAGGGAAGGAAAGACAGAGGGATGGATGGACAGAGGGAAGGGGAAAAGGAGGCAGGTGAGAAGATTGATTCAGAGAAGTTGAGCAAGCGCCCTCCTGAAGGTCATTTAGACCTTTCTCGAGGTCAGGTAACTAGTTCTAGACATGAAGACATGAAGACATGCTCGTTTGATCTCAAAGCACACATTCTCTCTGCTCTCTGCTCACAAGGACTGGTGGGCGAGGCGCGGAGAACGCTCTTGGAGTTCCTCAGAACTCACTGAGTCCTTTTTTTCTAAGCTTACAACCATGTCTCACCTGCTATTGTTCTGAAAGTGTTCATCTTGTCTTCCATCTTTGGTACTAGGTCTCCAACATGAAAAGGCAAAACCCCTCTACAGTCTGTCCTCAAAAAGCTCAGCACATCTCAAAGAAGCTTTGGCTGTCTAGATCTACACAGGGTCTAACTGAAAAAAAATGACCAAATATAGAAATAGGTCCTGGGGGCTGGAGAGAAGATGACCTAGCGGTTAAGAGCACCGATTGCTCTTGCAGAGGACCTGGGTTCGATCCCCAGCACCCACATGGCGGCTGAGAACCATCTGTAACTCCAGTTCCAGGGGAATCTGAGACCCTCTTCTGACCTCTGCAGCATTGCACGACACTGGTGTACAGACCTACATGCAGACAGTACATTCATACACATACAAGAATAAATTAAAAAAAAGATTAAAAAAAAAAAAAGAAATAGGTCCTGTCTATTACCTTGAGTGACTACTCAAGTTCAAGATAAGTGAGCTTAAAATAAGGTTTCTGCCAAGTACCTCTCAAAACAAAACTACCCAAAAAAGCAAAGTCTGGAAGCTTCCTGGGGTGACTCCAAGTTCGTCCCCCAAGGCGAAGCCTCTTCCTCAAGGCCTGGGAAAGCAGGTGTCTGCAGGCACTGTGCTTTTGCCCTGCTTCCTGGGCCATTCCCACAGAAGAACTCTGTACCACAGGCTTCTGTTACCATGAATCTGCCCACAAAGGACTGAAGCCTCTGAGACTGTCAGCCAAAATAAATCTTGTTCCTATCAGGTGATTTGGTCACAGTGATACGAAAGCAACTGCTACAAATAGTTGGTGTGTAGAAGGCCATGTCACATGCTAAGACAGAGCCATGCTTAAGATTTTCAAAGTCACTGTTCCTGTAAAGCTCAAATCTCAGGGGAAAAGCCAGGAAAAACAAGCAAACAAGTAGATAAAATACTTTGAGACAATAACAAGTGGTTTGAGTACTTCAGTAACACAGAGGTGGTGCCCAAATCCATGGGACTGGGGAGACATGGCAGAGAGCAGGGGATCGTGCGGTGAGGACTACTATGGTTCAGTTGCTATGATAAACACGGATCAAAAGCAACATAGGGAGAAAGGGGTTATTTCACCTGACAGCTTACACTCCACTGTGGCAAGAAGCCAGGAAGGAACTCAGGGCAAGAACCTGGCGACAGGAAAGGAAGCGCAGACCAGGAAGGGACACTGTAACCAGCTTGATCCCCAGCCCATGTTCAGCCTACTTTTTTTTTTTAATTATTTTTACTTTATATGTATGCGTGTATTGTCTGCATGTATGTAAGTGCATCTGTGCCGTGCAATGCCTGGGAAGGATAGAAGAGGGTGTCGGATTCCCTGGAACTGGAGTTCAGGGACAGCTGTTAGCCACCATGAGGGTACTGGGATTTGAACCAGGGTCTTCGCTATGCTCTAACCACTGAACCATCTCTCCCACTCCCAGCCTGCTTTCTTGTACAACCCAGGACTACTAGTCCAGGGTGGACCACCCACAGTGGGTCGGACCCGTCCATATCACTCAACATTCAAGAAGATGCATCACATACATGCCCACAGGCCAATCTGATAGAAGAAATTCCCTAGGTGAGGCTTCATTGTCCCAGGTGTGTCAACTAGAGGACTGAAACTATCCAGCACAACTACCTTACATAAAATAGTCTGGAGAGGTGGCTCATTGGTCAGGAGCACTGGCTGCTCTTACAGAGGATCTGGGTTCGATTCCTAGCACCCAAATAGCAGCTAACAGCTGTCTGAAACACCAGTTCCAGGGGATCTAATGCCCTCTCTGACCTCCACCAGCATTGTATGACTCTGGTGCACCCATGCAGTCAATATTCTCATACACATAAAATAAAAATAATAAGTAGACCATTTCAAAAAAATAGTCAAGGAAGAGTTTACTTAGAAGGTGATGCTCAACTGTAACATGAGAGAAAGTCAGCCCCAGAATATTGTGGAAGAGCATTTATGGCAGAGGGAACGAACGCTAGGCCCCTAAAGTCACTATGACACTATGTGTTGAGAAAGAGCAGTGTCCTGACGTGGGGCGCTTGAACAGACAATGACCAGGCAAGAGGAAGGGTCAGGAAGGCCGCAGCTAATTGAGGTGGAGAGGTGTAAGGGCTTGAAGTTGGGGATGTTTATGGATCAAAAAACAAAATCTGACACACAGTAGGTATTGAGTGAATGGAGCTTGTGGCTTTCTCATAGTGGAACCTTCCTGTGAAGGAGGGGTGCCCCTGCACAGAAGCTGGGATCCCCACTGAGGATTTTAGGAAGCAGCTGTTCTGGGAAACTGCAGGAGAAAAGCAAACACTAAAGGAGGGTGCTGTTTCCGCAGGTGGAGACCGGCTTATATGGGAGACATTGCTGGGATCTTGGGACTGACTCCTCCTGCGTTCCCTCACTCTAGTGAGCAATTTTGGTGGATTTAATAACATTTGATATTCACAAAAGCTGATATGCTGATATTTTAACATGACTGTTTCTCCAAGAAAAAAAAAAGAGAATTTCTCAAAAGACAGGATACTTACAGAACAATCATATATATATATATGTGTGTGTGTGTGTGTGTGTGTGTGTGTGTGTGTGGTGTGTGTGTGTGTGTCCTTTTATGTCCAAGTCTTTCCAGAAAAACACACACACAGTTGGCATTCCAGTACCCGCAATGAAATACACGACCTCTGCATCTTGAAGGAATCCTGGAAATGATTTTGATGGCGAGTCATCTCTCGAGGCCTGTTCACACTGCCAGTGAAAGGTCCCACGCTTTCTAGTGAGCTGAGCCAAGCAGGTGACTGACTTCAGCTCTCCAAATCCCAAGAGGGATTCCGACCCACCTCTTACTTTCCCAGAGGCAAAATCATCCTGGCCCAGAATGCATCGCCGATCACAGTGACAACCATTCCTTGCATGTAGGTCTGTGCACCCATATCGTGCAATGCCGAGGAGGTCAGAAGAGGGCGTCAGATTCCCCTGGAACTGGAGTTAAAGATGGTTCTCAGCTGAGATGTGGTGCTGGGAATTGAAAGAGGGCATCAGATTCCCCTGGAACTGGAGTTAAAGATGGTTCTCAGCTGAGATGTGGTGCTGGGAATTGAACACGGGTCCTCTGCAAGAGCAGTCGGCGCTCTTAACCGCTGAGCCATCTCTCCAGCCCTGCCTTGTCAGAATTTTCAAAATGTCTAGAAAGGCCAAAAGGCTTAGGCCTCCTTTCTAAACCCACTCAAACTCACAGGACTGGTTATTTTTTTTTTTAATTAAGTATTCTGTTAATTGGGCTCTGGGATCCCCAATGTCCCCTTTCACACAGTTTTAGTAAGAAAACAGTTTATAATAATGAAGATACCTCCCCAAATGAACAAAGATATGCACAAAAATTACGTTTATCTTTTCATTTGCCTTCCTTAAAAGAAACAACAAAAAAGCACAGGCCCCACATCTTTAATCCCAGCAGTCTTCCGAGGCAGATCTCTGGGAGCTCAAGGCCAACTTGGTCTATATAGTGAGTTCCAAAGCCAGCTGGGCTATAGAGAGACTCTGTCTCAAAAAAAAAAAAAAAAGGCTTAATCTATATCACATGATAATGAAACAACAGTCATTCCTGAGAAAATAATTAGCATAAATGGGAACAAATCAAAGGAGCTTCGTGGCACCAGAATATAGAGCTCTAACTGGTTAGAGCCTAAGCTGTCAGGTGCCCCAATTGGCAGGGTGTCAATGTCTTTACTGACGTGAACAAGGTTGAAAGCCCTAGTGTTCATAGTGCTGCCAGGCAAGCTACATGTGTGGGGTCCACAGACATAGGACAGGCAAGGGAGAAACAGCCTGCCCTGCGCTGCCCCAAGGTCAATCCATTTCCTCTTTCTCCACAGCGTTCCCTCCTGTATAGCTAATCAGCCTCAAGCCCTTCTGAAGGAATCAAGAGGGAGCTGTAAACCCTGAGTGGCCGAGGTTAGCACAGTGAGCAGCTGGCAGGACTCCCTGTAGGACAGTGATGTGCCAGTGAGCCCTCCTCCACCTCGGAAGACCTGTGGGAGGGGAGGAGGACCTGGAGAAGGAATGCACCCCAAGACCAAAGGATATAGATTCTAGAACCTCCCCCTTAAAAACCTCAGGCTTAGTAAGGATGGATGAGAGACAGGTGGGGAGGGGGGTAGAAAATACCATCTGCAAATATTCACTGTATTACAAAGAGGTAAAGTGATTGAGTAACTGGGAACCCAATACTTGGCTAAGAAAAGTTACAGTGTATGCTCCAAACTGAGTATTTCCAAAATGTTAACTGCTGGAAGTGCTGCTGTTGGTGCTAACAGTGACCATCATCGATGTGTCAGACTTGAGTGTTCAGTAATGTGTTCTATCCTCCTGAACTACGTAGGAGCTGGATGTAATTATCAATATAAAGAAGTGAAGCCGACAGTGTCAACGGGATGGCAGTCCTCTGTGTCTACTTGATGGAATTTGGGACCACCTGGGGAGTCACTCCTCTGGGCATGACTGTCACCTCTGTGTGAGCAGCCAGTGCTCTTAACTGATGATACATCTCTTCAGCCCCATGACTAGAAATTGTAATGCCTTCTTTGTGTGTGTGTGTGTGTGTGTGTGTGTGTGTGTGTGTGTGTGTGTGTGCGTGAGTGCGTGTGTGTGTGTGTGTGTGTGTGTGTGTGTGTTTACCATGTGGTAAATGGTAACCTTAATTGTGATTCAAGACCATGGGAGTGAGAGTAAGAAGTACTCTTAAAATTATCTTAGAAAGATACCCAGGCGGATCTTTAATCCCAGTGCTCAGGAGGCAGATGCAAGCAGATCTCTGAGTTCAAGGCCAGCCTGGTCTACATAGGAAGTTTGAGGCCAGGCAGCACTACATAGGGGCTATAGGGAAACTCTCTCTCAAAAAGACCAATTGAAAAAAAGGTTTCAAGCTTATTGAACTCATAGCAAACAAGAAATCATGACTTCAAATGGTTCACTTTAACATTCGTCATGGCTTTCTGTGGAAGCACCCAGATGAGGTGGAGAAATCAAAACCTCATACACATCTGGTAGGAAGGCAGAAGGGTGCAGCAGCCATTTTGCAAAGCCCTTTGTCAGCCAATAGACATATGACTCAGCATCGAACCCAAGAGAGCTGAAAACAGCTGCCCAAACCTTGTGCATGCTGTTCGTGGAAACACTGCTCATAAGAGCCAAAAGGAAATAACCTGAATCCCACCCACTGATGGGCGGATAAATAAAATGTGGTGCAATGAAAGGAGGCAAAGCGCAGCAGGGTGGGCTCTGAAAACATAAGGTGAAAGGAGCCTGCCCCAGAGGGGAACTGCCCCACGACCATGCTCACAGATGTGCAGATGGGCAACTCCACAGAGTCAGAGAGGAGGTGGGCCATTTAAATTAACACTAGTATAAATCCATTGAAATACTATAGAAGTGATTATATGTTTAACGATTTAATTCTAGTTGAATAATCCATAAAGACAAATTACCTTGGTAGAGAAAGATGGTAATTCCACTCAATTTTTATTTTTATTTATTTATTATTTACTTAAACCAAGATAGCCTTAAATTTGTGATCCTGCTGCCTCAGCCTCCCAAGTACTAGGATTATAGGTGTATACTACCACACCCATCTCCAGTCATAATTTTAATAAGTATTGAGAATATTGGCAATATAATCCCACAATATTAATAATACAGTAGTATATCATAATTTAACCCTATCACAGAGCAAAGAATTTAATCATTTGGAAATGATGAGGTAATCCATTCCACATGTCAGACAATTTTTCTGTACTATAAATAAAGTCATCGAGTCTTTTAACAAATATTTACCGAGCTCTGGTATATCTCTGAGCATCAGAGGTAAATAAAACGGGCAGACTTCCCATGGCTCTGGTGTGTCTGTGTGCTTCACAAGGCAGTCACTGCTGAAGTTATATCCTATTCATCACCCGCTTCTGTTTTGTGTTTGCTGCCGAATAATGGGAAAAGTGAGCTCTGTTCTTCAGGGGCTCACGGCAGAAGAGAGACCTGCAATTTACATGTGCGTGTTTCAACCTCAGCAGGCCAGTGGGAACGCGCACCATTTGCTCCCCTTGCTGTTTAACGAGAAAGAAGCAGGATGGGGTATGGCAAGGGCCACCAAAGTGACGTCTCCAACCTCCCTGGTTCAGGAGCAGAATGCTCTACTGGGTCTTTTATTCCATTACTTTCACTTGCTCCTGCCTCAAAGCATGGAGGTTGGTGTTTGATTTTTGTGCTGTTTGTATAAGCCATAGAGTTGTACATCCTAAATCTCTAGTTGACTCATTAATCTTACTGTAATATTTGTCTAAATCCGCAAGTCTCCCATTAAGAGTGTTTACAATGTAGCTATATGCTTCACACGCCGAGATGCCCCCTTTAGCACGTACACCTGACAATAATGTAAGCTATAAACTTCGCAGGCCGAGATGCCCCCTTCAGCATGTACACCTGACTGTGGGTAATCAAGGAACACAGCTCCCACACGCCTCCGACGTGACCCTTCCGAGCGCTCCCCACTGCTCCTGCCACACTCAAGCCGTGGAACACAAGCTCTGGAGGCTGGCTACCTGCTTTTCCTGAATGTGTGATCTCAAGCGAGTTGCTCAACCTCTCTGAAATTCCTACTCTTCATCTGTGTTAAGGTGAAAGGAAATCATGTGAAGGTGCTAGAAGCATGTCTGGACATGGTAATAATTCAATAACAACTCTGTTCTGACCACATAGGAATCCATAGGGATCAAGTATGTTAAGATGAGACGTGACCACCATCCAGAAATCTTTCCATTAACTCACTGGTACCCCCTACACTTATTCAAATGATTACTCTTTCCCTCAAATTAGTGAATCAGTGATTCTTTCCCAAATATCTGCCCACATTCAGCAGGTCTATCCCTGTGTGGTCAAGGTGATATGTCTGTGATACTCTACTGAAGGCTGTATGAGTGAAGACTGAGCCACTGTTCTCACTTTCAAGAAGTTCACTGCATAGGAGTGGAATCACCCGTTAGACTAGCTAGATGAAGATATATAACAGAGAGATGACAGAGACAGAGAGACAGAGAGTCAGACAGAGAGACATAGAGAGACAGGTAATATAGACAGATGATTTGAAAGATCAATAAGTAGACAAATAGATAAATATAGAAATATGAATGGATGATGATAACAGAGGGACAGATGGAAGATAGATATACATTATACATAGGTGATAGAGAACCGATAGATGATTGATTGATAGATAGATAGATAGATAGATAGATAGATAGATAGATATACAGACATAGGGAAGAAACAGATACATAGATGATAAGATAAGCAAATGAATTGAAAGATCAGTAGATAAACAAATTGGTAGATATAGACATGAATAGTTGATATATAGACAGATGGACAGATGGAAGATAGACACATGTACATTATAGAGAAGTGACAGATACACAGATGACAGATAATATAGGAACATGAATTGACAAACTATAAATAGACAAATGGATATAGACAAATGAATGGATAGACTGACAGACCAGTGGAAGATAAATATATAGACATATACACATTATAGAGAAATGATAGATACAAAAGTAGATAATAGTATAGACAGATGAACTGATAGATCATAAGTAGACAGATGGATAGATGATAGATAAATGATAGATAGATATAAATGATAGATGATAGACAGATGATAGAAGATGATAGATATAGATAGATGATAGATGGATGATGGATAGAGAGATGATAGATAGATAGATAGATATAGATGAATGATGGATGAATAATGAATAAACATTGCATTCCCCAAGGTGCCACCTTCTACCCACTTTTTTCTAATCTTGAATTGGCTCAGTCTGCCATCAACTCCTGAAGCTAAATGTCCAGACTTATTTATTCCCCAAGTTCTGCCTCAGTTGCCAGCGCATCCCATCCGTGGCCCCTCAAAACTGTCCCCATGAAGTCTGCCCCATGTTCCTCTGGTTCCACTCTTCTTATTAGTGGCACCCCTCTCCCTCACCCACCGAGGCCACATCCCGACGGTCACTCCTAAGCTTTGTCCCTCACCTCACATGACAGTTTGGTCACCAACCATATACAATCTACCTCTGAAATACCTCTCGAGTCTGCCCTTCCTTCTCCACCTTCTCTGCTAGTACCAAGGGTCTTTCATCTTGACACACAGCTACATCCTTTCGGCTGGTACCCTGCCTCCAGCATCTCTCCCTTCAATCTGTTCTCAAGGGTGTCATCAGAATCAACTTTGTTTAGAATGTTCCCGTGGCCAGCTCTCAGCCCCTTGTGTCGGATCTCCTGTGTCCTGCAGTGAGGCGCCCTCTTACCTTCCATTTTAGCCTTGCCTGGCCCCTTATCTCTTCGTTACCGTTCCACATCTTTTGGTCCTTACTCCCAGAACACCCTCTCATTCCTTGTACTTGGCTTTTGTGTTCCTGTTTTCTCTACCCTGTGGTTATTTCTCTGGAAAGCTGCCAAGATGTTTTACCTGGCATACCCATAGCATTCACTGTGCTTCCTGTAAGACATTCAGCACACTGATCTGAAACCACTGCTTTACTTATCTTCTCCCTGTAGGCTGTGCATATCCAGAGGATTCAGTCACTTTTCATTCTCTCAGCAGTATTCACAGAGTGCTCAATGGGTATCATGATGGATGAGGGGCTTTGATTTCAGTAGGTTCCTATTTGAATGCTGTGTGTTTGGCAGGAATATGATAAATTATGAAGATGATTCAGAATATGATATAAGGTATTCAGAAGTAAAGGCAAGAGAACAGTGAACGGGTGGTGGAGCCTCTCTGAGGAGTCTTTGGGACTCTGGATGATGGCCAATCATAAATGTCACCAGATCTCTGAAGATCTGCAGAAGAGTGTTGCGGCCAAGGGCTAGGATCCCCAGTGACCCCAGGAAAGGATCCAGTTCATTGGCTAGACAAGATACAGCACAAATGGAGAGAGGACACGAAGGAGAAAGGAAGCAATGTGAGGTGAGATTCCTGAGACCAGCAGGTGGAGGTGCTACGTGGACATGCAGGTGACCATAGCTGTGACTGGAGGCCCTATGTGGACATGGAGGTGACTGTAGCTATGAGCAGAGGTCCTACGTGGACATGGAGGTGACCGTAGCCATGAGCAGAGGTCCTACTTGGACATGGAGCCGACTGTAGCTATGACTGGAGGTCCTACGTGGACGTGGAGCTGACTGTAGGCATGACTAGAGGTCCTACGTGGATGTGGAGCTGACTGTAGGCATGACTAGAGGTCCTACGTGGATGTGGAGCTGACTGTAGGCATGACTAGAGGTCCTACGTGGATGTGGAGCTGACTGTAGGCATGACTAGAGGTCCTACGTGGATGTGGAGCTGACTGTAGGCATGACTAGAGGTCCTACGTGGATGTGGAGCTGACTGTAGGCATGACTAGAGGTCCTACGTGGATGTGGAGCTGACTGTAGGCATGACTAGAGGTCCTACGTGGATGTGGAGCTGACTGTAGGCATGACTAGAGGTCCTACGTGGATGTGGAGCTGACTGTAGGCATGACTAGAGGTCCTACGTGGATGTGGAGCTGACTGTAGGCATGACTAGAGGTCCTACGTGGATGTGGAGCTGACTGTAGGCATGACTAGAGGTCCTACGTGGATGTGGAGCTGACTGTAGCCACGACTAGAGGTCCTACGTGGACGTGGAGCTGACTGTAGCCATGACTGGAGGTCCTACATGGACGTGGAGCTAACTGTAGCCATGAGCACAGGCCTACATGGATGTGGAGCTGACTGTAGCATAAGCAGAGGTCCTACATGGATGTGGAGCTGACTGTAGCTATGAGCAGAGGTCCTACATGGATGTGGAGGTGATTGTAGCCATATTCTCTTCCTGCAGGAACAGCTTCGCTGTTCCAGGGGATCCAACACCCTCTCCTGACCTCTGTGGGCACTGTACAACACTGGTATACCTGCACACATGCAGGCATAACACTCATATGGATAGAACAAAAGTTTTGTTGCTGTTGTTTTGTAAGGACACTGTTACTTTTTGGAGATACCATGTCTGCCCTTTCCGGCTCCTGTAGATGCCCATCTGCCTGTCTCCCTTCACCCATCCGCCTGTCACCCTTCATCCATCCACCTGTCTCCCTTCACCCATCTGCTTGTCTCCCTTCACCCATCCTCCTGTCACCCTTCACCCATCTGCCTGTCTCCCTTCACCCATCCACCTGTCTCCATCCATCCGCCTGTCTCCCTACATCCATCCACCTGTCTCCCTTCACCCATCGCCTGTCTCCCTTCACCCATCTGCCTGTCTCCCTTCACCCATCGCCTGTCTCCCTTCACCCATCCGCCTGTCTCCCTTCACCCATCCGCCTGTCTCCCTTCACCCATCCGCCTGTCTCCCTTCATCCATCCGCCTGTCTCCCTTCACCCATCCGCCTGTCTCCCTTCACCCATCCACCTGTCTCCCTTCACCCATCTGCCTGTCTCCCTTCATCCATCTGCCTGTCTCCCTTCACCCATCTGCCTGTCTCCCTTCACCCATCTGTCTGTCTCCCTTCACCCATCCCCATCTCCCTTCACCCATCCGCCTGTCTCCCTTCATCCATCCGCTGTCTCCATCCACCTGTCTCCCTTCATCCATCCGCTGTCTCCATCCACCTGTCTCCCTTCACCCATCCGCCTGTCTCCCTTCACCCATCCCCCTGTCTCCCTTCACCCATCTGCCTGTCTCCCTTCATCCATCCGCCTGTCTCCCTTCACCCATCGCCTGTCTCCCTTCACCCATCTGCCTGTCTCCCTTCACTCATCCGCCTGTCTCCCTTCATCCATCCGCCTGTGTCCCTTCACCCATCCGCCTGTCTCCCTTCATCCATCTGCCTGTCTCCCTTCACCCATCTGCATGTCTCCCTTCACCCATCTGCCTGTCTCCCTTCACCAATCTGCCTGTCTTCCTTCACCCATCCACCTGTCTCCCTTCACCCATCCACCTGTCTCCCTTCACCCATCCACCTGTCTCCCTTCACCCATCCGCCTGTCTCCCTTCACCCATCCGCCTGTCTCCCTTCACCCATCTGCATGTGTCCCTTCACCCATCTGCCTGTCTCCCTTCACCCATCTGCCTGTCTTCCTTCATCCATCTGCCTGTCTCCCTTCACCCATCTGCCTGTCTCCCTTCACCCATCTGCCTGTCTTCCTTCATCCATCCGCCTGTCTCCCTTCACCCATCTGCCTGTCTCCCTTCACCCATCTGCCTGTCTCCCTTCATCCACCCCAGGCCCCAGCCCTGTTGCAGGTCTCTGAGGGAGGACCCACAGCTGTGTCTCCCTCTAACTCTCCCTCTTTCCTTCAACCCTGAAGATCCTCATGCCCTCCTGGATACACCGTTCCCACGCTGGGAAATCTCCCCTTCTCAAGTTCCTGATTTAATCGGACTTCCCCTTTTTCAATGGAAGAAAACATATTCGCAGGTTTCAGCAAGCGGACCATGAGTATTGCACCTACCAGAGATCTAGTAGGAAATTTGGACTTTATTCTAGTTGTAGTAAATAAATATTGGACTTAAAAGACTGGCATAGGCTGATTTATACTTCTAGGAGTTCCACATGAAAGGTCTATGCTGGGGGAGTGAGGCAGAAAAATCAAATCCCCAAGGGTCCCAGGGACAATCAGCAACTCTGACCTCGATGATGACAGGGAAGGGTTGAGGTCTTCTGTATCCAGGAAGTATTTTGGGATAAAGGGAACAGAAATTCCAATGAGCTGGAGGAAGAAAACTGATGAAAGAGATGAATAAAGATGGTTCCTAAAATGTCACATTGGTAGCCTGGAGCTGATGGAAATATTTACACTGTGGACATCGGCAAGCCCATTGGGGGTTGATTTTGTTGGTTGTTAAACTCAAGAAAATGACAGGAAATGTTCATCACGAATATTGTTCTTAACAATGTGTCATGTCTATATGATACACAGTAAGTAACACACAGAAAATGGAGGAAATATTTCACAGCATGTGAAACTTATTATTTGGTATAATAAAGAGGTTGCTCATGTCACTAACAAATGACTAAGGTTATTTTAAAAAGCCTTCATCCATATCATTTCACCCTAATCATTAATATCAACAAAAGTATCAACCAACGTTCATTTTGAAATTGCACTTTGAATTCATCGCAACCACAGGCTAACAAGGGATACAGGGCTCAGCAACAAATCAACTAAAGCATTCAACAAGGATTAATTTAGCTCCATGGAATTTATAGGAGTAAGGCACATTTTATAATTGCACATGAATGTATGTCTTTCTATATGTCCTTCACAACAGAAGAACATACAAAACACATACACACACACACACACACACACACAAACACACTCCCCAGAGGCTCAGTTGAACATTCGTCATGACACCACTGCCTACATTTAAACCTAACTAATGTATACACAGTATTATAATACAATATTAAAATTATTAAATTACTATCTACTTATGGGAAGTAGCTAAAATATTCACAGCAAATTCATGATCAGTGTTTTAAAATGTTGATGAATGATATCATTGGGTTTCCAATAAAATTAAAATGCATGTGATGGATAAGAGTTGAAAGGAGACTCAGAGAGGGAGGAAGAAGTCTGGGAGGGGGTGCAAGATAAGAAAGGCAGGGAGGTGGCTCAGCGGTTAAGAGCACTGGCTGCTCTTGGAGAGGATCCAGGTTCGGTTCCCAGCACCCAAATTGTGGCTAACAACTGCATTCAACTCCAGTTCCAGGGGGTCCAACAGCCTCTTCTGACCTCCTCCAGCTTTGTATGACACAGGTGCACTCACATGCATGCAGGCAGAACACTCATATGCATTAAATAAATAAATAAATAAATAAATAAATAAATAAATACTTAAAAAGACAGGGTAATATGGAGAGAGACAAAAGAGTATAGATTTTCCCTCATATATGGAAGTGTGTGTGTGTGTGTTTGTGTTTGTGTGTGTATGTGTAATGAAGGCAATGGAGAGACTTTCTATTTGAGGGCTGAGCGAGACTGTGGAGAAGAGGAGAGGGAAATGGGGGAACAGTTGGGGGGCACATACAAAATAGAAAGTATACTGATATATGTGAATGAAGATGTCACAAGGAAACCCATTGTTTTCTACACTAAAGTGATAGACAGACAGGCAGACAAACAGGTCTGTTCAGTAACAAAACCTACGAAGGGTGATGGCGGCCGTTTCTATTTGCCCGAGTTTGTGCTTGATAACTAATATCTTTTCTTCTCACAAAATGTCAAAATGTTAAAAGGCCTTCTGACCCACCAGGATTTAGAAATGAGTAAAGAACAGACTCACTGTGCAGCACGATAGCCACAAACCACCCACAGCTATGCAAATTTAAATGGTCTAAAATTAAATACAATGAAAATTCATTTGCAGGGTATGGTGGTGTACACCTCTAATCTTAGGACTCAGGAGGCAAAGGCAGCAGATCTCTGAGAGATGGAGGCCAGCCTGATCTCTGTAGTGAGTTCTAGGTCAGCTGGAGCTATAGGGAGACCCTGTCTTAAAAAGAACTCCTCCCCTACACACACGTCAATTCCGTACCTAAGTTTAACTGACCAAATTCTGAGTGCGTAGTAACCACATGTGGCCAGTGGGTGGCCTTTTCAGGACTTTGCCTTTCCCAGTCAGAGGAACAGGGACGTTAAATCTGTTCTCAGTCTCGGACCCCAGTGCTCGCGTTCCTTGTGGTACTGTGAGCTTTCTCTTCTGCAAAGAAAAACCATGGAGCGTGGACAGAAATGTTCCGTGTGTGTCTGATACCTGGTAGGACACCATTCCGGGAGGCTGTAGAGTGACAGTGCTAACCACAGTCTCCTGCCTGTTTCAGATCCTGGTTCCGCCACTGACTACTGTACAGCACAGACACAGACCTGTTATCTAACTGCTGCCTCCATGTCCTCGTTTCCTGATGGCCTCATCACAGCAGCCATCTACAAGGTCGTTGAGCAACTTAATGAGCTGATATTTGTAAACCACTAAGAGCAGGACACACAATAATGATTATGAAAGTGTTTTAGAAGTTGTACCTGGTGGTACTGGCTAGTAATCTCTGCTACTTGGGAGGCTTAGACAAGAAGACACGATCAAGGCCCATCTGGGTCCCAAAGGAAGTTCAGATCTAGACTGGGCAACTTAATGAGATCTAAGAGCGCCGACCGCTCTTACAGAGGACCCGGGTTCGATCCCCAGCACCCACATGGCGGCTGAGAACTATCTGAAACTCCAGTTCCAGGGGAATCCGACACCCTCTTCTGACCTCCGCGGCATTGCACGACACGGGTGCACAAACCTGCATGCAGACAGTACATTCATACACATACAGAAAAAAAAAAAGATACTATTCAGTGGTGGAGGACTGCCTGAAAAAGCAAGTTGCCTAGCGATTTCCTCCAAAGCGAAACTTTCCCTGGGGAAAGGAAGGAAGTTCTTAAGACTCAGGAAGTGAACAAAACCTACAAGTCTTGGAAACATCCTGAATCTTGGTTCACAAGGCCTTTTCCCGAGAATAAACAAGCAACAGGTAATGCCAGGGAGAGACTCTCCAACCAGCCGCTGCCTCCAAGTTACACATGACTCCCATGAGGTCACCGTCTGTGATAGGTGGGACTTTGTGGTTATTTACCATTGAGCGGTCACCAATGCTCCTGTAAGTAATGCTTCACCATAAGCTTTGAGTATTTGGTCCTACAAACACGCAATCATTACTTTGGTGCCCTACCTGGGTGAGCAGACATTGATATGTGTCTCCCTAGGAAAAGGGAATGCAAGACTGAAGCCTAATTTCAAACCCCCAGTAACACACACACACACACACACACACACACACACACACACACAAGTGCTTTTCATCATTAGAAAAGCTGACATAAAAAAGAAAGAAGACCAAATGTCTGCCACAGCCAGCTAGCAAAGCAAAGCCCAAGGCTCAGTCCCACCATATTGCTCACTTAAGAGCTTAACGGCGCATTCACACATGACAAAGGATAGGCCGCCAGGACACCGCTGGTCTCTACCAGTGTACCAGGCTCTGTGACCTCTCACTAGAGCTGTCTGAATAGCAAGAGTAAAAAGCAGGTTATAACCGGTACTGTCTACAACCAGCACATGGAATGCAGTGGGCTCCAAACTGCATCTCATTAATGAAAAGCCACACTGCCCTCTGGCCTTGGGCTTCTACTCTTCACTGATTAGCAATGAGAGGGACAAATGAATGCAATAGGTTTATCTCTTGAACTCAAAAGCATGTTACTGAACTCATCGATTCTCTTCAAACACCTGTATATTCCATGCCACCTATGTTTCTAAGTCAAGCAACTCACGGGGAAAATAACAGCTACCATTCGCGGCTCAGCTCCGCTCCGCATTTGTTCTGTGTATTGTCACAGACTAGACTGCCAGGAGGCACTGTCAGCTCTGTGTCCCCTCCAGAAAACAGACTTAGCAATCATTTGCCCAGGGGCAAGAGAAAGCAGCATTTGAACCAAGGTCCTCTCATTTGTCTTTTGTGTATTTTGTGTGTGCCCTGTGTTCACGTGGGTGAAGGTGCGTGCATGCATGTACATGTGAGCATACATATGCCTTCATGTGGACATGGAGGACAAAGGTCAACCTTAGGTTGAATGCCATTGAAGAGACTGGGTCTTGTTGGCCTGGAGCTGGCCAATTAAGCAAGATGTGCTGGCCGGCAAGGCCCAGGATCCTCCTGTCTCCCCCTCAAAGCTCTGGGGTGATAAGTGTGCACCACCACACTGGGCTTTTTATGTGAGTTCTGGAAATCAAAATCAAGTCCTCGTGCTTGTGTCAGAAGCACTTTATCAATGGAGCTAGTTCTTCAACCTGTTTCTTTTCTTTTTTCTTTTTGTCTTTTATTTTTTTAACTTTTAGACACAGTTTCTCATGTAGGCCAGGCTGGTTTCAAACTCACTATGTAGCTAAGGATTGCCTTGAGCTTCTGATCCTCCACCCCAGGAATGTGAACCTAGGTCCTCTGGATCTGAAAGCCCACAGGACCTGGGCATCCTAAACAGCAACATGACGTCATAGAGAACAAAGCATTTGTGACTCATCTGTTCCATTACTTCTGGTATGTCTGAATCGAGATGTCTAAACCAGAGTAAGATCATTAGTGTCAGAGCTTAACACCACACCAGACTTGCATCTTCCAGATAACCATGGACCATACAGAACAGTTGCTCATGGTGGCCACGACCGGGCCTGAGATTCAGGGAGCGGAGTCTGATTTTGCAACCCCTTGACCCGAAAAATCACATTGTCTCTTGAATACATGATCAGGGACGTGGGAATCCTGTAGTTGCAAAGGTGAGTTCTAGGAGCAGATGAAGGCCTGACTTGGGCGTGAGAGATGGAGTGTTCCTCACCCTATCTGCAACCCCTGAGCGTGACTGCCCGCCCCAAGAACCTCCCCGTCAGCACCCACGGTGCAGACCCAGTCCCCACTACCCACAGCCTATCCCCACTCTGCTTTGTGACACTCGACCCCTCGCCTCTTGCCTCCTCTGTGCCTGCTGCTTGTCCCTCTGAGGGACTGGCTGGCTTCACTAGCTTTCCACCCTCCCACTTTTTTTTTTTTTTTCCTGAGTCTGAGCGGCAACTCCTCCATCCTTGGCACACTGCTTGTTTCTTTCTGAACTCCTAGTAACCAAGCTCTTTGGCTGAGCCCCAAGACCTCCTCCTGTGACCCACACAGCCTGCCAGACCTGGGAAAACAGCTCACCTTGACAGATTCTATGCCCACTCCCTATACCCAGGGCCTCTGAGAAGGATGCCCTGGGTGTCACCTCTCCAATCCTTGGCCACTGGAGTACCTGTGGAATTCAACTGGACCAGCTTCAGCCCTGGAAGTCTCTGCCACGCTAACACACACTGTGAACGGAAGTAAAAGTTCTGTGAGTGAGAGATGCCAAGTCACTGAGGCTGATACTAGGGCACATACTGGCAGAGCTACCAACCTCTGTGCATAGAGTGTGTCCATCCTGGCATTGTGGCAAGCAGTGACTCCAGAGACACAGGCCCTGTCCCCCAATGGGGTTTCCCGCCACATCTCCAAAGCCCCTGCCTGGCTCCTGCTGGATCCTGAGCACCACCTTATCATCACAGACCTGGTGAGCCTGAGAAACAGGTATGCAGTCAGTCAGAGTGGGCCTGTCCACCACAGCCACCCCACACATGACGGCCACCCCACACATGACAGCCACCCCACACATGACGGCCACCCCACACATGACGGCCACCCCACACATGACAGTCCTGCAGGGCCACAGGAGGATGAAGCAGGGCCTGCTGTTATGAGGCATGTATTGTGAAAGATAAGTTGTACACACACACACACACACGCACACACATACACGCACACACACACTCGTCACTTGGGTCTACTACTCTGGCCTATATTCCATGTGACTTGGAAAGCTGCTGGCTTTGAGTGGGGCCTAGGACAGGAGACAGCTCTTCATCAGGGCCAGGCTGCTCTGCCTCTTGGACCGTTGGATCCAGCAGACTCAATGGTCCTCGAAATGTCAGTGGCAGATAGAGATGCTGGTTAGAGCATCTGGCAGGCCCTCAGCAGAGGCCCTTGGAATTTGGAATAAGGCTCTACCTTTATCTGCAGACAACTATTCTCCCACTGAGAGACACCTTTTGGCCTGCTTGGAGGGGGTCTTAGTGGAAACTAAACATTTGACAATGGGCCACCAAGTCACCATGTGACCTGAGCTGCCCATCCTGAGCTGGGTGTTATCTCTACTAAGCCATAAAGCAGGACAAGCACAGCAACAATCCATTATCAAGTAGAAGTGGTATATGTGTGATGGGGGGGGGGAGCCCAAGCAGGCCCTGAGGGCACAAGCAAGTTACACAAGGTAGTGGCCCAAATGCCTATGGACTGACTCCTGTTACAATGCCTTCTGTTCCCAAGCATGCACCTAAGCTTCACGGGGTGTGCCCTATGATCAGTTGACTGAGGAAGAGAAGACTTGGGCCTGGTTTACATGGGGGCTGGAGAGATGGCCTAGCGGTTAGGAGCGCAGACCGCTCTTACAGAGGACCCGGGTTCGATCCCCAGCACCCATATGGCGGCTGAGAGCCGTCTGAAGCTCCAATTCCAGGAGAACTCCAGTTCCAGGGGAATCCGAGACCCTCTTCTGACCTCCGCGGCATTGCACGACACGGGTGCACAGACTTGCATGCAGACAGTACATTCATACACATACAGAAATAAACTAAAAAAAAAATGGTTCTAGACCCATAAGTGGACAGCCACAGCATTGCAGTTCCTTCCTGGGTCAATGTTGAAGGACACTGGTGAGAGAAAATTTTCACAATGTACATGGTTGGACATTTTGGAAGGAGAAATGGCTGGAAGTGTGATTATGCTCTATTCATAGGCTGTAGCCAATGGTTTTTCTGGATGGTCAAGAGATTGGAAGGCACACGACTGGAGAAGGAATATGTGGATAGATCTCTCCAAATAGGCAAAAGACATGAAGATATGTGTGTCTCATGTAAACACTCATAAAAAGGTGACTTTGGCAGAGGATGACCCCATCTGTGGACAGTCAGCCTCTTTCTCCAGCTATCCCTGTCATTGCCCAATGGGCTCAACAGCATGGACTTCCACTCACCAAGGCTGACCTGACTACAGGGCTGCTGAGTGCAGGATTGGCCATCAGCAGAGACCAGCATCCAGCCCCCCATCCCCACCCACTGATGGCTTCCTTCTTCCAGGTGACTAGCCAGCAACCTGGTGGCAGGTTGAATACACTGGGCTACTTTTATCATGGAGGGGACAGTGCTTTGTCCTTACAAGAAGACACTGGTTCTGGTTATGGGTTGACCTTTCCTGTATGTAGTGCTTCTGCCAAAACCACTATCCAGGGACTCACAGAATTCCTTATAAACTGTCATAGCTTCCCAAAGCACAGTTTCTGACCAGAGACTTCACATCGCAGCTAGGGAAGTGCCACAGTGGACACACTTTCATGGAATTCATTGTACTGACCATGTCCTCTACCATCCTGAAGCAGCTGGCCTGATAGAACGGTGGAGTGGCTTTTTTAAGATGCAGCTAAAATGGGGGCTGGAGAGATGGCCTAGCGGTTAAGAGCACCAACTGCTCTTGCAGAGGACCTGGGTTCGATCCCCAGCACCCACATGGCGGCTGAGAACGGTCTGTAACTCCAATTCCAGGAGAACTCCAGTTCCAGGGGAATCTGACACCCTCTTCTGACCTCCGCGGCCTTGCACGACACGGGTGCACAAACCTACATGCAGACAGTACATTCATACACATAAATAAATAAATAATTTTTTTTTAATAAAAAAAAAAAGACGCAGCTAAAACGACAATTGGGTGGCAATAGCCTAGAGACTGGTCAGGAGTCTTCATAAGGCTGCACATGCTTTGACTAAGTGTCCAATATATGATACTGTTTCTCCTATGGGAATCTTCATATGTTCAAGACTCGAAGAGTGGAAATGGTACTGGCCCCTCTCACTATCACCCCTAGTAACCCACTAGCAAAATTTTTGCTTCCTATTCCCAGGACCCTACACTATCCAGGGTATTCATTACCAGACTGGGAGTCCCGAGTACCAGCCTCTTGGACTGAATGTCAGCCTCTCCAGTGTGACGTAGTCACCGTGGGACTTTGCCAACTGCCGAGACACCCGGTCTCAAGGACTGAGCCACTAGGTTTCCCAGCCCCTCACGTGTGAGACTAAGGTTGATACTATTTCAATGTAAGCTGATTTGATAAATTGTTTTAACGTATATATTTTATGGTTTGCTCCTCTCCAACTAATGCAATCACACAGCTTTCTTCTTAAAAAGCAGTTACTCCCTGGGAAAGTGCTCAGAAGTGAGCAGGGCGAAATTCTTACTACATCTAGGTGGGAGTTTGTGATCACGTATTAGTTACTTTTCTCATTGTTGGGACCAAATATCTGATAAGCAGCAGCTGAAGGAAGGAAGGGCCTGTTGGGCTTGCAGTTTGATGATACAGTCCACCATGACAGGAAAGGCCGTATCTGCAGTCAGGACACAGAACGATGTGGATGTGAGCTGGTTTCTCTTTCCATTCACTCCGGGCCCCCAGGCCAGGAGATTGTACCCGTGTGTAGTCGGGTGGGTCTTCCCTCCTCTGTTAAACCTCTCTGAAAACACTCTTACAGATGCTCCATGAGCTAGGTTTCCGTGGTGATTCTAAATACAGTCAAATTGACAACTAAGATTAACCATCACTTTCTACTGGAAGTGTCTCTTTTTTAACCCAAATGTCAGGGGCAGCAAGCACAGCAAAGAGATGGCACAGAAGATGGATGGCACGTTAGACAGAGGGTGCTCATTTCCCAGAAAACATGCGCTGCAGTTTGTAGTCTACAGGAAGAAGAGCAAACCCTGGTCAATTTCCTCCCTAAAAACAGATTTCTACAATTATTTGAACTTAAAAACACAGTTGTTAAAGGCTGTAGGCTTAAGGAGTTAAGTCTGTGAAACTGCAGATGGCAAGACCGGACATTTCCTGAAATCAAAATTAAACACCCTTCTAGGCTAAAGGGACGATGCCAACCCATGTGGTGTGGTAGACACACACACAGACAGGATGAGAGCTGAAAATGGGATGCTAAACACACCCCTTCCACCAACCACACCACCAGGCACAGATGATAACCATCCATGTTGTATTTAATGTCTATTCTCATTATGAAAGGAATCCCTATGCTGTTGGAAGCCTCGGCTAAAAAAAAATTGTACTTCTAACCCGATTATATTAAGATTGGACAACAAACCATAAGAGAAACCACTGAACAGAGCTTTATAAAAAGCCCCTTGGGGGCTGGAGAGATGGCTCAGAGATTAAAAGCCCTGGCTGCTCTTGCAGAGGACCTGGGTTCAAATCCCAGCACCTACATGGCAGCTAATTCCAGTTCCAGGGGATGTGATGCCCTCTTCTGACCTCCGAGGGCATTGCACAACACGGGTGCACTTACATACATGCAGGCAATGCACTCATATACATAAAATAAAAATAATAAATAAAATATTTTTTGAAAATAAAAAGCAAAAAAAGAAAGAGCACAGGTATTTTTCCTGTCTTACTGGCAGGTGCAGCTACCCTGTGGCTACCACCGCTTTTGCCATCCTTCAAAGACGTGAGAAGACACAGCTTTTCAACCTTCCATTGTGGACTGAAGACTCATGTCTCTCTAAGAATCCTTCAAACCTTCAGTGCCAGATGGGGACTGCTGAGACATCCAGCTTGTCCCCAGATGGGGACTGAGCTACTACTGGGGTTTCCACCTCTTCAGAGTATAGACTGCCATTGTTGGACTACCCAGGCTGTATCATGGTGCAGACCAGTGCAGGAGGATCATGACGGGGAGTGGTGCTTACTGAACCTCGTTTGGTGACCATGGGAAGGGAAAACCCCAGTGTGGAGCACAAGGGCAGAACTGATGGTGGTTTGGGCTTGCCAAGGAGGAGACTTCAAACATGACATCTTTCAGCCTGATAAAAAAAAAAAATCAAGCTGAAGATGCTAAAACCTGTGATATATGTGGCATGCTTATATACATATTTTGGAGTGGTGCATATTGGAAGGAATCACAACAACAACAACAACAACAGAAAGACTGCGTCAAAGAACTGACTGAAACGGTGAACTTCTGCTTGGAACAATAAACTTCTGTATCAAGAATTTGGAGAGAGAGACTGAGAAAAAGATGAAAAGCATGTTTGGCAGAATGCATGAGCTCTGGTGGTGTGGGGGCAGGGAGGGGGGCACAGGTCTAGATTTGATTTATAATGTAATTTTGTATGAAATGCACAGAGCTTCAATAAAACATTGGCTTAAAAAAAAGAAAAGAAAAGAAAAGAAGCAGCTCCTTAGAAAGCACTACTTGGCTGGCAGGTCCTTGTCCTGTCTGTTGCAGGCGCTCCCAGCCATATAAAACGATGTGGCAATCTTGACAGTGAAAGCGCATAAAGAATTGACCTGAGAGGCAGGTTTCTGAGATGCTGATGGAAGAGAACTTGAATTACATCTTTTGTGTGACCAAAGAAGAAATTCCTCTTTTTATAAACAATGTTATTATGGTTCAAATATAGTTTTTTGTTGTTTTTTAAAAAATTTTTATTTTATTTTATTTTTGTATGTGTGTAAATGTACTGTCTGCATGCAAGTTTGTGCACCCGTGTCATGCAATGCCACGGAGGTCAGAAGTGGGTGTTGGATTCCCCTGGAACTGGAGTTCTCCTGGAATTGGGGTTTCAGACAGTTCTCGGCCGCCACGTGGGTGCTGGGGATTGAACCTGGGTCCTCTGTAAGAGTGGTCAGCGCTCTTAACCACTAGGCCATCTCTCTAGCCCCTGTAGTTTTTTTGTTTTTTTTTTTGACACAGGGTCTCCCTTTAGTCCCAGCTGGCCTGGAGCTCAGTATGTAGACCAGGCTGGCCTGGCCTCTGCCTCCTGAGTGCTGGGATTAAAGGTGAATGCCACCATGCCCGGCCTAAGATGGTTCTTAGCCACCATGTGGGTTCTGGGAATGAACCTGGGTCCTCTGCAAGAGCAGTCAGTGCTCTTACCCACAGAGCCATCTCTCCAGCCCCCAAATATAGTTCTTAACTAACAAAATACACACGGCCTAGATTTCCATCCGTTTGCTTATTGAGTGGAAATTATAAGTCAATATCAGAACTAAACCTCTCAGGTAATTATTATGCACATATTCTTCTACTAAGTTAACTGGTGAAACCACACCTGTAATCCCAGTACCCAGAAGTCTGAGGCAGGAGGATTGCTGGCAGAGTGGGAAGCAGGGCAGCCAGGACTACAGAGTGAGACGCTCACTTCCAGAAAAACACCTTGTTGACTACCAAGCAAAATTTAAATCACTAGTTCTAAATCTCAGCGCAGGCTAATCCCTCCTTTTATAGACTTGCTATGGCTTTTTTGTAAAGCAGCATACCCTGTGATAGATACCTCTCTACACAGCCTGGATTCCACCTGACAATTCAAGGACCTTGGAAGGCCCAGCGTTCAGAGGCAAGGGGCTGTTCAGAGATCTTATTCCCATCTGAGTGGACGTCACCCAAACAACATGCTTCTCTCCAAAGATCCTTCCCCGAGCCTTTGAAGCAGCAGCAACAAGGAAGCACTGCCCAGCTCTTCTGGGTTCCCCTGTCCAGCTAGGCAAGTAGAAGCCAGAGGAAGGGCCACAGTCACTCTGTGCAGAGCCCTGCCGAGTGTCATCCTGTCCCCCTCTATTTTTAGGTCTCATTGTGAATCATCTGCAATCCATGTAAGAAGCACAGACAGTAAGAGTGACCAGGCACATTAGGGACTCAAGGACTCCCCCACCCACCACTACCTTAGGTATACCTCTTTATTAGTCATCGTTTGTATGCAAAGAACTCCAGGAATTTTAAGAACATATTAAAATTGGGATAGTCTGGGTATTAGTGACAATCATATAGATACAAATGATTACAGAATGATTTGATTCCTATTCCTAATATGATCTGTTCCTAGCCAGGAACAGAGGAGCGCATAATAATCCCAGCATTTGGGAAGTTGAGGCAGGAGAGGTGCATGAGTAGAAGCCCATCCAGGAAGTTTCTGTATCAGAAAAGAATATACAGATATGTTATGTATATTTCTTTAATTAATAATAATTTATTAAATGTATTTATATACATTTAATTATATTAATATATTAAATGTATTTGTATTCATTTAATTATATTAATTAATTACCTCAAAGAAAATATTATCTGCCCACCTAACAAAGTCTTTCATAGTTTTATTTTATTATTATTTTTTCTTTTTGAGACAGGGTCTCCCTGTAGCCCCAGCTGTCCTGGAACTAGCTCTCTAGACCAGGCTGGCCTTGAACTCACAAAGATCCGCCTGCCTCTGCTTCCCAAGTGCTAGGATTAAAGGCATGCGCCACCAGACCCGTCTTTCATAGTTTTACAGGTGGGAGGCTCCCTACCCCACCAGACTCCTCTCCTCCAGGCCATCAGAGATGCACGTTTGAATTAAATATTAATATATTAAATGTATTTATATAATATAACCACAGCATGTTTAATTATGTAATATTATATAATTGTCTCTTAGTGATACACAGACTAATAAATATATAAACCTCCTGCACAGAGTTACATGGATATAAAAGGTGATTCATTAAATGTTACAGCCACAAAGACACATTAATTGGAAGTCTACAGAAAGACTTAAGTTCTTTTACAAATTAAAAGGAGACACTTGGGCTGCTGGGGGGATCTGCTGAGTGAGCATCTGGGAAACCCAGCCTTCTATTCTGGGATCTGAAATCTGGTCCCTTCAGCAAACAGCATCATCAATATTTCAAAGTCATATTTGGCCTTTGAGAGGAGCAGAGGGGGTTTCCTTCCCTCCTAAGAGCCTTGAGGCACCTTGCTTGCTGTACTATGTCTGTGAGCATTAACCCTTCTCTTCTAGTGAGAAGGAATCCCCCCCCCCACACACACACACTGCCAAGGCTTTGACGAGAGCACCAACTCAAGGTTATTTTTAGCGCTGTATGGAATCTGCTTTATAAACTATATGCCTTTTTTTATGTGTATGAATGTACTGTCTGCATGTAGGTCTGTGCACCCATATCGTGCAATGCCATGGAGGTCAGAAGAGGGCGTCGGATTCCCCTGGAACTGGAGTTAAAGATGGTCCTTAGCTGCCATGTGGGTACTGGGAATCGAACCCCGGTCCTCTGCAAGAGCAGTTGGCGCTCTTAACCACTGAGCCATCTCTCCAGCCCTAAACTATATGCCTTTTGACACAGTCATGTCGAACCGAAGTAGATTCTTACTCACTGCCCAAAACAGAGGTGGAGATGCACCTCGGGCTGGAGATCCTGCACAATGGTAGAGCACTCGCCTTGCCCTCAGTCATGAGACCTTTGGTTCCATCCCCAACACCTCAAAGAAAACACTATCTGCCCACCTAACAAACTCTTTCATAGTTTCACAGGTGGGAGGCTCCCTACCCCCAGCACACTCCTCTCCTCCAGGCCATCAGAGATGCACACTTCAATTGTTTCTGACCTGGGATCCAGAAACAGCCACAAGTCACCTCTCTCAAGGAGCAGTGTGTTCTGCAGAGCCGTGAAGAAGCAGGAACATTCTACTCCCAATGGAAAGTGAATCCTCTAGGGAGAGTTCTTTTTCTGGGGGGAACCAGTCCATGTAAGCCAACAGGATAACACCTTCCTAGTGAATGCTTTGGGGTAGGACCTAGAATACTCAGGGTGGAGGGCTAAGTACTTTCACTACAGTCTCTATAGATGATGATTTCAGGGTGTGTGTGTGTGTGTGTGTGTGTGTGTGTGTGTGTGTGTGTGTGTGTGGAGAGAGAGAGAGGAGGTAATAAGTCCCCTCACCTTCCATGTATGAAAAGAGCAAAGCCAGACATCTTTAACTGGAAGTCCGACACCCCCAACTGTTGAAAAATAATGAGCTTGGAGCTCATTTTGCAGTCTCGGCTTTCAGCGGGACTGTGCTAGGTAAGACACAATCTGTTTCTAAACATACCCAGAGAGGGCAGTCTGTGTTCTGTTCCTTAGTTGGACAGGGATTACCCCCCCCACCCCCTTTCTTGGTTCACCACAGGTAATCTTTTCCCATGTCTACCCTATGCACTCATGACATCATCCGGTTTGTTTTTTTTGCTCAGTTAAGATGGTCAAGCTGACTGCCATCGACCTTTTCAATGCTGAACTCCCACCAGTCAACTTCTATGACACTGTAAGTTAAATAGGGTACTTGGACTTAACACAGGGCTAACTCCCACTGCAAGACTCACTGGCATGCCCCAAGATTGCCCCTTCTTGTCACACCTTTTCTGTCTCAGCCAGCAGCCCCACCCACCCCCTTTTCTCTGTCTCTTCCCCATCTCTCCTGTACTTCCTACACTGTTGCACACACAACGGTAGTGTGCACTCATTCTGGTAATTACAGAACTACTTAGGATGCATCGAGTGATTAACAGACCTCACCACCAACCCTTCACACCAAGGGGAAAGGGCACAGACTGCAGCATACTGTGTGGCTGAAATTCTGGCTATGGGACCTTTGACACATTTCACAATCTTCACTAGGTATGTATTTTTCTCATGGGGGATTGGAGGCACTAATGATAATCTCTACCTTCATGCATTAATGCATTCATACAGGTGAAGCCCTCAGAATGACCTGGTACTCTAACCCTAAATTCTGTGTAGCTGTTATGGCTGTAATCTTGCTTGCATTGGCGGGTGCCCGATACCCACAGGGAAGAGTCTGAGAGAGGTGGAAGAGTCTGAGAGAGAAAGGGAATCCGATGGAGTAGAAAGGCAGCAGAGAGGCAGGACGGATGGACGTGTCAGCAGGGTGCTTGACTAAAGGGAACAGGCCAACAGGAAATAGAACAAAAATACAAAAATACAGGGAAAAGGCAAATGGGACACTTAACAGGGAAAACGGAAAGGAGAGGAGAGGAAAGGAGAGGAAAGGTGAGGAGAGGAGAGGAGAGGGGAGGAGAGGAAAGGGCAAGAATAGAGTGAGTTTTAAAAAGAAGAAAGAGGTGGGTGTAAAAGGGAAAGATGAGAAAAAGAAAGAGAGAGAGGGGAGCCCAGAATAACCTAGGTGAAAAGTCGGCAAAAGCCAGGCATGGTGGCACACACCTTTAATGGGTAGGTAGAGGGATCTCCTTGAGTTCCAGGCCAGCCAGGGCTACATAGTGAGACTGTCTCAAAATGAACAAAACAACAACAAAAACTGCAAAAGGAAGTGTGTGTGTTTGTGTGTGTGTGTGTGTAAACTTGTTGGCTGTAGAATTAAAGGAGTTTGGAGCAGAAAGATGGAAGGAGGACAAATGGCTCCAGCAAGGGCTGCAGGCGAGTTTGCAGCTCATGAGGCCTTTGTCTCCTTCCTCCTGTTTTAACTTGCTTCAGAGAAGTCTCTATCCAGATGTGCACTTACTTCTCAGCTCCACTGACAAAACCAAGATCCAGTGGTCCAGGTTTCCTTCTTAGCGAATCTAGTCATTTCTTAAGTGAAACTCGCCTCTGGAGTATGTAGTACTCCTGAGTACTATTGTATGATATATATCTCTATATATCATATATAGATAAACATATATAGATCTATCATTCATACACACACACACACACACACACACACACACACACAGTATATTTCCAGAATACCGTGTCTAGTACTCCAAACTCAGAAATCTGTAAAGGGAGCTATTATTTTAATAAAATTACTCACCATAGCAGCATCCCTCAGCCCCACTTTTTGGTTTATTGTTAACTAAAGGAAAGCTTGATATGATACTGTATGAATATGCGGCTTTGGATTCTAACTCCCCCCTCCATCTGAGGGAATCAACCATCCAGCCACTTGGAGACATACATGAGAGGGTTAACATAAAATCCGCATTTTAAAAATCGTTCTTTCACTATTTCTTCATGAAATCCTCTATCTGTTGTAAAACGTGTCGTCCTACTGGAGAATCAATCCCTAAAGGGTGTACGAATGGAACTGGTCCCCTGCGGGCTCCACCGGCTCTGGTGAGCCCAGCGATGCTAGTCACGCAGCCAGACGCCGCGCGTCTCCGCCCAGAGCTCGGTAGGACCCGGACACCACCGAGCCCCGCCGGGAGGAGAGACAGCTCCGCGGCCACGTGACCTCCTCCCTGCCGTCTGCCCGCGACCTAGATCGGTCCCGAGCGGACCAGGCGGCGGGACACGTAGCGACCGCCCCTGGCCTTGCTGCGCTCCAATACGCATCCAAGTCCCCGCACAGGGCTCACGTGCCATAGGCGTTCATGAACGTTCCGGAGAGAACGTGACTGTCTTTCTGTGCAAGAGCAACCGGGGTTTGCACATCTACAGCCACCGGGTTCATCCCTTCCCCCACCCCGCTGTACTTTGGGGAGGGGACCTGGCTGTCCCGCCGCGCAGGGCGGCTGTCCCCGGCTGTGAGTCACGCTCCCTGGGTGGCGCTGGGGAAGGTGGCCCTACTGGCCCGTGCCTCCCAGCGCTCGGCTGCGGGGCGCGCGCGCGCACGGCTTCCCCGCGCAGTGATGTGGCAGCCGCGGCAGGCAGGATCACGTTGCTGGCCCTGTGCTGGTGCCCGTTGAGACCGGATTAAGGAGGGAGGCTGTGGAGGTGCCAGCTGTAGTAAACGTGGGCCGAGCACACTCCCGGCGTGGCTTATTGAGCGCCCGAGGAGGGGGCCCGGGAGGCCGCCCAGCGTCACCGCGGCGCGGAGGGGCGCGGACCGAGCGGCTTTCCCGCGGCAGCCCCTCAGAGCCACCCCTCCTCCCTCCCTCCGCGCTCCTCCGGGAGCACTAGAGGCCCCAGACGTCATCTGCCACCGTGATTAGTGACACCGCAATTCCGGAGGCTGCGGGAAGTTTAGGTGGCCCGGGGACACTTGGAACAAGTGACTACATTTTCTTTATCTCAGATGACTTCGGGGAGCGGACTTCAAGTTGCCTCTTCTCTGCGCAACCTCCAACCAGCGCCTAGGGGTGTCCCCCCTTCCCCAATCCACCCCGGGCCACTCATTGAGCACTGAGCAAAGAAATCTTCAGATTTTCCTCCGGGACTCAAGTTAACCCTCCACGAATTTGCTTTCTTGTTCTGGCCCAAACCAAGAGCGGAATCGGTAGGAAAACAGAGAGCCACGTCCGCGGTTCTGCACCGTCAGGACGGCCGAGCCCCGGGAGCCCGGACCGCCCCGCACCCCGCGCCCTGCCCTGCCCTGCCCCTGCGTGCTGCAGCGCCGCCGGGAGGATGGAGAGCTTGGCCGGAGCTGCGGTTCCTTTCCGGTGGCCCTGATCAGGTGTCCCCGCCCCCTCCCGGCCCCTCCTCCCCCGTCCCCCTCGGGCTGGACCGCGGATGGTACGTTCCGCACGTGAGCTGGGTGCTGGTCTGGCCGGCGACGCGCGTGCCCTGTGGCCAAACACTGCCCGGAGTGAGAGCAAACTACCAGCGCAGTGCGAGTGTGCGCGCGTGTGTGTGCGCGCGTGTGTGCGGAGAGAGCGAGCCGGAGAGAGAGCGCGGGGCGGCGGGCTCCCAACTGCTTCACACTTTCCACACTGCACCCCAGAGGAAGAGCAAGAGAGACTGGAGAGGCGCACTGCCCCCCAAAGATCTCCCCAGGCGACCGTCCCGCGGACGACAGGGCAGAACCCCCCCCTATCGAAACGGAGGAGACGGACAGGGATTGAACATGGACGAAGGAATCCCTCATTTGCAAGAGAGACAGTTATTGGAACATAGGGATTTTATAGGGTAAGGTGCACGCAGCCTGCGACTATCTGTCTATGTTTTGGCTCCCCCCCAGCCCCTTTTCCTCTCAGAAAGTGGTATGGAGCCGGCGAGGGCAGAGCCCCTCCCGGACGGGGGCCTGATGCTGATTTCTGTTTTTGCAGACTGGATTATTCCTCTTTGTACATGTGTAAACCCAAGAGAAGCATGAAGAGAGACGACAGCAAGGTAAGAGTAAGTTTCCCATAACCTGCCTGGAGAGTTAATTAAGGCCATTAATTGCGCTCTGAAGCTCTGCCCCCTAATATACCCCGGCCCTGAGCTTCCCTAACTGCGAATTTGAAGTGCTTTGCTGGATGCTCAGGAAGAGGATATTAAACACCCTACCTGGATTTAAATTGCATTCTACAAATCCAGAGGAAAAGGGTTTCCTAGGCACGGTTCATTCCACGGTTTGGTTTTTTTTTCGGGGGGGGGGAGGTGGGAGGGCTGTTCAATCCAGTCAGTGAATGAGTGCACATTGAGCCTGTTTTCTCTTTTCCATGGTTTATGTATGAAGGATACCTACAAACTACCGCACAGATTAATAGAAAAGAAGAGAAGAGACCGAATTAATGAATGTATTGCCCAACTGAAAGATTTACTGCCCGAGCATCTGAAGTTGACAGTAAGACGCACATTTTCTTTCTTTGCTAGTCTCCAGGGGGTGTGTAGGTAGCCTGGTGCGACTCCCAGGGGTAGGCGAATAAATGTAAATGCTGGGGCCTGGCTTCCAACTTGTGCTGTAAAGTACAGAGTTTCTCAGGGGATACCCCCCCCGCAAGAAAACCATTGATAATATGGTGGAGATCTCGCCGAAGTGAAGAGCAGAGCGGTGTGTCTTTCCAAAGTGTTTGCCCAAGTTGCTGGGCTGCATGGGAAGCCGGTCGAGGCGGACGCCTGTGCTTGAGGTAACCCCTGCCCCCTTCTCTCTGCACCCACTGCAGACATTGGGGCACCTGGAGAAAGCCGTAGTCTTGGAATTAACTTTGAAACACTTAAAAGCTTTAACAGCCTTAACGGAGCAGCAGCATCAGCGAATAATTGCTTTACAGAACGGTAAGTCAGCCTACCGGAGGAACCCGGGTAGCCCCTCAAGGGAGTACTGCTAGGACCCCTCCCCATCCCACCCTCCTCCGTGGGCAGGCCCTCCCGGGTGAAAATCGCTTTACTTCCCCTTTAAGTGGAAACGGCCCATTTCCCAGAGCATCCTCAAGGCTTTCCGCAGGGCGCCCAGGAATCCCATTTTCTTTTAAAGTGGCGGCTGCGCCTCTCCAGTTCCTGCAGCGGGGAGGAGACCTCCCACCTCTACTCCAGCCCCCCCACCCTTGTCTGGGCAATTTGCGGATTATATCACTCCAGGGCCACAGAAAAGCCCAGATCCCCCCTAGTCAATGCAGGGCCCACGTGACGAGCAGATGTTTTAACGCGGGGTTTTTCTCCTGGCCGCCCTCCTCCTCCCTCCTCCTCCCTCCTCCTGCATCCTAGGGGAGCGAGCTCTGAAGTCGCCCATTCAGGCCGACTTGGATGCGTTCCACTCGGGATTTCAAACCTGCGCCAAAGAAGTCTTGCAATACCTCTCCCGCTTCGAGAGCTGGACACCCAGGGAGCCGCGCTGCGCCCAGCTCATTAACCACTTGCACGCCGTGGCTACCCAGTTCCTGCCCGCCCCGCAGCCGCTGCTTGCGCCCCAGGTCCCGGCGCCTCGAGCCTCGGGCGCGTCCTCGTCCTCGTCCGCCGCGGGCTCGGCCGTCGCCACCGCGGTCCACCCGGGTCCCGAGTGCGCGGCGCCCAAGCTGGAGCCCGCGGCGCACTGCGTGCCGGTCATCCAGAGGACTCAGCCCAACAGCGAGCTCGCCACCGAGCACGACACGGACACCGACAGCGGCTACGGCGGCGAGGCGGAGCGCGAGCAGGGCGCGGGCAGTAGCCGCGTGCCGGTCAAGCAGGAGCCGCCCGGGGACGACCCGCCCGCGCCCAAGAGGATGAAGCTGGAGGCGCGCGGCGCGCTCCTGGGCCCCGAGCCCGCGCTGCTCGGCTCGCTCGTGGCGCTGGGCGGGGGCGCGCCCTTCGCGCAGCCCGCCGCGCCCTTCTGCCTGCCCTTCTACTTCCTCTCGCCGTCCTACGTGCAGCCGTTCCTGGACAAGAGCGGCCTGGACAAGTATCTGTACCCCGCGGCCGCGCCGTTCCCGCTGCTCTACCCCGGTATGGCCGCGGCAGCGGCTGCCGCCGCCGCCGCCGCCTTCCCCTGCCTGTCCTCGGTGCTGTCGCCGCCCCCTGAGAAGCCGGGCGCCAACGCTCGCGCCCCCCTGCTGCAGCCCGAGCTGGCCACCTCCGGGGCGCTGCGCTCCCAGCACCCGCACGGCCGCGCGCACCCTCCCTTCGCCGGGACCCCCGAGGGCGTGCAGGACGAGCCCTCGCTGCCCGCCAAGGACGCCCCCGGAGCCCAGGGCGGGCCGTAGGAGGGATGAGTCCCCAGGAGTGACCGCATTCCTAGGTCCACAGGCCCCTAACGTTTGCCAGGGAGGAGGCCTAATAGATGCGCTGCAGGCTTAGAAGAGCAGGTGTTTTGTGTACATTGGGGAGTTCCTGTTTGGCTCATCTCTCTCCCTCCCGCTCTCCACCCCACCCTGTGCTCATTAACCCCTTCTCCCCGCTATCAAAGACCCTCTGCTAAAACTATTGGTTCCTTTTTCTTTAATACCCGCCCCCCCCCATAAGTTTAGTTCATGTTCCAACCTCTTTTAAAATGTAGAGTCTGATACTAGGTGGAGGAAGGTCTGCTCCGTGGGAGAGCGTGTGGAACCAGGGTGGGGTCCCCAGGTGTGAGGGCCCTTGAGCCTGGAGACCAGGAACAGCAGAGCTGTGCCTCGGAACTGTTCATAAACTGCGGAGACTTGGCAGTATTTTGTAATGTTGAGCTTTTTGAAAGGCATCTATTTTTCAAAGAAGTGAGGATGTCAGTGCGCACTGGGCCCTATTCTGAAGTGGTTGACATGGTATCTTTCTAAATTGCACTTGCTGAGATGAACTAGGTGTTAGGCCTGTCTTCAGGCACTGAGTCAGCAGGGTGGGTTCTGGAAACCGAAGGCGAGAGCCCTGGGAGCCTTTACTTGCACTTTATTAGCAAATTGACCATGAACCAATTGGCCCACTTGAGTTCCCCGTGTGTGTCATAGGTTATATAGTTGTGTCTCAAATACATTATTTTAGCCATCATGTTTCCAAATTTTTGTAATGTTCGCGATGAAAAGAGATTGTAAACAAGCCCCAAATGATTGATCCTTACATTCGCAGATGACAGAAATGGAGGGAAGGGTTAGACTGGTGAGTTGTGTGTGGAAGAGTGAAGGTGTAGCCCTGCCAGGCCCGCTCTCGCCAAGTCGATGCATTTTTCTGTAGACCAAACCAGATACCAGATAATCACAAAGAAAGCTTTCAAAAATAAGGCTTAAACCAAGACCTTGTCTAGATATTTTTAGTTTGTTGCCAAGGTAGCACTTAGAAATCTCACTTGAATGTTATGTAAGGGGTGAGACACGACGGTCTGGAGTGCAGAAAATATCTGGGTCTTTGAGTCTGTTTGGTATGGTCGTTCGCTGCTGCTGTTGCTACTGTTTGCCTCAAACGCTGTGTTTAAACAACGTTAAACTCTTAGCCTACCAAGGCGACTGTATGTACATAGTTGTTGATACATCCAATTAATGATGTCTGACATGCTATTTTTGTAGGGAGAAAATATGTGCTAATGATATTTTGAGTTAAAATATCTTTGGGGGAGAATTTGCTGAAATGTTTGCACTTTGGTTACAATGCTTATGCTTGGTTCAAGCTTATGCTGTCTTAAATTATTAAACAAGTAAATAAATACTGTCTGACAGAAACCAGCCAGTTTAGAAAAGTTTAGTATGTAAAGATAAGCTAGAAACTGTCTTTATATTCTAGCATTTTAAGCACTCCATAAATTCTATTATTACCTAAATATTGCCACACTATTTTGTGATTTAAAAGTTCTTACTAAGGAATAAAGACTTTATATATGATATGAGATTGTCTAATAATTTAAAAAATTATGGATGCTCTATTAATTTGAAGAGTATCTCTGACTGGAAGGATGAAATCCATCAAGGTTCTTGGATATGGTTGATTGTTCGTTTTGATTTTTGTCCTTGACTTGCTTTCCCATCCTGGCTTGGTGTCCCTGCTTGTCTCCAGGATATCTCAGTGGAAGCAACAAAAGCAAAGTCGAGTAGAAAACTTGTGGTTTGCTTACCTTAACCCCAGTTTGCTAATGGTTTCATGATTTGGAACTTTTTTGTCTGTGGCATCAACAGCCGCTGCAGTTTCTCTACACTGGGATCCTAATTAAACATAATACCACTGGGAGGAGTGATTCATTCATGCATTTATTTCCCCTTCTTAACTTTTATAACTGTTGTGGGACTTTGCTGTGGTATTCAGGAAACAACTTCCTGACTTGTCTCGAGTTTATGATCAAGCTGTGATTTGATATAAATGTTTGACAGGCTGTCCATTTAATTTTTAGTAGTCTTCTTGAACCTTTGATTTCTGGGGGAGGGAGGGTGCTTAAATGATAGTCAATTTGTAAGATGTAGAAAAAGTGCTCCCTCTGCTGACTGGATCAGCAGTGAACAGAACAGTGCATGGTAGACTGGAGCCTTAGATCTGCTCTGTCAGTCCCCTGGATTTTATAAAAGGAGTTGGGCCCAGAGATGCTAAGTGACTTCTTTTGGTCACACAGGCGCTGAGAGCCAGGCCTGGTATCTCTCTCAGGTCCCTGCACTATCTTGGCCCACATACTCTCATTTTGACTGGGCAGAGCTCATGAAGAGAGAACACCAGTAGGTAGAAGTAGAACACCAGTCAGGAGCAAAAGAAACAAAACTCGACCCTAGAAAAGAAGTGTGTGTGAGCTTTGTTAGTGGGTCTGGTCTCCTCTAAAACACAGCAACAGGAAACAGCATTTTTAGCTGAATTACATTGACATTGTTGAACTATTAGTTTCATAACCAAAAAAAAAAAAAAAAAAAAAAAAACCCCAAGACTCAATAATCAGAGGATAAAACAATTTGCCATTTTTGTAATTTTGTAATGTGTAATGAAAACTTTTTTTTTTACTTTGGCCAAATGTATGTCAGTTATGTAGTCTGAATTCCTAAACAGTAACACCATATGAATATAATTTTTGACAGAAAAGAAAAATAGTAGTGTCCATATTACATGTAAAAAACGTTATTTTAGGGGGCTGGAGGGATAGCCTAGCGGTTAAGAGCGCCGACCGCTCTTGCAGAGGACCCGGGTTCGATCCCCAGCACCCACATGGCAGCTGAGAACCATCTGTAACTCCAATTCCAGGAGAACTCCAGTTCCAGGGGAATCTGAGACCCTCTTCTGACCTCCGCAGCATTGCACGACACGGGTGCACAGACCTGCATGCAGACAGTACATTCATACACATACAAAGATAAATAATAAAAAAAATTAAAAAACGTTATTTTATATGTTGTTATCACAGAAATCCAGGGCCTTGGGCCTGTCAGCCACATGTTCTCCCACTGACCTGTGAGCTCAGCCTTTTAAAATGATTTGAATCATTGATGGAGTTTAATGTATTAAGATTGATTCACTAACATTTAGGATTCACAAAACAAATCTGAATAGTCAGTAATGCTTTTATTAGTATCACCCCAATTAATTTTGCATACATATATTTCTTTGCAAACTATATCAAATGTATAAATGCTCTTCACTAATCAGCTAAACTTGATATTTTCAAGGTGTTAGGAGCTCTGGCTGTGTAAATATGACTACTTTTCACTGAGTTCTGTTTGTGACCACACAGGCCGAAACTTTGGTGATTACCCATCACAGGTATGTGTGGTACGCAGGACCTTAGTCTGGTCCTGGATGTGGCTTGGGTTAATGTCTGGTCTCTCCACAGGAGGTGACTACCTCATGGGAGGGACGTTGGGAAGGCAGTGCTGGGCAAACACTAAAGGAAGTCATTCAATTTCAGAGAGCAGTGAGCAGAGAGCTCTGAGGAGTAAACGTGGACTGGCTGCCCTATTTGAGATGAAAGTATTTTATTCCACATGGCAACATGATCACCTTTATTACACTCTTTTCTTCATATATTCATTCAATATATGAAGACCAGCTGTTCTCATGTTATTTTAAGCAAGGTCAAGGTGTGTTTGCACTGTGTGCTGACACCAGTGTAAGTTCCAGTTTTTCATAGACGTTGAGTAGGGGGAATAGAGGATTGACAGATTAGCACAATTTCTGCGGTAAAGATTGAATTTATGCTAAAAATGTGCCGCAAAGGTGCTGTGTTAGGAGGTGCATGTCCTGAGATTGCACTTCTTTTACTTCAGTATAAACTCTGAATAAATACAAAACTTTTTTTTGAAAAAAAAAGCTAATATTTTAAAATTTCAGCTTTAGAGATATCCCTATAAACAACAGTTCAGTGAATGGAAACTTCTAGATTAATACTATTTTTTTCTTTCTTTTAAAATTTCAGTGGGGAGTATATGAAAATTTATTATGCTTATCTCCTGGAATGCTTTATGTAGATCTTAAAAAAGAATACACTGTGCATGTTAAATGTTTCCTAACAATCCCAGGATTATAAGCAATTTTTTTTTGTCTTTTTCAGACAGGGTCTCCCTGTAGCCCCAGGTGGCCTGGAACTTACTATGTAGACCAGGCTGGCCTTGAACTCACAGAGATCTGCCTGTCTCTGCCTCCTGAGTACTAGGATTAAAGGCGTGCCCCACCATGCCTATAAGCATTATTTTTATACTGTGCTTTTCATGCGGAAATGGTTGCATTTGGGTAGATTTGTATAGAGCCCTCTAATCTGTTTGTTTGTTTTTTATTTATTCTTGTTGGCCTAGAACTCCAGAGTGTTGGGATTAAAGGCATGTACCACACACCTGGCTACATTTGCTTTTTGCAGACCAGGCTTGTTTCAGCAAGTCTGTAAACTTCCACTTCTCAGTGGTCAGACAGTCTCTTCCAGAATTTACCTGACTTGCTACCTCTTATTTACTGTGGGTTGAGACAAAACCACAGCCATTTGAGCGGTGTCTAAAAGGTGTTAGTAGGTTCAAACAGAGGCCCTGAGGGGTTTTCCTGTAAATCCTGTGAGCTTGTATACTTGGATGGTTTTGTCCACAAGATATTTTCTTTATTTCCTAAAACTTAGATTCTCAGCAGTGTTGCGTATCATATTATTCAAAAATACTTCATGTATTTCTCCCTTATTTTATTATGTACAATAGAAATTATTTGCTAACAGTTTCAGTCCAAGGAAATAGGATAGTAAACAAATTCTCATGTTCAGAATAAATTATTTGATTGGTTGATCTCAGGGTATTAGTAAAAATTTATTCTGCATTTTGATTCATAGCTGACCCTGTACTCTTTCTGGGGAGTGACCCCAAGGCTTTGGATTTGGTGGGTGCAGGTCCAGCAGGAACATTCTGGAAATAGGCAGGGTGGGTGTGTAGGCCCCGGATGCTGCAGCTGTATTCAGACACACCCAAGGCAGAGTCTCTGGGGAGACTTCATGTTCCTCGTGAGCCTAAGATTCAACAGAGAGTGGTAGCTCTTGCTGTGTGCAACCGGCTGTGGTGAGTGCTTGGTATCCTCAGCCAGGGTACCAAGGCTGGAACCAGATTTGTTGGTTCAGAGTTTCCTGCTCTTGATATGATTAGGACAGAGTCTCAGTAATGCGGAGGGGCAGGCTGAGGTCTTGTCAGAGAATGAGTTGAACCAGGTGTTACCTCACTCTACAGATCTCCTGAAATGCTTTTTTTTTTTTTTTCCTGAAGTCTGTGCATGATCTGGTGAGCACCCCACCCCTGTTCCCACCCTTCTGTACCCTGGCAGCTTGTTCAGCCATAGAGCTTTCTGATTAAGAGACCTGAGGACCAAACACCTAGAAAGCTAGAATGAGGATTTCTAAGTGGAAAGGACACAAGTTTTGTTCCCACTTTGTTTTGTTTTCTGGGCACAGTCTGCTCTGATAACCTACGCTGACTTCAAATGCACAGATTCCAAAGTTCTGGGATTACAGGCCTGAGACCCAGGCCTGGCTAGGACAGAGGCCCTGTCTGCTGATCTATACCATCCTGGAGGCAGTGCCGTCTATCTGTCAATCTTCTATCAGTCATCTATATCTATCAATGTATCTATTTATCAATCATCTATGTATCAATCCTCTCTCTATTTTATCTATGTATCTATCTCTGTCTCTTTATCAATCATCTACTTTATGCATTAATCTATATATCAATTTTCCATCTGTGTCTGTCTGTCTGTCTGTCTGTCTGTCTCTCTCTCTCTGCTATAATGCCACTTGCATCCAGAGCCTCAGCACTGCTAAGCAAGCACTCTACCACGGAGCCACACCCCCCACCCCTACCCGGGTCCCTTGCAGTTTTTATATAGAGTATTTTTAGGGCCTTGTGAACTTTAGCTGAGGTTTCAATTTCCAGACCTTTTCCATGTGGGTGAGCACAGAGAATGTTATGTGCTGTACAGAGGTAGTATCTTCCCACAGCTCTGGAATAAGTTCTGCTCCCCAGCTGGGCTTGGCAGCTCCCTCACTGGGGTTCTAACAACAGCTTTCCCGGGTCTCAGCCTGAATGCCCCTTCCAGAGACTTCAGTTACCCAGAGCACAGCAGGAAGCCTCGTCCACCACAACATTACCAAGGCTCTGGACCCTCTAGGGTACCCTAGGGCGGACTCAGTGTTTAGGCTTGTCCCATCCCATCGCAAAGCTATTAGGCAGATGTTTAAACTGTATATGACCAAAGAGTTAGAGACCCCTGCCTGTGTGTACCCCGCACGTCTGGCTCTTTGCAGACACGCTGGGCGCAGTATGCACGCACTGCCGAGCTCCGGGTTGCACATTCATTGTACAGCCTGGCTTTTGGGGTTGCTGAAGGGACAATGGCCTCAGCCTCCCCAGCTTCCCGCAGCTCCCAGATTGGAAAGGGAGACGCCTTCTCGGCCTTCTCGGGTTGCCTAGCGACCAGGCTGCAGATGATGTCATCGTCCAGGATGCCCCCCTCCCCCCCTGTCTCCCACGCCGGGTTCAAAGTACAGGCGCGCGGCAGTGGTGGGGACAGGCGCTGTCACGTGCATCCGCACATGAAACTGCGCACGCTGAGCAGCACGTGAGGGGGAGCGGGGAGGCCCAGTGCGCCTGCGCGGGACCTGGGGGGCGGGGTGGGTGGGACGAACCGACCTGGGAGGTGGGGACCCAGCAGACGCAGGGTGTCCTCACGCTTCTGGCGTGGCTCCAGCTTCTGACGCAGCATGTTCCGAGTTGGTCCCCTTGCTTGGGTTGGAGTACCATACAGAAAGTGCTGGATCCGCGCTGGGTGCCGGCGGGCACTCCTTGCTGGGTGTAGGGTGCAGATGTGTAAACTGAATTCCTCCTAAAGAGGTGCTGGAGAGGAGGTGTGTTTAATTAATCCCAGGAGCTGAAGGACGGGATGCTTTTTAAGATTTTATACATATCCCCTTCAGGATCAAGTCTCAGACTTTGATTTTGTTCAAATGATTATATTATTTGATTTTTTATCCCCCCCACCCCCCGCAAAGAAAACCCTACGACTTACAATTGGCTTAAAGTGAAGGATTGGAGATATTTGAGGGTTTTAGTGCCTTTTAGCTCATGGTCTCCAGGGTGCTGCAAAAGTTGGGAGGCAGAACCCTGCCTTGCAAATAAGGATTTAGTTACGTGATGGTCATAGCGGTATTAGGACAGGTCAGGTGATGATGTTTGCCGAGACATCTTAGAATGGGTGTATGGAATGTATGCTCCATGCCTGTAGTCGAGTTTGAGTAATGTCCCAACACACACATTATGCTGTTTGCCTAGGACAGCTAATATTGTGAAACTTGTGCGAAGCAGACAGTCCTGCAAAGGTTGACTCAGCAAGTGCTTGTTGGACTGCATCAGGCGCAGGTCTGATTCGTACAAATACCTTTCTTGTCCTGGCAGCCTGGCCTCACGAGTTTCCTGGCCCTTGCCAGCTAATTACTGGTTTTGATCATTAGTGAGCATGTCCCTCTGCCCGGGATACGTTTCATCGGACTCCTAGGAAGAAGCAAGGAGATGCAGACATCTCTGTGTGGTCCAGGCGCTGCCTCCTCCCCTTCCTTCTCTGGAGCCTTGGCTGGTGGAGATCAGGACAGTTTGATTCTTTCCCAGAACGTTTTCACTTGCTGGTTCCGGCGCCTGCAACACTCCTACGCCTCGAAACCTCTGTGTCTTATCTGTTTAGCTAAAGCCAACATTTCCCCAGCCCTTTTTAGGTCTATTCAAATGCCACATTAGAGAAGCGATTCCTAAGCAGCTGTTGACTTAGTGTACCTCCGTGCGTAAGTGCCTTTTGTAGCTGAGTATGTATTGATCCTCATTAATATATTCTGGATGAATGAACACCTCAGGCAACCACTTCAACTTGATTTCTTCCTAACATGGTGCAAAACTTCGCAAAACTGGCTCCGTGTTAAGAATGCTTCCTCCTGGGCTGGAGAGATGGCCTAGCGGTTAAGAGCGCCGACCGCTCTTACAGAGGACCCGGGTTCGATCCCCAGCACCCACATAGCGGCCGAGAACCCTCTGAAACTCCAATTCCAGGAGAACTCCAGTTCCAGGGGAATCTGATACCCTCTTCTGACCTCCGCGGCATTGCACGACACGGGTGCACAAACTTGCATGCAGACAGTACATTCATACACATACGTAAATAAATAAAATTAATAAAAAAATTAAAAAAAAATGTTTCCTCCTTACAGTGAGCTCAGCTGTGCTGAGTCATCTCGCAAAGACTCCAGTGATAAACAACTCCAAAGCACCAACAAGTTAGGTAAGGAGACAGAAGCCTCTAACATTCACACCTGCAAATAAAAAATGCAACGTGATTTTGAAGATGAGTTGTTTCGTAAAATTCTGAATATAACATTAGGTATTGAGAAGCTTCATGTGCAGGCTGTGGTTGTACCTCAGTGGCCCCTGGAGGCCCTGTCATTTCAGCACTTGGAAGCCTGAGACAGGAGGATTGCTGCGAGTCTGAGACCAGGTTAAGGTACATAGTGAGTTCCAAGCCAGCCTGGGTGAAAGAGAATGGATAAAAGGGGGGGGGGGGTGTTACCCTCAGTAGAAACTTCTTTCATTTATTTGTTTCCTGTGTGTGTGCACACGTGTGGTCAGATGACAAATTGTGGGAGTTGGTTGATTTTCTCCTACCACGTGGGATCTAGGGATCAAATTCAGATCATCGGTCTGAGCCTTCTACCACAAAGGTAGAATTAATATCAACCTCACTTAGTCCAAATGCTTGCAGTTTGTTATGTTGAAAAAATGTTCAATTTCCAGGTGTGGTAGTGCACGCCTTTAATCCCAGCACTCGGGAGGCATATATATGCAGGTGGATCTCTGTGAGTTCAAGGCCAGCCTGGTGTACATAATGAACTCCAGGCCAGCTGGGACTAAAGGGAGATCCTGTCTCAAAAAGACCAAAAAAACTATTGTTCAGTTAATGAAGTTCCTTCTCTGGAACTGCCATTTAATGACGCTGTGGTAATCACTTTGGCTCTCTATCACAAGAATACCTACCGAAGTCCTGGAGGGAAAGAACGGGTTTCATAACCACCAGCACCTCATTGCTCCTGTGACCCCTGACCTCTGTGTGGAGCCGAAGGGACCCAAATACAGCCTCTGGTGAAATGCTCAGCTGCAGGGGAGGCCACCTTTGTCCCTCATTTATCAGTAAATCCTAGGCACCTGCCACAAGGCTTGGCCTATGATAAGTACTCAATTAATGACTGTTGACATTCGAAGCCTCCTCTCCATTCTCATAGCCACCGTCCTAGTTCAGACTTTATGATTCCTCGCCCAGACTGTTGCAAGACTCTCCTAGGTGTCTTTTACCCAATCTCCCTTCCCCAAGCTCTGGCCATAGAGCCAGCACAATTAATGTCTAAACAAGAAGGGCACACAAAGAACAGTTGTTAGAAAGGGAGTCTTCTAGGCACCTCAAACCTTTGCCATTGCAACATGACATTGAAATCTACGGAGTTGATGGGCAAGAACCTCACAATGAAGTCCCCCCCCCCCAAAATCTTGTCATGTTTTACTTAAGCTTCTGGTTTGTGTTGAGCCTCGCGCATGGCTATTGTGGAATGCATGCAGACACGGGGTGCAGGTTGGACAGGTGATCACAGGCTGCTCCCTCCTGTTCTCTTTCACCCCACAGTGGGGTGTGCAGAAAGCCACACTCACACCTTACTAGCACAGGTCCTGAAAAGCCTTGTGCTCGCATGTGTTTCTCTTTGATAAGAAAAATCTCCATGTGGAGATCTCCCACTCACCCTTCAAAACTCAGCTGAAATTGCACATCGTCGTTGAAAACTTGCATAACTTAGTCAAAACTGAACCTCCCTCTCTCCTTGTTTCTAGCTCGCTCTTTAAATCTCCACCTGGGTACTGAGCAGCTTGTTCCATGCAGGTGCGGGGACGCAGTGACAGACACTACCCTCTGTCACTACGCCTAACTTGAACCACCTCCCCAGGGCTGGAGGAAGCTTCTTTGTCACGATGGACCTTCCTCCAGCTCCACTCCTCTGGGATTCTCACACAGAAAAGGAGTTCCCAGAGAGCGGAAGAATCCCCTCTGCAGGACCTGTGACTAAGAGTTCTTGTTGTTCCCTGCAGAGGACCTGAGTTCAGTTCCCAGTAGCCAAGTCAGGGGCTCCAGGGGAACTGTATTTACCACCCCCCCCATCTCCACAAAGACATATACATACACATAATTTTTAAAAATAATAAAATATGGGGCTGGAGAGATGGCTCAGTGATTAAGAGCACAGGCTGCTTTTCTCGAAGACCTGGGTTTGGTTCCCAGCACTCACATGGTGGCTAAAATGATCTGTAACTCCAGTTCCAGAGAATCTGACGCCCTCTTCTGACCTCGGCAGGCACTGCATGACATGGGTGCACTTGCATTCATGCAAGCAATATACTCACACATCTAAAATAAAATAATAGAATAGTTAATAACAATACTACAATATATTTGTATAAAGAACCCCTTCTTTCTCAGATGGGGTTCTCAGGACTTATGGGTGGACAGCCAGCACCTGCCCTTGCAGCCTCTCCACTCTCCCCCTAGGAATCTTTTCCAGCACTGGAGCCAAGGCCTAGGGGGCACCACGTACTCCCCACATAGGATTATGTGGAAAGCTGCTAACAGTGCAACCCCACAGCGCTGTTCCGCTGGCTCCTCCCCGGAATAACCTCTGACTAGGAAATCTTGCTTAACTAAAGTGAGTAATGTTGGTCTAGAGAGTAGACAGAATGGCACGAACAGAGTCCCAAGCAAGTGAGGCTCTGTCAGCGCCTTAGAACTGGGAGATGAAGGACTTTGTCTGAGCCGATCTGAAGTCTAGATCATGTGTGAGATCTACTTTTTTTTTTTTTTGTCTTTTTGAGACAGGGTCTCCCTGTAGCTCTGGCTATCCTGGAACTCACTCTCTTTGTAGACCAGGCTGGCCTTGAACTCACAGAGATCCGCCTGCCTCTGCCTCCCAAGCTACTTCTGAAGTGTTACCAGCTATCTTAAACTTCAGAACACTGTTCATTACAAACAAAACATGGCTATAAAAGTCTAATCCCATCTGGAAAATGGTAGTTGGACATAATTGTTTTTAAGGAGGAAAAGGAAGGTGGCTGGCTGGAGATTTTCTTATTTAACCCCAAGCTTCCCTGGTACAAAGAGCCGTGGAGCCATTCTCGAAAGTGCGTAATGGGACAGTGTGATGAAACACAGATTAATCTCCACCGTCGTCACGTGGGTGGGCACCTCAGCCACCCTCTGCGTGCCCCTTGCTCCTCTGTCAGGCTGTTCACTTGAACGTTCCGGCTCTACTTGTTGTTAGGATCCTCCCAGACCTCAGTCTCCCTCTCATTTTTGTGAAGACCTTCGCTTAGCTTCTGAAGTCTCAGAAAGCACCTGTGCTATCCAGAGAGAATTTGCAGGTGGGGCCAACCCTACTCCCTGCTTGTGAATTCACGATAGGTGTTGAAACTCAGCCTGGAACCATCTGGGTGGGAGTTGTGGCTGCTGATGTGGGGGCTGTGGCTGAGGGAACTCTACCCTGCCATCAGGCATTGAGCTCCTGGAGTCTAGTCCACTATGAGGCAGGGTAGAAGCCCAGTAAACATTGTGAATAAATACCTTTAAAAAAATCTAGAGACTCTGCCAGTCTCTGACATTTTCTACAGCTCCTGGACAGTTGCTGACTATGAGTGGGTCTTGGGCGTTTGATCTTGAGAGGGTCCTTTCCCGTGACTGGCAGTTGGCTAAATTTGGAGGTGATAAGCCTGGAGGGAATGCTGCCGGCGGCCAGGGAGTTTCTCTACCTGGACGTGTCCAGCTGCAAGCTGGCTGCCCAGGCATCTCTTGTGTGTCTTCTGATTACCGAGGCTAGCGCTGTCTTTCTGGGACTTAGAAAGGGGAGCAAGGGCAGGCCAGGGTGGAGGTATCACTGCTCCTCTGCTTCGTGAAGATGCCACCCTTGTTCCCCTACAAAGTTGTGAACGGTGGGCACACCTTTAATCCCAGCACTCAGGAGGGAGGCAGAGGCAGGTGGATCTCTGTGAATTCAAGGGTAGCCTGGTCTACATAGCAAGTTCTAGGACAGCTGGGGCTACAGGGAGACCCGGTCTCAAAAAGACCAAAAAATAAATACTCTCCTTGGGGAAAAGACAGGTGAAGACCAAGGTCTTGTATTCCTCGTGTGTTTCTGAGTGTTTTTCCCTCTTCTTTGTATGCCTTTAATGTTTTAACTAGTCTCCAAATATGATTTTGAACTAATTTATTTTTATTTTATATGCCTAAGTGTATTGCCTGCATGTATGTAAGTGCACCTGTGTCATGCAGTGTTGTGGCAGACAGAAGAGGCTGTTGGATCCCCTGGGACTAGAGTTAGAAGTGGTTGTTAGCCACCATATGGATACTGGAAGCTGCGGGTCCTCTATAGGAATATCCAGCACTGAGCCATCTCTCCAGCCGCAATTTTGATATATTTTTTAAATTTTTTATGTGTATGAGTGTACTGTCTGCATGTAGGTTGGTGCATCTGTGTCATGCAATGCTGCGGAGATCAGAAGAGGGCATTGGATTCCCCTGGAACTGGAGTTAAAGATAGTTCTTAGCCACCAGGTGGGTGCTGGGAATCAACCCAGGTCCTCTGCAAGATCAGTCGATGCTCTTAACCACTGAGCCATCTCTCCAGGCCTGCAATTTTGTTATTTTATAAACCTATGCAAACTATCATATATATGCATATATAAAATCATATATATAAAATCGTAAGTATGTATATATGTATACACACATATAGATCTTTAATATCACTCAAGTTTTAAACCAGTATCCCATGTCTTATTTATACCTGCCCTTATTACCCTGCTGGATTTCAGTCTTGATGAGCTGGATAGCTTTAGTGTCAACTTGACACACCCAGGAAAAAGGAACCTGAACTGAGGAATTGTCTTCATTGGATTGACCTGTGGCCATGTCTGTGGAGCATTTTCTTGATTGTTGAGTGATGTGGGAGGGCCCAGCCAAACCCAGCCTACTGTGCCTGGTGCCACCCCTAGGCAGGTGGTCCTGGGTTGCATAAGTAAGCAGGCTGAGCATGGTCCAGGGGAGCAAGCCAGTAAGCAGTCCCCTGTGGTCTGTGGTTCAGGTACCTGCCCTGAGTTCCTGCCTAGCTTCCCCTGATGATGGACTGTATGGTAAGCCAAATAAACCCCCTTTTTCCCCAGTTGGTTTTGGCCAGTGTTTTATCACAGCAATAGGTGTGACAGGAAAGGAAGACAAAAGTTGGTACCAAGATCTTGGGTATTGCTGAGATGAACCTGACCTTATATGTGTGGAGGACTGTAGAAGTTTGGGGAGCACTGGAGCTCAGTGATCTCTTCTGTAGGAACCTGGAAGTTAATGATGAAAGAAGTATGGATGATGGAGGCCTAGCTCATGAAGCTTCAAAGGGAAGCAGAGACTCTTCAGGGCTGTTTGCATTGAATTAAGAATTTTTTGAAAGTGAAACCTTTTGTTCAATGGGACAATTGATGCTGGTTAGCTGGGGCTGAAAAATCAGCTGTGAGTAAAAGAGACCAGCACTGTCGAGGTGAAGTCATCTGGGAAGTACTTCCTCATGGTCAGCACACAGAAGCTATGGTCCAGAGGGCACCCAAGGCTCCATCTCAAGCTGGAAGCAGGACTTGTTAATGTGTAAGAGTCTCTTGCATGGTTCTGGCTGTGAAGACGTGAAGGGGTTCTGGAGGGCAGCTAAGGCTTTTGCACCCTGAGAGGCTTGGAAAGGCCATTGGTGAAGGTGCAGCCTCAGCTGCAGTGAAGACCCTTAGGACTGAAAGGGTCATGGAGAGAACCCGAGTCTCAGTTTCAGAAGAGACCCCAGCATGTTGGAGATGCCAAGATGATGTGATGACCACCAAGGACAGCAGCAGGTGTGGAGTGGAGCTGGCCTGAGCCTATGAGACAAGCTGTGTGCTCCGTGGACGGCAGAGCCAGAGAAGTGGAACTGCCCAAGCCATTAAGAACCCAGAAGACTGTGAGTGAATCCCAGATGATGTCCAGCCTTGAGCTACTTTGCTGGAGTTTGGTTTTACTCAAATGTTCCCTGTTCTTCCCTCTTGAAATAAGACAGTACTTAACATGTTAAGATTTTTTTAAGGAGATTTTGAACCATTTTTTGGTATTTTTTTTTTGAGACTATTGCCTATCCCCTATTGGTCCTGGGTTGCATAAGTAAGCAGGCTGAGCATGGTCCAGGGGAGCAAGCCAGTAAGCAGTCCCCTGTGGTCTGTGGTTCAGGTACCTGCCCTGAGTTCCTGCCTAGCTTCCCCTGATGATGGACTGTATGGTAAGCCAAATAAACCCCTTTTTTCCCCAGTTGGTTTTGGCCAGTGTTTTATCACAGCAATAGGTGTGACAGGAAAGGAAGACAAAAGTTGGTACCAAGATCTTGGGTATTGCTGAGATGAACCTGACCTTATATGTGTGGAGGACTGTAGAAGTTTGGGGAGCACTGGAGCTCAGTGATCTCTTCTGTAGGAACCTGGAAGTTAATGATGAAAGAAGTATGGATGATGGAGGCCTAGCTCATGAAGCTTCAAAGGGAAGCAGAGACTCTTCAGGGCTGTTTGCATTGAATTAAGAATTTTTTGAAAGTGAAACCTTTTGTTCACTGGGACAATTGATGCTGGTTAGCTGGGGCTGAAAAATCAGCTGTGAGTAAAAGAGACCAGCACTGTCGAGGTGACGTCATCTGGGAAGTACTTCCTCATGGTCAGCACACAGAAGCTATGGTCCAGAGGGCACCCAAGGCTCCATCTCAAGCTGGAAGCAGGACTTGTTAATGTGTAAGAGTCTCTTGCATGGTTCTGGCTGTGAAGACGTGAAGGGGTTCTGGAGGGCAGCTAAGGCTTTTGCACCCTGAGAGGCTTGGAAAGGCCATTGGTGAAGGTGCAGCCTCAGCTGCAGTGAAGACCCTTAGGACTGAAAGGGTCATGGAGAGAACCCGAGTCTCAGTTTCAGAAGAGACCCCAGCATGTTGGAGATGCCAAGATGATGTGATGACCACCAAGGACAGCAGCAGGTGTGGAGTGGAGCTGGCCTGAGCCTATGAGACAAGCTGTGTGCTCCGTGGACGGCAGAGCCAGAGAAGTGGAACTGCCCAAGCCATTTAGAACCCAGAAGACTGTGAGTGAATCCCAGATGTCCAGCCTTGAGCTACTTTGCTGGAGTTTGGTTTTACTCAAATGTTCCCTGTTCTTCCCTCTTGAAATAAGACAGTACTTAACATGTTAAGATTTTTTTAAGGAGATTTTGAACCATTTTTTGGTATTTTTTTTTTTTTTTGAGACTATTGCCTATCCCCTATTGCCCCAGCTGGCCTAGAACTCACTATGTAGACCAGGCTGGCCTGGATCTCACAGAGATCTGCCTGTCTCTGCCTCCTGAGATTAAAGGCATGTTCCATGTTCAGTGAAGACTTTAGGTTTAATACATAGGACACACACAGAGAAGAAGGAGAGAAGGAGGAAAAGGAGGAAGGAGAAGAGAAAGGAAGAGGATTCAAGTGATTCTTAACTCCAGCTTCTTCTTGGAGCTTTTTTGTAGCTTTCTTTGAGCCCCTGGAGATGACATTCATTTTACAGTACAGTTAGTTGAGGATTTTTTTTTCTTTAATGATATGCATAGGTGGGACCCTCAGAGAATCTGGAGATGGAGTTGGCCTAGACTTATGCTCAGAAGTCTCTAGATCTTTCCAGTATGCAGCCGTCTACCAGTGACAGGATCAAGGGGGACTACAGAAAAGTGGATAAAAATTATTTAGGAATGAAGAAGGGGTAACTACTGAGTCCTTTTCTTTAAAGACAATTTTGTATAGCCCAGGGTAGCCTCCAGACTCCCTATGTAGCTGAGGATGACCTTGAACTTCAGATATTCCTGCCAGTACCTCGCCAGCACTGGGATTCCATACATCACCACACCTGGTCTGTGCAGTGCTGGGTATTGACCCCATCTGCATCCTGGACAAGCACACAGTTGAGTCGCATTCCTACTCTGTGAAGCCATCAAAAAATAACCTACAACTAGGGACTGGACGGATGGCACAGTGGTTAAGAGCACTGGCTGCTCTTGCAAAGGACCTGGGTTTGGTTCCCAGCACCCACATGGCCCCTAACAACAATATGTAACTTCAGTACCAGGGAATCGGATGCCCTCTTCTGGTCTCTATGGACATTGCATGACATGGATGCACTTACATACATTCAGGCAAAACACTTGTACCTGCAAAGTAAAAATAAAGTAAAAAGAAACTACAACTGTATAACTGCACATTTTGTTGAAACCATATAATGCTCAAGCCTTTGGAGGATAAACAGGCTGTTGTCTGTGCTGTACCTTTCTGTTTGTGTTTGGGGCACTTTCTTATGAAACCTGCTGTTTTGGGGGAAGGCAGAGTGCTCTACAGCATCAGTTCTCTGGGTCAGCTGAGACTCAACCCTGGAAGTGACCTTGCTACCCAACTCTCAAAATCAATTAACATTTTTTATTTATTTTTATTTTATGTGTATGGGCATTATGCTTGCATGTATGTAAGTGCACCTGTGTCATGCAGTGCCCACAGAGGCCAGAAGAGGGTTCTCTGATCCCTTGGAACTGGTGTTATGGATGGTTGTTAGCTGCCGTGTGGGTGCTGGGAGTCAAATCTGAGTTCTCTGCAAGAGCTGCCAGTGCTTTTAACTGCTGAGCCACCTCCCCAGCCCCATCAAACTAAAATTTTTAAAGGAAGCCAAAGATGAGGGCAAGGAGAAGTCCATGCTGTTGGAATGGAACTCGGGGGGTGGGGGGCAGAGTGGGCTCAGGGTTATGTTTATGGGTCTCCAGAGCCCCATCTCCAGGCTCTGCCTTGCAGGTCTCACTCAGCAATTTAGCTTTATATCTTCCTCATAGACCTCCAGGGACTGTCTTACTCTGTGTGGGTTCCCGGTGGCCACAGACCAGTCTGGAAAGTCCCCCAGGCAGAGAGCCCAGATTGTCATGAGGCTTCCCTCTTAGGTTTCCCAGGCCTCGGGGATGGATTACAGTCTTGCATCACCTGCTCTGCCATGTGGGGCTTTTCTCCCATGTCTGATGACACTTGCTAAAGCTAGTCTATCAAAAGATGGTGTGTCCAGCTTCACAGTTAAGGCAAAAGGGCTGGTACCAGGTACATTGTCACAGAGGAAGTATTGGGCCAGGTATTTGATAGGAGAATGATAATAATGTTTAATTTCCTAAAATTAATCATTGTATTATTGTTAAGAGAAAACTTTTAGGCTATACATAATGAAGTATTTGGGTAAGTAGTTATAGAACTCACTTTCGAAGGACCATTCAAAATATTAACATAACTAGCAATAATATGTCAAGACAGAGTTTTACAAGGAACATGAAAGAGATATTGATACAGCAGATGGGGAAAATGTCATCGGCCTGATTCTGCATGGACTGTACATGGGTATATGTAGGAAATATATTATTTTTGTGGCTTTTCTGTGTTTGAAATATTTTCAAACTAAAGAATAAACAAAACATGCCTCTGAGTGATTTACTTCCAAAAATTAGAATGTGAAGAGAGAAATAGCAGTTTTACCATGGAGAAGCCTGGCATTTACTGGTCTAGCCAAAGTGAAGGTCAGCGCTGCCCACAGTAAATCACGTGGATGTCAGGTATGTGGGGGATTGTGCAAGGCAAGAGCCACTTTACTGCTGTGTTTTTCACATTTGAATTCTTAACCCAAATTAAGAACCAATGTGAAGAAGAAGAAGAACCAGTATGTGTCCACAGGCTGGGAACGTGGCCTACTGTATCCAAGGGCCTGGGTTCAATTCCAACACGGCATAAAAGTGGCTGTGCAGGTTCATGCCAGTAATCCCAGCACTTAGCAGACTACAAACCTGAAGGTTAGCCTCCAACACAGGTGGAGCTTGAGGCCATCCTGGGGTCCGATACGACAGACCCTTTCTGAAAAACTAACAAAAAAGACTTGAAGAATTTATATAAGTTCTTAACAGAACCTTCTTTAAATACCTTTCTGACCTGAGTAAATCCAAGCCATTTCATTTTGTTTTTACTTCTCTACAGGCCTGAAAGTGACATGCTGTAAGATTTCACTCTCATTTTATATCCAAAGCAATAATTCTTTTGGTTTAATTTTTAGACAGGGTCTCTCTATAGCCCCCGTTGGCCTGGAACTTGCTGTGTAGACTGGGCTGACCTCCATCTCACAGAGATTCACCTCCCTCTGTCTTCCACGGGCTGAGATTAAAGCTGTGTGCCAGCACAGTCCAAAAGGGAATTTATAGAAAGGAGTTTTCTCTTATGGCACTAAACATAAACCCCACTGTAGCAGAATGGATGCCACTCACAGTCTCGGTGACATGTTGCGATTCCTCATTTAATATGTAAACATACACACAGGATGAACTCCTATCATTAAGAATGGAAATAAGGAGTTTTTCATTAGAAATAAATATTTGGTTCCTCTAGACTTATTCCACTGAGTGGAGAAGGAACAGGAGACTGGGTTTTGAAGGATGGATGGCTTCTCTGCTGGGTTAAAAGCAGTGTCTCTGCTGGGTTAGACAGCGTCTCTGCTAGTTAGACAGCATCTCTCTGCTGGATTAGACAGTGTCTCTCTGCTGGTTAGACAGTGTCTCTCTGCTGGGTTAGACAGTGTCTCTGCTGGTTAGACAATGTCTCTGCTGGTTAGACAGTGTCTCTGCTGGTTAGACAGCATCTCTCTGCTGGTTAGACAGCATCTCTCTGCTGCTTAGACAGCATCTCTATGCTGGTTAGACAGCATCTCTATGCTGGTTAGACAGCGTCTCTTTGCTGGTTAGACAGTGTCTCTCTGCTGGTTAGACTGTGTCTCTCTGCTGGTTAGACTGTGTCTCTCTGCTGGGTTAGACAGTGTCTCTCTTCTGGTTAGACAGCGTCTCTCTGCTAGATTAGACAGCATCTCTCTGCTGGGTTAGAGAGCATCTCTCTCCTGGGTTAGACAGTGTCTCTCTCTCCTGGTTAGACAGTGTCCCTCTGCTGGTTAGACAGAGATTCTCCTGCAGGGTGCTAGGATTCCTCAGATGTACAATAAAGGGCGACTAAGCAGAGGGCAGAAAGGCACTGCCCCAGGCCAGACACAGCAACTGATTTTGAAAATACTGCCTGTTACCTTATAGCTTATTTAATCTTATGGAAGATTACCAGATGGATGGTGCTCTAATTTCATTTCTGTTGCTCCGACACATGCTCTGACCAAAAGCCACACTAGGAATAAAAGCGCCCATTCCAGCGCACAGGTCTGTTGGAGTCTGTTAAAGCCAAGGCGGGAACTTCAGCAGCTGGTCAAGGCACATCACAGTGGAGAGCAGAGGAAACCAAACCTGCATGCTGCCTGCCTCGTTCATCTAGCTTTCTCATGTCCTGAGCAGTTCAGCTCCCCCACCCCACCCCCCCGCCTGGCCAAGTGAAGGATGCTGCCCACAGTGGCTGTGCCTTGCTGTGCCAAAGAATGATCACAACAAATTGCCCGCAGATAAGCCCACAGACACCAGGACCCAGCAGCCCCTCACTCAGGCTTCTTCCCAGGTGGTTCTAGGCTTTGGGATGCTGACACCCAAGCCTAACCATCACAGATGGCCTTCGAATAAAGAGCCTTTCCCTCTTCCAGCCAGCTCTGCACAAGACAGAGAGTCATGTTCATATCCCCGCTGCCTCTCTCTCACCTATTGTGGGAATCTCTGTGAGACTGAGGCATGCACACGTGGGTCCATGCTGTGTTTAGGAGTAATGAGACTGCTGACTACTACAAAATATGGTAATCGTGACATTCTTCCAAAGTTATTTTCTTTCCTGAGTAGCTCTACAGAATTGTCCTTGGTTTTAAAATAGACACTGGTAAATCAAAACCACTTTAAGATATCATCTTACTCCAATAAGACTGGCCAGGATCAAGAAAAAAAATGATACCAAGTACTGGAGAGGTTGTGGGGAAAGAGGAACACTCACCCACTGCTAGCGGGAATGTAAACTCGTACAGCCACTATGGAAAGTAGCGTGGAGAACCCTTGGAAGACTCAGAATGAGCTTGCCACCTGACCCAGGCATACCACTCCTGGGTATGTACCCACAAGACTCTTCTTACCACAGAGATACATGCACAGCCATGTTTATTGCAGCTCTCTTCACAAGAGCAAGGAGCTGGAACCAACCCAAGTCCCCCTCAACTGAAGAGTGGATAGAGAAAATATGGTACTTCTACACAATGGAGCTCTATGCAGCAGTAAAGAAAGATGACATCACGAGCTTTGCAGGTAAATGGCTGGAGCTAGAGGACATCATGCTGAGTGAAGTAACACAGTCCCAGAAAAACAAACGACGAATGGTATCCCTCATCTGTGGATGCTAGCACCAATTACCTAATTGTATGGCAAACTGAGCAACGTCAATGTGATCTGGAAACAACTGTGCTCTTATACTGTAGAATCCCTTAAAAATAAATAAAATTTTAAAAAATAAAAAAATAAAATAGACACTGGTGATGTAGGCACCTGTCATTCTTTTAAATATGTTTAATGCCCCCTCCCCAAGACCTCCACTCCCAAATGTCTGAGAACTTCAACCAGGAAGTGGGGAGTTGTTTTGCTTTATGCTGAAGCTCACCGCCTACACACTTCTTTTACTTTCCTTTTTTTGTTCTTGAGATCAGGGTAACACAGGATGGACTTTAGCCCCCCGGGTAGTTCCTCTGCCTTTAGCCTCGGCATCCTGGGTGCTGGAATTAAAGCCATGCACCACTACACCCACCTCACCTGAGTGTTAAGGGTAGAAATCTTTCCTGACTCAGTGAGAGAGAAAGAAAGGGAGAAGCCATGAAGGGTGAAGAGGCACTGACCCCACATTGCTAACTTTGGAGACGGAGAGAGTAGGCTGACGCTAAGAATTACAAGAACCCTCTAGAAGCCGAAACAGCATTCAGTTGACAGCAGATGTGTTGAGACCTCAGTCCCATACCCAGAGGGTTTGAGTCCTGCAGACAACTGGGGTGGATAGGAAACACGTCTTCCCCCAGGGCCTTAGGAAGGAATGCAGACTGCTATCAGCTCTGTGTTACTTGACATGACTCACCTTGATCCTGCGACCTACAGAAAATCTGAGGTTTCTATTGTGTGATTCCATGCGATGGGTACGTGGGAGATCGTCTTATGATGAACTCAGCACCAGGCCACTAAGTGTGAGGCAGGTTGTGGTGGCTGTTACAAAATATTAATGCAGTATGTCTCAGCGAGAAGGCGAAGTTTCAGCAGGGATTTAAAGGTGATGAAAGAATCAGCTGTAAAGAGGTCCAGAGGGGGGCATTCCACTCAGAGAACAGCAAGCTCCAGGTAGGAACACGGACGGTATTTCCCACGCACGAGGAGCAGTGGAAGGCTGTCTCCTTCAGACTGAGCCCAGAAGAGATTCAGAAGAGACATCAAGATGGGATGGCTTCCCTTGTCTGCTGACAGCAGGGCAGCTGTGCTCCCCACCACACTGGGAGGAGGTAGCCACCTCGCCTTCTCACCACCTCCACCACACTGGGCGGAGGTAGCCACCTCGCCTTCTCACCGCCTCCACCACGCTGGGAGGAGGTAGCCACCTCGCCGTCCAGGCTGCTTCGCCCAGGAGGCTGGCTCAGACACTTGGCCTCTGCAGATGGTCCCACTTTCAGGATCTGGCTAGGAGAGCCAGTGAGTGGGCTTGTCACGCTAGCCACTTTAAAGCTCAGCATGGGACCAGCTGGGTGCCTGGGTAAAGGTGCTTCCTGCAAGGCTAACAACTGCAGTTTCATCCCTAGGACCAAAGTAGAAGGAGAGAACTGATTCCCAAAAGCTCACCTCTGACCTTCCCATGTGCACTGTAACACACACGTTCCTGAGTGTACACACACACACACACACACACACACACACACACACTAAATAGACATAATCTTAAATCTGAAAAGTCGGTACAGCAGTATTCCATCATAAACTAATCCTTCTGGTGAAGCTATTTTGAAGACTAGCACTCCTTTCCTAGAAAGTGGACTGTGGTCAGCACTGTTCACGGTTTTCCACAGGACTCAGTGTCAACCTCTAAGACTGCGTGGGAGGTTTAATGCTCAGCTCCTCAGTTCATGTGCTTGATAATCTTCAGGGAGATATACGTTGGCAGATGGAAACGAGATGTCTTTTCATCCACTAATTTCCTAACCACTGTTAGCAAACACTGATAGGAGTCAGCTTGCTTGGGCTAAATCCAGGTTTACCATGGGCTGGTTGTGCGTTGTCTTAACATGTTATTTCTCTTTTTGTTTTTCGTAATTTTATTTATTATTTTTATTGGTATAAATGTATTGCCTGCATGTGTGTAAGTGCACCGCTGTTGTGCAATACTCAAGGAAGTCAGAGTAGGGTGTCAAATTCCCCTGGAACTGGAGTTACTGATGGTTGTTAGCTGCAATGTGGGTGCTAGGAATTGAACCCGGGTCCTCTGTGAGAGCAGCCAGGGCTCATAACCACTGAGCCATCTCTCCAGCCCCATTTAGTTACTCTTCTTGTTATGACCAAATACCTGACGAGAGACAAGATAAAGGGGGACAGGGTTAAGTTGGCTCACAGCTTACTAGGCCCATCATGGTAGGGAAGGCCTCAGAGCATGAGGCAGCTGGCTACATTGAGTCCACAGACAGGAAGCAGAGAGACGGATGCCGGTGCTCAGACCGTGCTTGCTCGCTCTCTCCTTTTATTCAGCCAGAGATGCCAGCCTATAGGATGGTGCTGCCCACCATCAGGAGTGAGTGCTTGCCCAGAGGACACACAACTGAACCAGAATGGTCTAGAAAGAACAGCGTCTAATTGCTTGTTTCGTTTTTCCCAACAGTCCCCACTTGAAAGACTTTGATACGCTCATATTTATCATTTCTGTCTGTGAAATTATATTGGTGTGCAGGGTAGGTTATTGCCCCCTGGTTAAATAGTAATCTAATCTGAATATCCCTAGTACTTAGCACCATGGCTATAGTTCAGTAAGCATTTAAGAAATTCACCCATGTGCTTGGAATACTTGGCCCATTTAGAATCCATTGTCTTCAACATTGGAAAAATTGTATTCACTCTTATGTTGAGAAGAGAGTTGAAAATATTTTTGATGTTTTTTTCTTTTTTTTTTTCTTTTCTTTTTTTTTTTTTTTTTTTTTTTTTTTTGAAACAGGGTCTCCCTTTAGTCCCAGCTGGCCTGGAGCTCACTATGTAGACCAGGCTGGCCTTGAACTCACAGAAATCTGCCTGCCTCTGCCTCCTGAGTGCTAGGATTAAAGACATGTGTCAGCACGCCTGGCTTGATGATTTATTTTAAGAGAGTAAGACTATTAAAAATAAAAATAGATGGAAAATTGACCAGAGAAAATTAATTATTTTTTCTATTCTGGGGATTGAACACAGGAGTTTCACATGCTAGGCAAGTGTTCTACTACTGAACTACAACTTTAGTCCCATTCATTTATTTGTTAAATTTAAGTTTATGTGTATATGAATGCTTTGCCTGGGGGGGTATGTAAATATACCTGCATCATGCAATGCCCATGGGGGCCAGAAGAGGCAGAAGAGGGCACCATATCCCCAGGAACAGTTGTGAGTCACCATGTGGATGCTGGGAACCAAACCTGAGTCCTCTGTAAGAGCAGCCAGTGCTCTTAACTGCTGAGCCATCCCTCCAGCCTCTATTTTTTTGAAGATAGACTCTAAGTTGGCAAGGCTGGCCTTGAACTCACTCTGTAGTCCAGGTAGTCCTTCAAATTGCAAGCTTTCACCTCCCCCCTGTGATTATTGATCTGTGAGTATAAATTGATGACAAACTTTATTTTAAGACATCTTCCAGATGGTATACTCGGTGCCTTGTCGGGGGACATGGATGGGCATGAGGTAGCTGGTCCCAGAAGTGCTCTTCTTCATGTAGTAGCCGTCGCCTCTGTGACCGCAGACACAGGGAATTTCTCACACTTCCCAGGTGTCTGCCAAGCTCTGATATCCAAACACAAGGGTCTCAGGGCCACGCCAGAGGAGCACTTCTGCAGAGGTCTGTATAGATCATTTCTTTCCTTTTTAAAAGTTAAAAAAAAAGTTAGCCAGGCGTGGTGGCACGCGCCTTTAATCCCAGCACTCGGGAGGTAGAGGTGGGTGGATCTCTGTGAGCTCAAGCCCAGCCTGGTCTACAGAGTGAGCTCCAGGACAGCTGGTACTAAAAGGGAGACCCTGCCTCAAAAATACCAAAAAGAAAAAAAGTAAAAAACTAAAAAGTAAAAAAAAAATTTTTGTGTGTGTCATGTGCTTGCTATGTAGTATATGTGTATGGTGGGTATGCGCATGTGTGCATACCAGTGTGTGTGTAGTATATGTGTATGGTGGGTATGTGCATGTGTGCATGCCAGTGTGTGTGTAGTATACGTGTATGGTGGGTATATGCATGTGTGCGTGCCAGTGCGTGTGTGGAGGCCAGAGGTCATCACCAAGTGTCTTCAGCATCACTCCATCTTCTCTGGGGGCAGGGTTTCCCACTGAGCCTGAAGCTTGTTGATTTGGCTAGACTGACTGGCCAGTGGGCTTCAGGGATCCACCTGTCTCTCCTGAGCCCAGTGCTGACTGCCATGTCAGGTTTTCCTTTTTACATGGGTTCTGGGGATCCAGACTCAGATCCTCATGCTGCAGGTAGGTGTGTTGCAGAGCCATCTCTCCAACACATCATTTCTCCTCTTAACGCCATCAGTCTCCTGAAGATTCTGCTACCCTAACACCCAGGAACTGGAGTTACGGACAGTTACGGACCTTCTCAGATCCACAGGAAGCAGTTGGATAAAAGGGCAGAATCCACTTTCTGCATCCCCCCAACACACACATGCAGGTTGTTTGTCTTCTGGGAGTCTTTCCTCAGGCTGTGGTGACCACTGCTGTGCCACCATGTGAGCTGAAGCGTCCGACACCCATTTCCCATCACTCCAGAACGTGGAAGTCTGAGAACATGTGCGGGCAGGGGTAGGGTTTTGATGAGGCCTCTTCTGGGCGGCAGGATCCTAGCCTCTCATTGAGTTCTCATGGGGGCTTTCTGGTATCTTCTCATAAGAGCATTAATCCCATCGGTCGGGGCCCCACCCTCTGAGCTAATTATTTCCCAAAGCACTGTCAGCGAATTCTGTGGTATTTGGTGTCCGATTTCCCTTTATGTAATTGAGAGGGACGAAAGTATTCATCCTGCAGAAGGGAGGGTGGAAGTTCTCCAATTAGTCTGTTTCTGGGATACTTGGCATCTTAATAGTTTACTAAAGCTTGGGGGATTTCTATGTATGGCTGGCACTGTGTCCTAGGGACAGTGCCTAACTTCTGATGTGTTATTTCTAAGATACTCATCTTCAACACAGAAGAGAAATTCAGATTACCCAAACCCTCCATGCCATCTAAACAGAGATAATGTATCTAGAGTGTACAAAAGCAAGAACCTGGATCCAAGTTCTCACCAGATAATCGTGTCATGTCAGAGCATGAATAGAGGTATGCTTTCCATAGTCTGGTCATGTCTGGGCAGATGAAACCAAGTAGGCAAAAGGCTGGACCTCAGAACTCCACGTCCTAAGCCATGTGCTCAGCCACCCCCCCCCCCCGGTTCTGTTTGAATACTTCTACAAATTCTACTTTGCCTAAAAGACCTGACGTGGGGCTGGAGAGATGGCCTAGCGGTTAAGAGCACCGACTGCTCTTACAGAGGACCCGGGTTCGATCCCCAGCACCCACATGGTGGCCGAGAACCGTCTGAAACTCCAATTCCAGGAGAACTCCAGCTCCAGGGGAATCCGAGACCCTCTTCTGACCTCCGCGGCATTGCACGACACGGGTGCACAGACTTGCATGCAGGCAGTACATTCATACACATACAGAAATAAAATTATTAAAAAAAAATTAAAAAAAAAATAAAAGACCTGACGTGCAAATCTTGTCTCCATCAGCTAATTTTATAAATGTATGGAAACCACTTGTATTCCTGCTCCCTTAGTTGCGTGCTAGGGGGAGCATGGGATCAGATGCACCTTACAGTATCGTGGCTTCTCCAGTCTTGTGAAAGGAAAGTCTTCAGCAAACAGTCTTAATTGGTTCCTGAGAGGCTGGAGAGCAGAGGCCGCACACATTGGGTCTGGGTGCCCGTGAGCAGGTTACTTCTCCCTATTTCTGTTTCTTTGTAAAGAGGATGATACTAATGTGAACAGCTTCCTTGGCTCAATACCAGGATGCCATGCCAAGCTTCTTTGTATCCTCACGACTTTCTATGTGAGTTCATTGGTCATGCAACACTGTTGGAAGACAAGAAAAACGATGCATAGCTGCCACCCAGCATAGCGGGCTGGTATAGCCCGAAGGTTGCTTTGTCGTGCTGCCCTGTCTGTGACAGTAGTCCCGGTGTGAAATACTATGGCCCCCAATTTCCTGAGGCAATGCAATCAACCTTTATCCACCACTTGCCTCCTAACCTGACAGGTTGCAAAATGAGCTTTCTTGGTATCTTGCCATCTAATCAGTTCTTACCTGCATTTTTTTTTTCTGGGTCAGAGGCTCATGAGGTATTGGGTCAGTAACTATCAGGAAGCGGCTTTGCTCATGAAATCATCAAGAATTTCTTCAGAAACTTCAGTCTGCTGCCAAATAACCAACTCTAAGGTCTAAAATCTACACCAGTCTTCAGATTTTCTTTCCAGAGTTCCTGAACCACAGCTCAGTTAGGGATCCTCTTAGGACTGCCAGGCAGCTACCCACCCATAACTACATGAGGACTGTCTAGTGCCTCTTGCATCCTTGAAGCTCAGGGGTATGAGGCAGGTCCTCGGTGTGAGCAGACAGGTCAAGGCTACCCTCCTAACCTTGGGTGATGGTTGCTACAAACGGTGTTCATGTTTCTGGTACAGAAACGAGCTGGGATAACTTCTGTTACCCTCCTTGTTGCTCTGGCTAGGTGTGCTGGGCAGTCCTCTGAGCATGTAGCCATCTGCATTCACTTTGTTTATGAGGTACTGTTGAGTGACTCACTGCTTGTTGTGCATTGACTTGAAGGTATTTTACACTTTGGTATGAAAAATGATGTGTGTGTGTGGGGTTGCTGTAGTAACTTTTCTAATAATCACAGAGGCCCATTGCTATTAGTAAATTTAACATGAAAAACTTGATTGCAGAAAGTCCTGTAAAAAAGATCTTTTAAAGTTAAACTAATAGACATGGAATTTTGATTTTTTTTTTTTTTTTTTTTTTTTTTTCGAGACAGGGTCCTCCCTGTAAGCCCAGCTTTTCCTTCCTGGGAAAGTACGACCTGAGACCAGGCTGCCTTGAACTCACAAAGATCTGCCTGCCTCTGCCTCCCAAACGCTAGGATTAAAGACGTGCACCACCACACCCAGCAGAATTCTGATTTTTTAAATTTTTTTAAATTTTTTAATTTATTTTTGTATGTGTATGAATGTATTGTCTGCATGCAGGTTTGTGCACCCATGTCGTGCAATGCTGTGGAGGTCAGAAGAGGGTCTCAGATTCCCCTGGAACTGTAGTTCTCCTGGAATTGGAGTTACAGATGGTTCTTAGCCACCATGTGGGTGCTGGGGATCGAACCCGGGTCCTCTGCAAGAGCAGTCAGTGCTCTTAACACTAGGCTATCTCTCCAGCCCTGGAATTCTGATTTTTTTAAGAAGTTTTTTTTTTTTTTTTTTTTTTTTTAGTGTGTGTATGTATCTATCTGTGTGTGAGTATGTGCATGTAAGAGCAGGTGCCCAAGGAGGCCAGAAGAGGGCATCAGATCTCCTGAAGCTAGAGTTAAAAGCATGGATTGGAAGAAGTAATATAGTAACAATGATCACCTTACCTAAATTAATATATAGATTCAATGTGATCCCTATCAAAAACCCCATGAATTTTTTCACAGAATTAGAAAAAAAAATCCCCAAATTCACATTTAAAAAAAAGACCCCAGATAGCCAAAACAACCCTAAGGAAAAAGAACAATGCAGGGAGGATTACTATACCAGACTTCAGTCTCTATTATAGAGCTATAGTTATAAAAACATCATGGTACTGGCATAAAAATAGACCTGTAGATCAATGGACTAAAATTGAAAATCCAAACTTGAGTACACGCAACTTCAGTCACTTGATATTTGACAAAGGATCCAAAAAACACTCAATGGAGGAAAGAGAGCACCTTCAGCAAATGGTGTTGGCAAAATTGGATCAGCTTCTGTAGAAGAATGAAATTAAACCCCTACCTTTCACCTCATACAAAAGTCAAAAGTCACTTCTTTTGTTTTTTTTTTTGGGGGGGGGTCTTTTTGACAGGGTCTCCCTGTAGTCACAGCTGTCCTGGAACTCACTACGTAGACCAGGCCTTGAACGCACAGAGATCTGCTTGCCTCTGCCTCTGGAGTGCTGGAATTAAAGGTATCCACCAACACACCCAGCACAAAAGTCAATTCTAAATGGATTAAAGACCTCAGTGTGAGTGAGACCAGGCATGGTGGCACATGCTTTTAATTCCAGCACTCAGGAGGCAAAGGCAGACAGATATCTGTGAGTTCAAGGCCAACCTGGTCTACATAATGAGTTCTAGGCCAGCTGGGGCTACAGGGAGACCCTGTCTCAAAAAGACCAAGGAGGGGGGAAAAAAGACCTCAATGTGAAACCTGAAACTCTGAAAATGTTAGGAGAAAATATTGGCAGTAACCTACAAGTTATAGATATAGGAAAAGAAGTGAAGAGAAAACCCACAGAGTGGGAGGAAATGTTCACCAGTACCACATCTGACAGAGGTTTAACATCCAGAGTGTATAAATTACTCAAAATACAAGGGACCAAGAAAACAAATGACCCAATTAAAAGATGGGCTAAACATATGAACAGAGACTTCTCAAGAGAAGTTAACATGGCTCAAAACATCTTTAAAAGTATTCAACAGGGGGGGCTGGAGAGATGGCCTAGCGGTTAAGAGCGCCGACCGCTCTTACAGAGGACCCGGGTTCGATCCCCAGCACCCACATGGCGGCTGAGAGCCGTCTGAAACTCCAATTCCAGGAGAACTCCAGCTCCAGGGGAATCCGAGACCCTCTTCTGACCTCCGCGGCATTGCACGACACGGGTGCACAGACCTGCATGTAGACAGTACATTGATACACATTTTTATAAAAAAAAAAAAAAGAAAAAAAAAAGAAAAAAAAAAGTATTCAACAGGGCTGGAGAGATGGCCGAGCGGTTAAGAGCACCGACTGTTCTGGCAGAGGACCCGGGCTCGATTCCCAGCACCCACATGGCGGCTGAGAACTGTCTTTAACTCCAGTTTCAGGGGAATCCGACACCCTCTTCTGACCTCCGCAGAATTGCACGACACAGGTGCACAAACCTACATGCAGACAGTACATTCATACAGATACAAAAAAAAGTGTTCAACATCATTAGTAATTAAGGAAATACAAATCAAAACCCCTTTGAGATTTCATCTTATACTGGTAAGATTAGCTATGATCCAGAAAACAACACCAAATGCTGGGGAGGGTGTGGAGAAAGAGGAGCACTATCTCTCCCATTGCTGATGGGATTGCAAAATCATGCAGTCCCTATGGAAAGCAGCGTGGAGAACTCTTAAAAGACTAAAAATGAAGCTGGGCGTGGTGGAGCACACCTTTAATCCTGGCACTTGGGAGACAGAGGCAGGTGGATCTCTGTGAGTTCAAGGCCAGCCTGGCCTACAGAGTGAGTTCCAGGCTAGCTGGGGCTACAGGGAGACCCTGTCTCAAAAAACGCCCCCCCAAAAGACTAAAAGTGAACCTACCATGTGACCCAATTATACCACTCCTAGGTATATACCCAAAGGATTCATCCTATAGCAGAGATACATGCATAGCCATGTTTATTGCTGCTCTTTTCACAATAGCAAAGAGCTGGAAGCAGGTATCCCTCAATTGACCAGTAGATAATGAAGATGTGGTCCATTTACACAATGGAGTTCTTTTTTTAAATTTACTTTATTTTGTTTTTTAAAATACTTTATTTATTTTCTATGTGTATGAATGTACTGTCTGTATGTAGGTTTGTGCACCTGTGTCGTGCAATGCTGCGGAGGTCAGAAGAGGGTATCAGATTCCCCTGGAACTGTAGTTCTCCTGGAATTGGAGTTATAGACAGTTTCAGCCACCATGTGGGTGCTGGGGATGGAACCTGGGTCCTCTGCAAGAGCAGGCGGTGCTCTTAACCTCTAGGCCATCTCTCCAGCCCTGTTNGGGGGGTCTTTTTGACAGGGTCTCCCTGTAGTCACAGCTGTCCTGGAACTCACTACGTAGACCAGGCCTTGAACGCACAGAGATCTGCTTGCCTCTGCCTCTGGAGTGCTGGAATTAAAGGTATCCACCAACACACCCAGCACAAAAGTCAATTCTAAATGGATTAAAGACCTCAGTGTGAGTGAGACCAGGCATGGTGGCACATGCTTTTAATTCCAGCACTCAGGAGGCAAAGGCAGACAGATATCTGTGAGTTCAAGGCCAACCTGGTCTACATAATGAGTTCTAGGCCAGCTGGGGCTACAGGGAGACCCTGTCTCAAAAAGACCAAGGAGGGGGGAAAAAAGACCTCAATGTGAAACCTGAAACTCTGAAAATGTTAGGAGAAAATATTGGCAGTAACCTACAAGTTATAGATATAGGAAAAGAAGTGAAGAGAAAACCCACAGAGTGGGAGGAAATGTTCACCAGTACCACATCTGACAGAGGTTTAACATCCAGAGTGTATAAATTACTCAAAATACAAGGGACCAAGAAAACAAATGACCCAATTAAAAGATGGGCTAAACATATGAACAGAGACTTCTCAAGAGAAGTTAACATGGCTCAAAACATCTTTAAAAGTATTCAACAGGGGGGGCTGGAGAGATGGCCTAGCGGTTAAGAGCGCCGACCGCTCTTACAGAGGACCCGGGTTCGATCCCCAGCACCCACATGGCGGCTGAGAGCCGTCTGAAACTCCAATTCCAGGAGAACTCCAGCTCCAGGGGAATCCGAGACCCTCTTCTGACCTCCGCGGCATTGCACGACACGGGTGCACAGACCTGCATGTAGACAGTACATTGATACACATTTTTATAAAAAAAAAAAAAGAAAAAAAAAAGAAAAAAAAAAGTATTCAACAGGGCTGGAGAGATGGCCGAGCGGTTAAGAGCACCGACTGTTCTGGCAGAGGACCCGGGCTCGATTCCCAGCACCCACATGGCGGCTGAGAACTGTCTTTAACTCCAGTTTCAGGGGAATCCGACACCCTCTTCTGACCTCCGCAGAATTGCACGACACAGGTGCACAAACCTACATGCAGACAGTACATTCATACAGATACAAAAAAAAGTGTTCAACATCATTAGTAATTAAGGAAATACAAATCAAAACCCCTTTGAGATTTCATCTTATACTGGTAAGATTAGCTATGATCCAGAAAACAACACCAAATGCTGGGGAGGGTGTGGAGAAAGAGGAGCACTATCTCTCCCATTGCTGATGGGATTGCAAAATCATGCAGTCCCTATGGAAAGCAGCGTGGAGAACTCTTAAAAGACTAAAAATGAAGCTGGGCGTGGTGGAGCACACCTTTAATCCTGGCACTTGGGAGACAGAGGCAGGTGGATCTCTGTGAGTTCAAGGCCAGCCTGGCCTACAGAGTGAGTTCCAGGCTAGCTGGGGCTACAGGGAGACCCTGTCTCAAAAAACGCCCCCCCAAAAGACTAAAAGTGAACCTACCATGTGACCCAATTATACCACTCCTAGGTATATACCCAAAGGATTCATCCTATAGCAGAGATACATGCATAGCCATGTTTATTGCTGCTCTTTTCACAATAGCAAAGAGCTGGAAGCAGGTATCCCTCAATTGACCAGTAGATAATGAAGATGTGGTCCATTTACACAATGGAGTTCTTTTTTTAAATTTACTTTATTTTGTTTTTTAAAATACTTTATTTATTTTCTATGTGTATGAATGTACTGTCTGTATGTAGGTTTGTGCACCTGTGTCGTGCAATGCTGCGGAGGTCAGAAGAGGGTATCAGATTCCCCTGGAACTGTAGTTCTCCTGGAATTGGAGTTATAGACAGTTTCAGCCACCATGTGGGTGCTGGGGATGGAACCTGGGTCCTCTGCAAGAGCAGGCGGTGCTCTTAACCTCTAGGCCATCTCTCCAGCCCTGTTTATTTTTAAAGGGATTCACAATATAAGAGCATAGTTGTTTTCAGATTGCATTGATGTTGCTCAGTTTGCCATACAATTAGGTAGTTGGTGATAGCATCCACAGATGAGGGAGACCATTCGTCGTTTGTTTTTCTGGGACTATGTTACTTCACTCAGCATGATATCTTCTAGTTCCAACCATTTACCTCCAAAGTTCATGATGTCATCTTTCTTTACTGCTGCATAGAACTCCATTGTGTAGATGAACCACATTTTCTCTATCCACTCTTCAGTTGAGGGGCACTTGGGTTGGTTCCAGCTCCTTGCTCTTGTGAAGAGAGCTGCAATAAACATGGCTGTGCATGTATCTCTGTGGTAAGAAGAGTCTTGTGGGTACATACCCAGGAGTGGTATGGCTGGGTCAGGTGGCAAGTTCATTCCAAGTCTTCCAAGGGTTCTCCACACTGCTTTCCATAGTGGCTGTATGAGTTTACATTCCCACCAGCAGTGGATGAGTGTTCCCCTTTCCCCACAACCTCTCCAGCACTTGGTATCATTTGTTTTCTTGATCCTAGCCAGTCTTATTGGAGTAAGATGATATCTTAAAGTGGTTTTGATTTGCATTTCCTTAATGATTAGTGATGTTGA
>VZQC01013997.1:1365068-1485868 GCA_009823505.1 Rhizomys pruinosus | reverse complement strand
TCCAAATGAATTTAAGAACTTTTGTTTCCAAGCCTGTGAAGAAACTCTTGGGGATTTTGATTGGAATTGCATTAAATCTATACAAGAGTTTTGGTAAAATGGACATTTTTACAATGTTAATTTTCCCAATCCATGAGCATGGGAGGTTTTTCCATCTTCTGATGTCTTCTTCAATTTCCTTCTTCAGGGGCTTAAAATTTTTTTGTAGAGATCTTTGGTGTCTTTGGTTAGGTTTGTTCCTAGGTATTTTATTGTTTTTGAGGCTATTGTGAGTGGGAAGGTCTCCTTGTGTTCCTTCTTCAGTTGCTTGTTGTTGATGTAAAGATAGGCTACTGATTTTTCTAGGTTAATTTTGTATCCTGCCACTTTGCTGAAGCTCTTAATCATTTCTAGGAGTTTCCTGGTGCAGTTCTTAGCATCTCTGTGTTTCAGGTGGTCCTGGGAAATCCCCGATCTAAGCTCTGGCACTCAGGTACCACAATGGAGTTCTATGCAGTGGTGAAGAAGGATGGCATCATGGGATTAGTAGACAAATGGATGGAACTGGAAGCTGTTATGTTAAGTGAGGTAGTGACATGTGCTGTCCCTCATTTGTGGTTCCCAACATCAAATCCTTATACGGAAGTCAAAGTGGGTAATTGGTTAATAAAGATACTATCACATTGACTGTTACTGCTATAGATTCTGTATTTTCCTCAATTCTAAGATTTATGAGAAAGAACAAAAATCCTTTTAAGCATATTAAAAATATATCAACCCAATATGTAATTTAGGAATGTAAAGTTATATTTTTTTTACCTGTATATAAGCTTATGGTCAAACTATGAATCCCTAAATATGTTTTTCAATTAACCTGTGGTTTGATTTCAGACTTTGTAAGTTTGCTATATGTAAAGAGTGTAAAAAAAAAAAAAGCTAAGAGTAGAATCATGAACATCAAAGGCTTTGATAGATTCTCCCAAAGCACAGAGTTGAAGTGTTGCTTAGAGTACTGGAGTGCAAGAAGGCTGTGATATACTTCAAATAGAAAACACATTGTTTTATAAACTTTGTTCAAATCTCTTAGCTGTGAATTTGATGCTAATGAAGTAACAATGTACTGAATAAGGATATGGTGTTTTTATAACAAAGCATGCACAAAGCAAGGCTATAAGGGGTTGGATTTATACAGTAGAAGCAGGAAATGAGAAATTATTACAAGGCTGCAAAATTTTAGTTACACAAAATGAGTAAACTCTGAGAATTTAATGTACAGCGTGGTAGCCATAATGAATGATTTTGTAGTGTGTGCCTGAATCATTCTGAAAGGGCTGATTTTAAATGTTTTCACCAAAAGAAAGAAAATGGTAACAAAGTTACATAGTGATTGATTGACTGATTGATTGATTGATTCATTCATTCATTCATTGACTGATGTAAATTTTGTTACCAGAGAACTCAGAACTTACCTCTGTAATTCTTTTTTTTTTTAAATTTTATTTATTTCTGTATGTGTATGAATATACTGTCTGCATGCAAGTCTGTGCACCCGTGTCGTGCAATGCCGCGGAGGTCAGAAGAGGGTCTCGGATTCCCCTGGAATTGGAGCTTCAGACAGTTCTCGGCCGCCATGTGGGTGCTGGAGATCGAACCCGGGTCCTCGTAAGAGCGGTCGGCGCTCTTAACCGCTAGGCCATCTCTCCAGCTCCACCTCTGTAATTCTTTAAGGAAGAATAGTCAGATATTTGGTAATGTAATGTTTAAAAAACTTATAGAAACTATAGAAATCTTAATTAGCTTAAATGACAACTATGTGTATGCAGTTTTGCTATTGTTATTTTATTTGGAAACATATTCTATAAAACTTGTTAAAATTTAAAAAAAGCAGTTGTGAACTGTCCTACATGGGTGCTGGGACTCAACTCAGATCCTCTTCAAGAGCAGCAAGAATTCTTCACCACTGAGCCATCTTTTCAGCCCAGAATTCTAATTCTTAAAACTGTATTTGGTGGGGAGGGCTGTACAGGTGGCTCAGTAGTTAAGAGCACTTGCTGCTCTGGCAGAGGACCCAGGCTTGGTTCCCAACACCCACATAAGTAGCTCACAACTGTCTATAACTCTAGCTCCAGGGATCCAACATTCTCTTTCAGCCTCTACAGCCACCACACAGACACAGACACACAGATACAGAGACACACACACACACACAGACACATACACACAGACACACAGACACACACACACACACATTTTGGGACTAGAAAGAATGAGAATCTTGTTATTTATTTCATATGAGCACGCTTTAAAGTTTTAACTTTTCCCCTTTTTTTCACATCTAGTCTAATTTGGCATATAGGGACCTAACTTGCTGAACAAGGAGAGGAAACAGATGCCTCCAGCATGTGATAATCTCAGACAATCAATTACTTTGCTTCCCAAGAAGAGACTGTCCTCAGCCATGCTGCTCAGGCTATGTAGACACTCCCACATGGACAGCAGGATGCCTTTCAGCGAGGAGGCAAGAAGCAATGGTCACTAAATGAATTAATAAATTAATATGAACTTTTAACAATTCTAGACTCATACCCACATCACATAAAATCCTCAGCACATGCTGCACATGGTGATACACATTTTTAATCGGGAGGCATAGGCAGGCACGTCTCTGTGAGTTCAAGGCCAGCCTGGTCTACGTAGTGAGTTCTAGGTCAGCTAGGTCTACATAGTGAGACCTTATCTCAAAAAAAAAATAAAAATTATGCCCTGTCTTCAGCAATAGGGTCTTACCTTCAAGTTCTGGGAGGCAATCAAAGGCTGTGGCAATAGCCTGTGTAATTTTGGGAGGCCCTTGGCTTACCCTAGCCAATAACTCAAAGGGATGGTTCTCCTGTCGGGCACTGTTTCTTGTTATATAGCCTCCAGCGATCCACATGGACTTACTGTAGAGGTATTGTCTGTGTAATTTTTCAGTAGGCTTTTGAACTAATACATTTCCCTCTGTCTTTTCATACCAGCTAAGCATATTTATCACTCCTCTCTTCTCACGTCTAGACCCTGAAGACAGGCCATACTTCAGACACAGGACTTGAAGCAACAGAGCTTTAACTGACCTGGAAGTCACCTTTGTGAAGGCTAGCTCTCATAGTTTTGGAGGATACTATGCAAACTGCTAAGGGAGAACATCAATCAGTGTTCTAACCCCAGCCTTAAATGGCAACAGTGTGACACAGCAAATGACATTGGGGTTTGACAAAGCGGCACTTTTATCTTGGGGATAATCAATAGCTATGTAATCAGACTTAAAGCCCACTCAATGGGAGGAAACTCATGTATAGTACCGTAAACATAGCCAAATACACGTGGCTGAAGAGATCATGGATCTTAGAGAAGGTTGTCACAAGGCTGTCACATCCCTTGACTAATGTAATTTCTTACTATAGGCTAAATTTGGATCCTTGTACTTACAGACAAGTATGCCAGTCACCACTCATCGAAGAAGTTTCTTTTGTAGCAGAGACTATTACAGAGTTCCACAAATGCTCACACACAGAGATGTCTGTGAGATGGCCAGCCCTAAGTGACACGTCTAGAAGGGAACCTCTTCAGCTAAGGCTCATGGAACACAGTGGAACAAGGGCAGAGAGAACTCTGATGTGATTTCTTTGACACGCTGACTTCCATTCTTCTGGGAATGTGAATATGATGCTTGGTCATAAGGCGGTTCTGTATTTAGTAATCTCTCCACACCGTTTTCCATTACACAAACTCAGGTGTGGGTGACGCTGTTCTCTGTTCTAACTTTCCAAAGCTTTGTAAATACTCTTCTGGACTGTCTCCTTGACAGGCCCTAGACTCACCCAGGCAACCAACTTCTGGGTGTGTCCTTGAGAGACTTTCTGGATTGGATGAAGAGACTCTACATGGGCTGCTGTGTGCCAGGGTCCTAGATGGAATAAAGGGAGAAATCCAGCTGGGCACCAGCTTGCGTCTCTGTGTGCTTCCTGACCACACGCAGGTGAGCAGCTGCCTCATTGTCCTGCCATGAAGGGTTGCACCCTCAAGCTGAATCAAAATAAAGCCTTCTTTAAGTTGCTTTGGTCAAGAATTGTGTTGTAGCAATAAGGACAGTAACAGATACACCCACCTTCTCCCTGTGAAATCTGGGCGTCTATAATCTTGTTTAGGACACTCTGAGTCTTCAGGGATCCAAGCCTGCCTGGGTGACTGTGTGGGAATTTTGTAATGCTTTATTAATATCTCACCTGACCCGTATGGCGGCTAAGAACCATCTTTAACTCCAGCACCAGGAGAATCCGACGCCCTCTTCTGACCTCCACGGCAATGCATGACACGGATGCATCAACCTACATTCAGACAGTACACTCATACACATTAAAAAAAAATCTCAGGCTGGAGAGATGGCCTAGCGGTTAAGAGCGCCGACCGCTCTTACAGAGGACCCGGGTTCGATCCCCAGCACCCACATGGCGGCTGAGAACCGTCTGAAACTCCAATTCCAGGAGAACTCCAGTTCCAGGGGAATCTGAGACCCTCTTCTGACCTCCGCGGCATTGCACGACACGGGTGCACAAACCTGCATGCAGACAGTACATTCAAACACATACAGAAATAAATAAAATTAATAATAAAAAATTAAAAAAATCTCATCTTAAAACCATTAGGTTCTGTTGGAATATTTCTGTAAATAAATGACTCTGTTCTGACTGTGTCTGTCTATCCTCAGGTAGGTATGTCACAAGCAGTCAGATCACCATTCTTTAGAAAGAACATTTTGGGTTTTTTCTTTTTGTTTCTTTTACATTTTGTTTCATGGTCATAAGTGTTTTCAAGAGTTGTAACAAACTGATTTCTAAATTCTTAGTGCTAGTGAACTGGTGTAAATGATAGTTTCCATTTTGTGAGATTAAAAAATAAAAAATTATTCTGAATTATTTGAAAAAAAAATCTCACCTGACAGTTTCCCTTTGAAATTTTTATTCTTCATGAATTGCAGAATTGCTGTCACTTGATTATGGCTTAGTGGCCTCCAATGAAATAAGCTTTGTTCTTTCTGAACAAATTCATAGTTGATTAAAATCACCAGGTACTAACAAGCCTGGAGAGAAAAACTGTTTTTAAAGATCTCTCGTTCTACGTGACTTTGTCACCTCAGAAATGATGTGTGAAGTGTCAGCAGACAAAATATGTCCACTGTTAGTTTTCTTCTTGGCAAACAACTTAATTCTTTGGAGCAAGTACTCCATCCTCTTTCAATGGCATTTCATGAATTAATAGAGAGATGAACAGCAAACATCTTAAGTAAGAACTGCCTTCTTTTTCTCAGTGTAGGTTTGGGCCGGAGCTGGAGCTCTGCACAGCTGACACAGTAGCTGCTGCTCCCTGGTGTAGATTACTGGATACTGCAGGCATTGGCTTCAGATAACCAGGATGCCTCCCTAACCAACGAATGGGCAATGCATCGAATAATAAAACAGTTAAAATGTTATTCTTTCAGAATAAGCACTTTGAACATATTTTTGAAATTTACCAGAGGAGCAGTCATAAAGTGTTTTCTGTTATTCATTCAGGTCTAGGTTTCTCATTTTTTCCGTTTCGTTTTTTTTTTTCAGTTCTATAATTTGCAGGACTCAGGGAGGATGAAAATGTGTCACTGAGCAGATGACAGTGCCGCTGAAGGTCTGAGGTATTGCTTTCCTCTGAGTACCCTCATCTCGTTACCGTGTTTTAAGTAGTCTCTTCCAATGTCATCCCAGAGAGACGTGAAACACCGGTATTGGGTTTACTCGTCTTCTATCGTACAGTACCAGCAAGCATCAATATAAGGACACTTGTGTGGAGTGCATATAGAATAATGTACGTTTGAATTTCTAAAATTATGTAATTTGTATTTTCATGCTCTCCCATGCCTGTTTCTTTTGTATCAGGATGGTGAAAATACTGCATTATTTTTAGTCCACTTTTGATGCATGTGCATTCGAATGACCCTCCTCCACCTTTGGAGGAACAGAGGTGACAGGGCCCTGGGGAGCCCATCTCTTCTCCTGTTGGCCCCGTGTCAACGTCTGTGCCATCAGCTGCTGGCTAACATCAGGAGTTGGAAAGGACGTGACACGGCTCCTCCACACTCTGCACTTTGCGTCTGTGTTAGAAGGATGTGGTTCCAGGGGCTGGAGAGGTGCTCCTCTGCTCTTGCAGAGGACCCGAGTTCAATTCCCAGCACCCACTAACAACCATCTGTAACTCCAGTTCCGGGGATCCAATGCCTTCTCCTCACCTGGCCATCACGTGACTCAGGTCCACTTTCACACATGCAGGCAGTAGACTCATACACATAAAGTAAACATAATAAATAAGGGGCTGGACAGGTGGCTCAGCAGTTAAGAGCACTGGCTGCTCTTGCGGAGGACCCAGGTTCAGTTCCCAGCACCCACATGGAGGCTCACAACCATCTGTAACTAGTGCCCAGCGTGTCTACCTGGGCAGGTACTGCTGTGAGAGTCGCATGTGTGTTGGAGAGCTGTTGGTCCTGTCCAGCGGGGAGGCTGTCAGTCTGTGGAGTGTCTGAATGGGACAAGGAGGAGGAAGGGAGAAGCCGTACTTTGCTTGACCACTTAAGTCCAGACATTGGTTTTTTTTAATTTTTAAAATTAATTTTATTTATTTATGTATGTGTATGAATGTACTGCCTGCATGCAAGTTTGTGCACCCGTGTCGTGCAATGCCGCGGAGGTCAGAAGAGGGTGTCAGATTCTCCTGGAACTAGAGTTCTCCTGGAATTGGAGGTACAGATGGTTCTTGGCCACCATGTGGGTGCTGGGGATCGAACCCGGGTCCTCTGTAAGAGCGGTTGGCACTCTTAACCGCTAGGCCATCTCTCCAGCCCCTAGACATTGGCTTTTGTGTCAGTCGGCTTTCTGTGCCTGTACTGGGGCTGTTACCAGCCCTGGACAGGTTATCCTGCATTGTATAAGAAAGCAGGCTGAAGGGCTGGAGAGATGGCTTAGGGGTGAAGAGAACTGACTGCTCTTGCAGAGGACCTGGGTTCAATTCCCAGCATCCACATGGTGGCCAAGAGCCGTCTTTAGTGCTGGGTGTTGTGGCACATGCCTTTAATCCCAGCACTTGGGAGGCAGGGGCAGATGGATCTCTGTGGGTTCAAGGCTATCCTGGTCTACAGAGTGAGCTCCAGGCCTGCTGGGACTAAAGGGAGACCCTGTCTCAAAAATACAAAAGTGAAAGCAAGCAAGCTGACCTCAGGCCAGGGGAGCAAGGCAGTGTGGCCTGTGCTTCAGCTCCTGCCTCCAGGCTCCTGCCCCGAGTTCCTACCTTGGGCTCCCTCAGGGATGAACTATGACCCAGGAGATGGAGAATAAAATAGATGAATTTCTCTCCAAGCTGGTTTTGGTCAGTCGATGGCAGCAGTGGAGGGGGGCATAATCCATCTTCCAAGACCGTGCCAGTCAACCTTGTCAGGTTCACATCACACCCCAGCAGCCCACGAATGTACGAGTCCATCAGTGATGCTAGACCCCTTCCAGTCCAGTCATCCCCAAAGGCTGTAGCTCCAAATATTCCTCTCAACACACGGGTTTTGGGGAGATAGTTAAGACTGGAACAGATCAGCCTCTCCTGTCCCTCGGGATGGGACTTGCACCATCGCCCCTCCTGGTTCTTAGATAGACACCGGCTTGCAGAACAGCTTTCCCTGGCTTCAGCTTCTCCTGACAGATGTGGGATTTCTCAGCATGTGTGATCACAAGCAATTCTTTGTTGTAGATCTTTGTTCTGGAGAAAGCTATATATGTATGTTATGTACCTATATGTATGTATACATTATATATATATATATATATATATATGTGTGTGTGTGTGTGTGTGTGTGTGTGTGTATCTACCTATCATCTATCTTCTATTATATATCAGTCTATCATATTATCTATCATCTTTAAAAAATATTTTATTTTTATTTTATGTGTATGAATGTTTTGCCTGCAAGTGTGTAAGTGCGTCTGTGTCACGGAATACCTGAGGAGGTCAGAAGAGGGCATCAGATCCCCTGGAACTGGAGTTACAGATGATAGCCAGTGCTATAATAGCCGGGTGCTGGGAACCGAACCTGGGTCCTCTGCAAGAACAGCCAGTGCTCTTAACTGCTGAACTGTCTCTTTACACTGTCTGTCTATCTGTCTGTCTGTCTGTCTGTCTGTCTGTCTGTCTGTCTATCAGCTATTATCTATGGCTCCACTCCGTCTCTCTATACACCTACCTACTTACGTATCTACCTATCTTATCCACCTAACCAAATATCCTCCTGGTTCTGTTTCTTGGGAGACACTTCACTAATCCATCCTCCTAGAAACATTCTCTTCTTTGGATGTAGGATCGGCATCCGGTCCTTTCCTGAGGACCCAGCATCCATCGCTGCCTCCATTCCTTTGCTTGCTGCCTGCTCTTCGTGTGCTCCGTCCAGGAGGAGCCTTTCTGGAGCCCCTTTGTCCTTGTGCGGAGCTGTATTTTATTTCCACATGGTGTCCCTCTCGTTCTGTCTGAAGACTTTCTTGTAGCACAGAGCTCAGGTGACATATTCTTTCTCTTTTGTTTATTTAACTATTGTTTTTGAAAGATAATAATAATCTTCACAATCAGCCAGATGATTCAGTCTTAGTACCCCTGTAGTAGGGTCTCAGTAGATAGCCCCATAGTAGGGTCTTAGTAGATAGCCCCATAGTAGGGTGTCAGTAGATAGCCCCGTAGTAGGGTCTCAGTAGATAGCCCCATAGTAGGGTGTCAGTAGATAGCCCCGTAGTAGGGTCTCAGTAGATAGCCCCATAGTAGGGTGTCAGTAGATAGCCCCCTAATAGGGTGTCAGTAGATAGCCCTGTAGTAGGGTCTCAGTAGATAGCCCTGTTGTAGGGTCTCAGTAGATAGCCCAGGCTGACCTCAAGTTCTCGATCCTGCTCTTCCTCCTCCCTAATGCTGGGATCATAGGTGTACATTACCATACCTGAGCCCCTATTTTTTTTTTTAATACTGGGGGTTGAATCTCGGGTCTCACAGGCCTGGGATATCTCCCCACCCCTCTTTTGTGCTTTTTTCTTTTGTTTTCAGAGGTCAGGCCTTTCAAGGCTGCAGTGAACAGCAGAAATCAGGTCTAGGACCTGGTTTGGTTTGCATTCCAGCTCCTTGTGTTTGCTTTTTCTTTCCACTTTCACATGTGTGTTGTACATGCATGGGTGTGCATGTCTGCATGTGTGTAGGCACATGCATGTGAAGGCCCAAGGTTGACGTCGAGAATTGTCCTCATCACTCATCTACCCTCTTCATCTAGGCAGGCCTCTCAATCAAACTCAGAGCTCAGTGATGTGGCTAATCTAACTAGCCAGCTCCATATATTTTCTCTTCAACATGGGGGATTAAGGACAAATAGAGACTTGGGGTAAAGAGTCAGACTAAAGGGAAAACAAGTAGTGATGCATTGGACATACCAAAGGTTTTTTTTAAAAAGATAAGTCAATTAAAATTAGAATATTACTATCCACAGCAGAACATCCTTCAAGTTTGAAGGTCTTTCAAATACAACAGATTCTTTCAAATTATTAGTGAAAAGCAGAAAAAGGAGGTTTATTCAATGTGGCCATAGATTCCGTGACCACCCCCCAATCTTATTGCAGCCCATCTTCAGGGTCTTGATGTGCAGTTAAGACTTAAGTAGGGGGCCAGAGTTCTGCATATCTAAGCAGTTCCGATCAGAGAGTACAGCGTCGCCCGCTATTGACCCATCCTTGTCTCCTGTGAAATGGTCTAACAAATCCCAAGTCTCTTTCCTGGAGAAAAGCTTTCTTCTGGCTGGCCCAGGCTTTAGGTTTCTCTTCTCCCTGCTTGATATTCCTGGGGAAATTCTAGTTTCTTGGGGTCCATTGTTTCAATAGTCCGATAGCCACCATAAAGGGTGAAGGTGTCTAGAGTATTTTCAGTGCTGCCAGGCTGGTCAGAGTTACAGGTAATCTTTATAGAATGGCAAAACCAGATGCCAGTTCTGTGAAGAATGAAGAAGTTCAATCTCAGAGGTCTGGGTCCAAACATAGTCAAAGCAGAGTTCTCCTGCAGAGGGCATCTGATGACCAGGCAGTGATAGCTGTGCAGTGGACATCCTGTCCTGGAGAACTGCCCAGTTGTGGCCACTGGAGAGCATGGGGGGACTCAGCCTCAGACTTCCCCAGAGAGCTCTTCACAGGCAAAGTTCCAGCTCTTTCTACGCAGTTCTCTGTGAGGCAGCAATCTAGTGCTTCTCAATCAAGGGTTGATGGAGGTTGAAGAGAGACTACTTGAATGTGGAGTAATACGCTCCAACTTGAACAACAGAACATACATGAAATGACCAAATATTCCATTTGACAGTCTATGCTGATGACCTTTATAAGGTACAAAAGGGGAACACATACTTTTTCTGGGCATGAATATATATTCTGCTTGAATTACATTAGACTCATCAAAACCAGTAGACATCTGAATTAAATAAGAGAATAGCCTGGGCATGGAGAAGGAGAGATAAAGGAGAGATAAAGGAGATTACAGGTGGAGTAGCATGTTGGGGGATGTGGCTCCAAGGAAGAAGAACCCAGGCAGAGAGCCCCCAGCCTGGCCCCAGAGCTTGGCATGACTGCCCTAGGGCCCCCCCTGAGAGTGTGTCTCCCATGTGCCTGGACCAGAGATAGAAGCCGGCTTTAGGAACTCGAAGCGTTTTTGAATTGAGCACACCAAGAAAATACAAATCCATGTGTCCACAACGTGAGTCTCCATGGCTCATATTCATGAAAGTCACGAAGTGGGAAGGGAGCAGAGAACACACAGCTCATGGTCCTCCTTGTGGGGCAAGGCCATAGGGTCATGGGCTAAGCAGGACCTTCTGTGAACAGGCGGACTTCTTATAGGCAGCCGAGGGTAGGTTTTTGTGAGGCACTGACCCAGCACTGCAGACAGCAGACAGGCAGGTCAGAGGGAGCCTCGTCTCGGTGCCTGCTGCCCTCTCAGTCATCCTCTACCCCCAGCACAGTCAAGGCAGAAGAGGATGCCACAGGGAATGGCGGACCTTGGGCTGTGGAGCCAGGGACACATCCTGATGTCTCCCTTTCAGTGTTCTGACTTGGATGAGGACACGTGTTCTCATATGCCACAGGATTCATAAGTATGTCTTTTAATGCAATTCGCTTTATTGAAGGCATTGTGTATACCAGTGTGTGGAAACGGGTGAGGGACACAGGCTTGTACCCTGCCCTGAGGTGCGTCAGGAATGTTGAGGGTTATCAGAGGACCCAGTAAATTGCTGCATGGCTAGAATAATGTATGATACAGAAGAGAGGATGCTGCTTGCATGTAACAGGTGAGCCTGGTCTGGGAGGGGGAGGAGAGACATTAAGTAAAGTTCTTCTTCTGCTAAAATCAGTCAGGTGTGTGCCTAAGGATCAGAGGCTGGCTGGGTCTTGCAGAATGGGCCTTAGGGAGTGACTGGCAGCTACCTATCCATTCCTGCACTGGATCAGCCTGTAGGGTGACGTAAGGCCAGGGGAGGCCCTCTCCAGCCACACAGTGGGGAACTGGATCCCTCCCTTGACAGGTCTTTGGGAAGTTACTGACCTTTCTTTAATCAGGTCACTTCTTAATTGTCCTTTCCCTGCCACTCATACTTGGACAGTGTTGAAAGGAAAACTCTGAAGACTCCGAACTGAATGAGAACAGCCTTAGCAATGCCACATTTGTGGTTTGGGCCCTCCATCTTCATGATTTCTAAGCCCTCTGGTTCTTACTGTTTCTACTGCAAGTTAACTAGGGACGGGTTCTGGAGCTGGGGAAGACTTAGACATTATCTGGGCATGATTGGCCCCTGCCTGGAACCCCAGTACTTGGGAGGCTGAAGCAAGGGGCCTGCTGTGAGTTTGAGGCCAGCTGAGGCCTCATAGTAATTTTCCAGGCTAATGTGAACTACAGATGCATGCATCCACCAGTCAATCAATCAGTCAATCAACCAATAATTAATCAGTCAACCAACCATTAAGTCACAGTTATCTTACCTCTTCATTTGACAAAAGTGGAAGCAGCAGCCCAGTGTTATATGGAACTTATGAAATAGAGGTGAGATCTTAAATTAAAATTTTAATTTATTCTTCGACCCTTTCATACACTTACATATAATGTATTGTGGTCATCTTCACCCCTATAACTCTTTCTTTTTCCTCCCTACTCTCATGTCCTTCTCTGTGTGTGAGGCCCACTGAGTTTACTGGGGCTGCTTTCCTGAGCTCTATCACTGAAGAAAATTACTCCCCTTGTAGCTACAACACTTCTTCTTCTTCTTCTTCTTCTTCTTCTTCTTCTTCTTCTTCTTCTTCTTCTTCTTCTTCTTCTTCTTCTTCCTCTTCTTCTTCTCTCTCTCTCTCTCTCTCTCTCTCTCTCTCTCTCTCTCTCTCTCTCTCTCTCTGTCACCAGTTCCAATAGGTCCTTCCTTGTACTGACTCCTCTCTAACACCCTCCCAGACACGCAGAAGTGCACTTTGCTAATCTGTGCGCTTTGCAGTCTAATCAAGTTGACCACCAGGATTTGCCCTCAAAACTTTCAGTAAAAATCTGTCAGAGACACAGAATCTGTGGCCACAGAGGAAAGCTCAGGGCAGTGACATGAAAGGTCTCCACAGCAGTGACATGAAAGGTCTCCACAGCAGTGACATGAAAGGTCTCCACAGCAGAGACATGACAGCCCCACAGCAGTCCATCTGAAATAAACATTTGGCTCTTTCCTAAATAAGTGCACCCCGGGTAATTTCCATACTGTCCCCTTTCCAACACCTTGTCTTTGGAATCTCTGGGCTTGTGTACAGTAATCAGAGGGGACTCTGCCATCTACAGAGCACACACCTCATCTCGAAGGCCCAGGCCGACTCCATTCCACACCTGCTGCTGCTCTTGGTGGTCATCCCACAGTCCCGGCATCTCCAAAAGCTGGGGTCTCCACTGAAACTGAGGCAGCACCTTCACCAATGGTCTCTTCTGACCTCTCCTGGTGCAAAGCCTCAGCTTCTCTCCATGACCCCTGCAATCCTGGGGTCTTCACTGCAACTGAGGTGCACTTCCACCAATGGTCTTTCCTGACCTCTTATGGTGCCAAGCCTTGGCTGCTGTCTGTGACCCCCTCAAATTTCAACACCAGAACCATATAGGAGACTCTTACACATTACCTGCTTCTGGCTTTAAGTGGAGGGTCAGGTCCCTCTGGACCACAGCTTCTGTGGTCTGACCTTGAGGACATTTTTCCCAGAAGACTTCACCACAGTGATCCTGGTCTCTTGTTACAGCTGATCCTTCAGCCCCAGCTGACCACAGATTCTCAATTCAAAAATATCATGCAAACAGCCCTGATGGTCTCTGCTTCCCTTTGAAGCTTCACAAGCCAGGCCTCCATTATCTACAGCTCTTCCAGCATAGCTGTTTCAAGTTCCACAGCAAGAAACTCTAGACACTCAATGACTTTTCCAGCCCAAAGTTCCAAACACTTCCACAATCCTCCCCAAAACACCAAGGTCAGGTTTGTCACAGCAATAGCCCACTCTCTGGTACTAGTTTCTGATCTAGTTTCTCTTTGATTGCTGAGACAAAACACTTTGACCAAAACCAACTTGGGGAGGAAAGGGTTTATTTGGCTCACGTCTCCTGGGTCACGGTTCATCACTGAGGGAGCCCAGCACAGGAACTCAGGACAGGAACCCGGAGGAAATGAAGTCACTGTCTGATAAAGAGATCTACAACACACACATGTAGTGGCAGTTACATTCAGACAAAGCACTCACACACATACATTATAAATAAAATATTTTTTAAAAAAGATCTACAACAGATGCTCACTACAGGCTTGTTCACAGATTCCAAGAGAAGGACACCCTGATCTGCTGACACTAGTGGATGAATTAACGGTAGTGTACTATATGTCCACATGCACGAACACAGGCAGACACACTAGAACATTATTCAGCCATACTCCAGTTCCAGGGGAATCCAAGACCCTTTTCTGACCTCTGCAGCATTGCACGACACGGGTGCACAGACCTGCATGCAGACAGTATATTCATACACATACAAAAATAAATAAAATAAAAAAAAATTTTTTTAAATCGACATCCTGCCATGTCATTATCAAACCCACTGCTGTGACAAATATCTGGGAGGAAACGGAAGAGAGGAAGGTTAACTCAGCTAACGGCGTCAGGTCTTCGTCCGTGTTCAGCTGGGCTTCACTACTGAGCTGTGTGGAGACCAAATCATGGTATCATACAATATGAGGAGCACATAGTAGAGGCCGCTCCTCTCAGGACATCCAGATCTCCTTGTCTGCTTAACACTGACCAGAGCAACGTGGGGAGGACAGGGTGGATGTGGCTTACAGCTGACAGGTCGTCATCCAGGGCAGCCAAGGCAGGAAGTCAGGGTGGGAACCTGCGGAGGACAGGGTGGATGTGGCTATTGCTGTGACAAACCTGACCTTAGTGTTTTGGGGAGGATTGTGGAAGTGTTTGGAACTTTGGGCTGGAAAAGTCATTGAGTGTCTAGAGTTCTGTGGAACTTGAAACAGCTATGCTGGAAGAGCTGTAGATGATGGAGGCCTGGCTTGTGAAGCTTCAAAGCAAAGCAGAGACCATCAGGGCTGTTTGCATGATATTTTTGAATTGAGAATCTGTGGTCAGCTGGGGCTGAAGGATCAGCTGTAACAAGAGACCAGGATCACTGTGGTGAAGTCTTCTGGGAAAAATGTCCTCAAGGTCAGCCCACAGAAGCTGTGGTCCAGAGGGGACCTGACCCTCCACTTAAAGCCAGAAGCAGGTAATGTGTAAGAGTCTCCTATATGGTTCTGGTGTTGAAATTTGAGGGGGTCACAGAGAGCAGCCGAGGCTTGGCACTGTGTGAGGTCATGAAAGACCATTGGTGGAAGTGCACCTCGGTTGCAGTGAAGACCCCAGGATTGCAGGGGTCATGGAGAGAAGCTGAGGCTTTGCACCAGGAGAGGTCAGAAGAGACCATTGGTGAAGGTGCTGCCTCAGTTTCAGTGGAGACCCCAGCTTTTGGAGCTGCCAGGACCATGGGACGACCACCAAGAGCAGCAGCAGGTGTGAAATGGAGTCAGCCTGGACCTGCGATATGAGCTGTGAGTGCCACGGACCGCAGAGTCAGAGAAGGGGAGCTGCCGAAACCCTTTGGAGCCCAGAAGATTGTGAGTGAATCCCAGATGTCCAGCCTTGAGCTACTTTGCTAGACTTAGGTTTTGCTTAGGTGTGCCTGACTCTTCCGTTTGAAATAAGACAGTACATGATTTGGATTTTACAGCAGCCCACAGTTAAGAGACTTTTAAAAGAGACTGTGAACTTTTTAAGAAACTAATAAATAGCCATTGGTGGGGGTGGAGGGACACTTCCTTGGAGGTTGGTAGAGGACAGTGATATGAAGGGGAGCATTAGAGTATTCTGGGTGCTTTAGAATGAGATTCCCTGTTTCCAGAAAATAAATGTGTATATTAGGCTTTTTAGAACAGATTATGTACTTGGGTGCATCACATTTATAATACATGTGATAGCAGCCAAGGGAATCCTTCCTTTGTATTGAATACCTGGTTCCATCTTCTCCAGGATGGCCTTGAGTATATCATAGAATCACTGTGTTTCTATTGCTCTTTGACAATCTCTCTCTTGATAGTTGACAGTTAACCTAAGAGAGTTGGAGAAAGCACCATGTACCAGCTGGGATTAAAGGTGTGTGCCACCAAGCCCCACTTTTTTAAAAAAAATTTTATTCATTACTGTTTATTTTATGTATGTGACTGAATTGTCTCCATGACTGTGCATTCATGCCATACAGTGCCACAGGGGTCAGCAGAGGGTGTTGGCTTCCCCTGGAACTGTCGTCAAGGATGGTTCTTAGCCGCCAGGTGGGTGCTTGGAGTTGAACCTGGGCCCTCTGCAAGAGCAGTCAGTTCTCTTAACCACTGAGCCATCTCTCCAGCCCACCCCCCACCTTAAAAAAACAGTTTTGGATTTTTTTTATTGTATGTGTATGAGTGTTTTGCCTTCGTGTATGTGAGTGCACCTGTGTCATCGATCCCTGCAGAGGTCAGACGAGGGTGCCAAATCCTTTGAAAATGAAGTTATAGATGGTTGTTAGTTGCCATGTGGATTCTAGGAACCAAATCCTGGTCCTCTGCAAGAGCGGCTGGTGTTCTCTGGACGGCCAGGCTCTCCATCCTCTGGGCTTTCTTGCAAATGGCAGTATCTTTTAAGACTGAATAATACCACACACACACTCACAAACACACACACACACACACACACACACACACACACGCACGCACACACACACAAATGGATATAATGGATTTATTTTTATCTTTCTACCATCAATCTATGTAATCTCACAATGTTTTACTTTTTATTTTTTTATTTATTATTTTTTATGTGTATGTATGTACTGTCTGCAATGTAGGTTGGTGCACCCGTGTTGTGCAATGCCGTGGAGGTCAGAAGAGGGTGTCAGATTCCCCTGGAACTGGAGTTAAAGATAGTTCTTAGCTGCCATGTGGGTGCTGGGGATTGAACCCAGGTCCTCTGCAAGAGCAGTCAGCACTCTTAACCCCTGAGCCATCTCTCCAGCCCCATATGTTTTATTTTATTTTTGTATGTGTATGAATGTACTATCTGCATGTAGGTCTGTGCACCCGTGTCGTGCAGTGCTGCGGAAGTCAGAAGAGGGTATCAGATTCCCCTGGAACTGGAGCTAAAGACGGTTTTCAGCCGCCATGTGGGTGCTGGGGATCGAACCTGGGTCCTCTGTAAGAGCGGTCGGCGCTCTTAACCACTAGGCCGTCTCTCCAGCCTCAGCCCCATATGTTTTATATCAATTCACCTATCCATGGATGCTTAACTTTCTGATTCTGATAAACTTTTTATCATCACATTTTGTATGTGTATGTATGCATGGACACGTACGTGTCGTATGTGTAGGGGTCAACGGAAAACTGGAAGAATCATTTTGTCTATACTATGTGGGTCCCAGCGACTGAACTCAGGTCATGAAGCTTGGCAGCAAATGCCTCTGCCTGCCAGGCCCATGATAGCTAATATTTGTGTGTGTGTGTGTGTGTGTGATAGCTGATGCTTACCACCCTTTTTATCTGAAAGACAACCCAAAATGACTCAGATAACTCACAGCACAGAGCTCAGGCAACAGCTCAGTTATTGAGAGGTTTTGGGCCTTTGTCCTTTGGGTGAGAACATTTTATTATTTTTTGTTATTATTTTTTGAGTACCTCTTAGAAATATTCATTGAACTTCACAAAGAGTATCTGACAGTGTTTCTTGTGTGTATGATGTTGAATGGGCGTGCACGGACTGGAGAACCACATTGTTTGGAGTGGTCACCTGCTCAGTCAAGCCTTTTTAAACACAAGGTTTATTTCTCCAGCGAGTGTTTTGGAGCCTAGACCAAGTTCACATCCATCCACAGAAGGATTTTTTTACTTGTGTATGTGATGTTTAATCTGGGAAGTATGAAGGATAATTCAATTTTGATTTGAGACATTTATTTAATATCCTTACAGTAGCACCTTCCTACCCGCTGTTAGGTCTGAGAAGACTGATAACCGAGTGCTCAGAGGAAGGGCACACAACATGAGGGTGGCCTCGGATACGTTCTGAGCCAGTTGCCTCCCAGGAACCCAGCCTCTTCCTGACTCTTGATGTTCCACGACCTCCTCTGTCTACACTGGGCAGAGGGGGCTGCCTTCTCATCCTCAGTGCTGTTCTTTAAGAGACCTTCCCTAGCCACTGCAGAGAATGGCAAGCCTCTGCACCCCAATTTCTGACACTTCTTCTCTTAATGCTTACTGATTTCTTTTTTTCACAATCGATTCTATGCATCTTGTGCTGTGATGTGTGTGTGTGTGTGTGTGTGTGTGTGTGTGTGTGTGTATGTGTGTGTGTGTGTACTTGTGCATAGGCCAGAAGTTGAAGTCGATGTCTTCCTCAGTTCCTCTTCGCTTTATTTTTTGAGACAGGGCCTCTCAACAACTCTTATCTCATCAGTTGTCTACACTGTCTGGCCAGTAAGGTCTGGAGTTCCACCTCGCTGCTTCCCGTAGCCCCAGCTGGCCTGGAACTCACTATGTAGACCAGGCTGGCCTTGGACTCAGATCTGTCTCTGACTCCTGAGTGCTGGGATTAAAGGCATGCGCCACTACAATTGACAACACCCAACTTTCATGTGGATGCTGGGGATGAACCCAGGTTCTCAGGGCTGTGGGGCAGGCACTTTACCCACAGACCCTTTTGCACTTCATCATTTTCTAGTGTAAGCTCCTCATGGGCAGGTATTTTACCCCCAGTCCTTTTGCTATTGACTAAGATGTCTACACCTGATTTCTCATTTCCAGGCCTAAACTGATGGGCCCTAAAGTGAGGCCCGCACAGTGACGTCCTCCTTGGCTAGATCCCCTCACCTTCAGACAGGCCTCTTCTAGGCTTCAGAGATGGTTCCTCGTCAGGACTCTTCTCCAGGCAGTCCACACTGGCAGCCAGAACTGTCTCCTTTATTCACTCCCCTGACCATGTCATGTCCAGGCCTGAAGCATCCCTGGTTCTCAGGAGAAAGCCTGCATTTGTTACTTTTCTCATATTTGTGACCAATACCTGACAAAAAACAACTTAATAGAGGAAGGGGTTCTTCCGGCTCACAGTTTAAGGGAATGTGGTCCTTCAAGATGAGGAGGAATATATGGCTCAGGTGCACAGGTAGGGGATGCTGTCCCCTGGAAGCCACAGCTCTGTCGGCTCTGTGCAGCACCTCCCTGCTCCCCGTCAGTGCACCAGGAAATAAAACGAAGTCAACCGGAAGTGGGCCCACCCTTCTGGCAACCCACTTCTCTGTTAGGTCCCAAGTCCCAAAGGTAAGACAACTCCCCAAACAGCGCTACCAGCTAGGGACCAAGTGTTCAAATGCATGAGCTTGTGGGGACGGCTCACATCCAAACGGTATGAAGCCCAGACTCCTTCCAGAACAACTGAGGCCCTTCAGAACGCTCAGCCATCTGCTTTCATCCCGCCCTGCCCGTCGCCATCTGCCCACAGCTGCTTGCTGCTTCATCTTCTCACTTCTCAGTAGCCCTTCAGATTCCTGTCACCTTCCCCGGGGTCTTCTGATGCCCTGAGCTGCTGGGAGCCCCTCCTGCTGTGGTTCCGTGGCTCTCTACCCTTGTCCCTTTAATTGTGCTTAATTAATGTGGCCGTGAGGTTGTTACCTTGCTCATAAAACCAATATCTTTGAGGTATGTTCAACCCAGTGTCTGACCACAAGTAGGACTCAATACACACTCCAGTGGCCTCTCCTAAGGCCCAGTGCGTGAAGACACAGATCAAGCAGCAACTCGAATCAGGTCAACAGCCGATGCTGTTACACATGACTTTTAGAGGGGGACAGAGTGTAAAAGCCCCCAAACTGCTTCCAATAGAATTCTTAAAAAATTTTCATTTTGTGTATTAGTGTTTTGCCTGCAGGTATCTAAGTGCACCTATGTTATGCAATCCCTACGGAGGTCAGAAGAGGGTGTCAGATCCCCTGGAACTGGAGTTAAGGATGGCTGTTAGCCACCATGTGGGTGCTGGGAACCAAACCCAGGTCTTCTGCAAGAGCAGCCAGTGCTCTTAACTGCTGAGCATCTCTCCAGCCCCTTGAAGTAGAATTCTTGAAGAAAATGTCTTGTTTCCTCTTTTCTTTATAGCATGCATATTTTCTTTATTTTTATTTTATTTTATTTTATTTTTTTGTCTTTTTGAGACAGGGTCTCCCTGTAGCTCTGGCTGTCCTGGAACTCACTCTGTAGACCAGGCTGGCCTTGAACTCACAGAGATCCGCGTGCCTCTGCCTCCCAAGTGCTAGGATTAAAGGCGTGCGTCACCACGCCCTGCATTTATTTATTTCTGTATGTGTATTAATGTACTGTCTGCATGCAAGTCTGTGCACCCGTGTTGTGCAATGCCGCGGAGGTCAGAAGAGGGTGTCGGATTCCCCTGGAACTAGAGTTCTCCTGGAATTGGAGTTTCAGACGGTTCTCGGCCGCCATGTGGGTGCTGGGGATCGAACCCGGGTCCTCTGTAAGAGCGGTCGGCGCTCTTAACCGCTAGGCCATCTCTCCAGCCCCATTTTTTTTTTTTTTTGATCATGCATGTTTTCTTAACCTAGATTTAGCTTTTGCTCATGGAATATTCCTATAGAGACGGATGGACCTGAACATTAGAGTGTGGTTAGGACGTGGATGCTGGCTGCTACAGGGTGCAAGACCTGGGGGCCAAAAGGTCTGCATTTCAGTGGTGTGCAGTTGGGGAAGCTACTGTGACTCAAGGGAAGTTCCTGGGGTGCTGTGACAGTGCTTGCCTCACACGGGACATGGCCTGTGATGGGCACTGCAGGGTGGGTGCTCTGTCTCACAGCTGTGGGAGATCTGGGGTATAGATTAAGAAGTAACTTTCACATTTGAACTAAAGGAGGACATTAGTTTCTTAATAAAACTTTCATAAAACAGTTACCTTGTGTGTGTGTGTGTGTTTTCATGAACCTGTACATACATGTGTAGAGGTCAGGGGTGGACTTCAGGGATCTTCTGCCATTTTCCATCTTATATTTGAAATAGTCTCCCTGAACTCGAGAGCTTGCTGTTTGAGCAATGCTGGTTGGCCAGTGTGCCCGAGGGATCTATTTGTCTCTGTTCCTAGCACTAGGTTACAGGTGTGTGCCACCAAAGCTGGCTTTGTTTGTTTGTTTGCTTATTTCTTAATTGATGTGTAAGTGTGGGTGTGTGCACATGAGTTCAGGTGCCTGGAAGAGGGTGTCAGACCCCTTGGATCAGGAATTACAAGCAGTTGTGAGCTGCCTGATGTGGGTGCTGGAAACTGACCCTGACTCTTCTGGAACAGCAGAGATGTACTCTTAATCACTGAGCTGTGTCTCCGGTCCCCAGAACTAGCTTTTTACATAGTGTTCAACATCTGAACTAAGGTCCTCATCCTGGTGCACGTTACCCACTGAGCTATCTCCCCAGCCCAGCAGGTGCCCTCTGAGCAAGACAGCCCTTCAGGTATGAGTTAACATTACATTTAGAAGAATGTAATTTTGAATCACTGATAAAAGGCCTATTTTCTTTGGCATCTTTCAAAGGAAATAAAATTATACTTTAAGAATATTAAGTATATAAGAAACAAACCAACAATTACACTGCCTCAATGAATCCTGAAAATTTATTATTTGGGAGAATATCAGATATTGATCCTTTGTTTTACAGCTCATGATAATAATCAGAAAATATACATTTTGAAATGAAAGTCAAAAGAACATAATTACATATAACACATATTACATATTTTTATTTATACATAAGCAAAGCAGTACTGAAAGCATATTTATGGCCCACAATTAGTGAACATGGCCATTTTCTGTGTAAAGCTGCAGCAACTAAATCCTTCCATGCCAGTGAAGAAAGAGACAGTGAGAAATACATTTCGGGCTATCTCCAAGTCTGGCTGTAAACCTCTATCTTTACTCTCTCCCTCCCCCCATATATATGCATATACTTTATTGCCTTTATAGTTCTGCTGGTTTCATATAATTAGTATACTAAATAGTCATCTGCAGTGATTTGGTTTCTAAAAATATATAAAATGCATTGGAAAGAGCTCCCTCAGCTTTCAAGTGGTCACTGTGCTAGTGTAGAAAGCCCACTGGGGAAACAGAACAGCAGTCCGGAACGAGCAGTGACGAACGGCTTCACCCAGAGCTTAATCACTGCAGCAGACCATACGGATGAGCAACTTAAACACTGACATGATGGGAAGGAATAGTTCGGAGTCAGATTTTTATCACAACATAGAGTAATAATAAGACAGGTTCATGTAGAAGGGGTATGAGCAGAACACTGTTATAAATATAAATTAAGGCCCAATCTGTCAAAGGCAATGTACAACATACAACACTACCTGCCTCTCTCTGTCCTGCCTGTGCAAGACTGAAGTCAAGTTTTTGCCTTTTCCATAGGTCTGCAATCTACCGTAGTTCTTGGAAAGGTGTTCACAGAAATGGCTTGACATGAAGAACTCTTTGCTCTTATTCACAAAGAAAGTTGTCTGTTAATGCAGGAATTTGTTTTATTCTAACTATGGAAGCAAGTGCTTGTTTGTTCTTATGCACTGTTCACATTTTACACCATGTGGTGTACTTTTGCTGTGTGTACGTGTGTGTGTGTGTGTGTGTGTGTGTGTGCGAGAGTGCACATACACAGTAGGCTCAATTTAGCTCTTATGACTCTTCAACCATCAGAACTAATGACTTACTCATCAATGACTGGGAATTAGTAGGGCAACTTCTAATACCAATTGAAGCCTCACATATAAGACATCCCCTGTGCATTGAGACAAAAATTTGTTAACAAAAATACCAAGAAAATGAAAAAAAAAAAAACCAAACAAACCTGAGGTAACCCCCTGTGGGTCAGTTTCTGCAAATAAGAATTCTAGAGTCAGACAGACCACTGTTAATTCAAATTATTCACTGGTTAGAAAAAAACTGTTGTAATATATCTAATACTTGTAGAAAAATCACATAAAACAAACTGCCATATGAAAAAAAAACCCTAAAAATTTGTCATCTAATTCCTTATTTAGAACCTGAATATTCCCCCAGATGCAAAATTTTACATTTGGTATTATTTGCATACCAAATAATGCCTGCACTCCTCTTAGATGTATCCAAAGATATGGCACGTAATCTAATTCATTTATATTCACAATAGGTAAAAATGGTCACACTAGAATAAAGTATTTTCAGGTGTTCCTACAGAAATTAGTTGTTTCTCTCTAGTTAAAAAAAAGATTTAGAAAATACTCCATTGTTATGTGCTTCCAGAAGTGAAAGAGCTGATTACAAAACAGCTGCATGGTGTACTCATAAATTCACAGCTATTCTCTTCCGGCTGGGAAACAGTGTTGTGTATGTATGTAATTAGGCCTGTGACAATGGCTGGAGGCTTGGAAGTTCTGAGGTTGTCAAAGACATTGGTTGTGGTGCTGGAGACGTGGTTCTCTACTGGAGAACCCTGAACTGCTACAAGCTGTTGGATGCACTGTTTTTCTTTAGAGTTGTTAGTGAATTCTGATTTCTCCCCCACCCCTGTGTTCTTGAGACAGGCTCTCACAGTGGGCCTGAGCCACCCGAGAACTTTCTGTGTAACTTAGGACAGCCTGGAACTTGTGGCAACTTTCCTGCCTTGGCCTCCTGAGTGCTGGGATTTCAGTCATGAGTCACTGCACCAGCACTGACTTAGTGATTTCCAGTTGTAAAGTTTAACACACCTACAGCCAACACTTCAGTGTGGATGGAAAATAATCATTCACACACTGTTTTTCTTTGTGAATAAGGTCTTGATTTCTCTGAACAACGAAATGACTCGGCATTGGAGGAGTCTTTAAGAATAAGGCATGTCCTGGGCGTATATAATCATATATAATCATTATTGTCACAAAATCTACACATTATTTTGATTTTAGTTATTCCTATTTTAAATATATATAATATGAAAACTATTATCAGTTGGGAGCAAATGTGTACAGGTGGTGTTATGTGGGTGAGAATCTTTACTTCTCAAGTCATCTGTAAAGCAATGTGATGACAAGATCAACATGGCAACTCCAGGAACCCAAAGAAAACGCCTTCCACTGAGGTCTGTTACTTAGCTGGACTGAAAACGGCAACACTGCATCACTTTCAGTTCTCTAGAAGCATTTACATATTTCACAGTCATTCTTTTTTTTCCCTCAGGAAACCTAAATAAAGCAGTATTTTCAGCATTTGTTAAACCAAAAATAAGCTGGATGTGCTCAAACACCCAGGGCTGTCTTCATGCATAGGACACACCTCTACCATCACTGTGGCATACTGATCCACGGTTATTGCATGTAAATGATACAGAGAATATATTCTTGTCAGAATTAAAAACTATTTTAAGTTTCAGATTAAAGTCTTGGTTATACTGTACCAAACTTGATCAGAGGGAATGTAAAATGGCTGGGAGGTGTCTGACAGCATTGTCTAAATATTACTTATGAATCCTAATTAAGTCACTTTTCATGGGAAAAGTGGTGACTCATTTTTGGCTTTAAAAATAAATGATATAAATACAAATGGAGATTAATACCCTATAAAAGTTAAACTTAAAAATGAAAACATACTCTGGATGTAACTATTTCCTTGGTAAAAAAAAAAAATGCCTATCTGCACCCTCCTCTCCCTGGGTGACTAGAGAAAGTATGTAGTCCTTCTGCATGGCAGGCGAGCCGCACTCCACCTTGGGCGTGCAATGGACCATGCACAGGAAATGGGTTATTCTGAAATACATGATTCCCAAAGTTCATCAACCCGACCTTCAGGGAGCTTTAACCCCCACATCATGTGAACACTGAGGATCCATGAGAGGCAGGGCAGAAAGAAGTCACAGCACGTGTCAGGAAACCCCACGATAGTCAGCAAGTGCACTTCTGACAGTCTGGGAAGGACTGCCAATCTTCTATGTGTACAATTCAGCACACTGAGGATATTTCTGTGACGTTATGTGGTTACATGTTTGAAAATATTATAAAAGAAAGATTAAATTCCAGACTAAAAAGAAATCTGAATTCTTCAATTAAGCAGCGGCTAGGCCAGGCTCCAGCCAAGTACAGTGGGCTCCTTTGGAGACACCCGGATGGTGGCGCACTCCACGGCGCTGATGTAGTGTTACGTGAGCAACACTTGGATTAGAGTCTGGTAACAGGCACAGTCACGACTGCATAATATTTAACATAAGTCACAGGATAAGCATAATAAAATATTAAACACAACATTCATACACTAATCAATTACATGGAATAAATTAAACTAAGCCAGTCACAGATTTTTCTTTAGTCTTAATTCGCGGTTTACTCATGTATAAACATCATGTAATACTCTCCTAATGTTTTCAAAATACTACAAAAAAAAAAAAAAGGCTTTGCATTACAGCTGCTGGACAAAAATGTCAATACTGCAAAGTGCGAAACAGTTTCTTTGTTCTTTAGCATCAGTGCACAAGGTATGGCTCCAAGTGGGTTCAGGAGAAAAGATACAGTGGCTTGTGAAACACGCTCTGTTCATCATTGGCACAGGCTGAAGACAGAACTTGACTGTCCTTGGTACCTTGACTACGGCTTTCCCCCAAAGGCAGACAATGTTATACGTAGATGCCTTCAGGATTAAAACCAGATGAGATAGGGTTCTGTAGAACACGAAGGTTACTGGGGAGCTGCCGTGACGACCCAGGTCGCTTCAGGGACCCGGACTGGAATGGTGTCTCTAAACAGGAAGCAGACAGTCATCTGGTGAACCACGAGGCCAGCCAGGAGGTGGGGCCCACCAGCCAGAAAACCTCCCTCCCCAAAGAGCTCAGAAGAGAGCTACACGTCCAGCTGTGCCCCTGTGGCCCAGGGACGGAAGGAAAAGGCTGAGACTCAACTTGGTAACCAAGTTTTGGTGACAGGAACAATAAACGGCCTTTTTCAAAGGCAAGTGAGTTTTTTCATTTAGTTTCTTTTTCTGTTGTTTAGAGCACATGCATAAGAGATGGGGAAATGACAAATTAATTTCAAAGACGTAGAGAAAGCAAGGAAATGAGGAACTCAGGCTAAAATGAAAACAATTCCACAAGGCTGAAGTTTAAAATGGGTCCATTCAAGCAAGCAAACAAACAAACAAACAAACAAACAAACAAACAAATAACCCAAATGTTACTGCTTTTCCTGGAAACTGTTAGTCAAAACTTTAAATGACCCACTTAAAACTCAGTTATGGAGGAAGGGAACACTTGAGTGTGAGCTGCTCCAAGCCTACAGAGAAAATAAGGGAGAAGGCAGCCTACCTTTCCCCAGGTCTGTCTGGGCGGCCTCGACTCCCGTGGGCTCTGCTGGCAGCACGGTGACCCTGGTGCCCGTCTGCTGGATGAACTGCTGCAGGTTGACTTGCCGCAGCTCCTTGGTCAGCTGCTCCAGTTCTTGTTCCTTATCCTGGTTGGAAAATACCAGTTATTTTGGAATTTGTGGAAGGTGTGAAGACGCCTGCTCTCATAAGGACACATGTGACACGCCTGGTTTCCATGGATACACTGGCTAAAGAGGGTCCCCCTGGGATGGGCTGTTTTCATATGTGAGGCTTCCTGTCTAGATGTGACCAGGTACTTGCAGGAAGTATCTTTAATTTTACATCACAAACACTGTCTTCTACCTACATCAGTGTTGCAACTGCCTTGTTGATCTGGTTATAAATTCCCCTATTAACTACATTATAATGAACTGCAAATAAATAGTAATTGAGATCACAAGAATTCAAGTTCTTGGTTTTATAAGATGCTGGTTTTCATGGGATCTATTATTAGGATTTTTTTTTTTTTTTTCGGTCTTTTTGAGACAGGGTCTCCCTGTAGCCCCAGCTGTCCTGGAATTCACTCTGTAGACCAGGCTGGCCTTGAACTCACAAAGATCCGCCTGCCTCTGCCTCCCAAGTGCTAGGATTAAAGGCGTGCGCCATTTGCAACACAAGGAAAACAACTTCTCCAGAGTTTGTCTCAGGTTCAGGGTTCTGTGGCAGAGGTTTGAAGAAAGGACCAGGCCTCCTGCGTCTGAGCTCCGAGGGCAAGGAGGGCATTCCGTGAACAACAGAATGCCCTCCTTGCTTCTCCTTTCCCAGTCCTCTACTTCACACTGTTGTGGTCCCACACGTCTCCATCCCTGGCTGTGTGTATAAAGGAAGTGACCAGATGGAAGGTGGGTTTTACAGGGATTGCGTGAAGGTGTCAATGGTGTTATGCTGTCTATTAGTTCCTTTAGTGACCAAGGAATTTACCAGGAAGGGCTGCTTTAAGTGTGCTTTGTTTAAGTAGTGTCACAACTTCCAGTGCCCCCTCCCTTAGATGTCAAAATGACTCCACATAGTAAAATACTGACAAACCATAAGTTTCTCTGCCTCTAAATAGTCAGGCACACTGTTGAGGTGGCACTCTCCAGCTCCAGCTGGGGCGAGTTCCCATGTCTGACACCAAGGCTAATGCCATGCTGTCAGGGTACCTCTCATCTTGTTCAGCTTTTATTATTGATTTATTATTTTAATTTTATCTGTATGAGTGTATTGCTTGCATTGTGTAAATGCATCCATGTCGTGAAATGCCACAGAGGTCAGAAGAGGGCATCAGATCCCTGGAACTGGGGTTACACATGGTTGTTAGTCGCCTGATGTAGGTGCTGGGAACTGAACCTGGGTGCTGGGTACTCTGTGAGAGCTGCCACTCCCCTTCACCACTGAGGATCTCTCCAGCTTCTTGTTTTGCTTTTAACTCTATGCTTCATCACATCACAAAAATTCCATGAGACTTTTTAACAAAGCTAAGCTTCGGGTCCTTTAAATACAGAAAATCCTATTCTTTAAAAATAAAGGAAGCAAGCCAGGCGTGGTGGTGCACACCTTTAATCCCAGCACTCAGGAGACAGAGGCAGGCAAATCTTTGTGAGTTCAAGGACAGCCTGGTCTACAGAGCGAGTTCCAGGCCAGCTGGGGCTATAGGGAAACCTTGTCTCAAAAAAGACCAAAAAATAAATAAATAAATAAAAATAAAAAAATAAAGGAAGCAGAGCCAGGCATGGTGGTGCACGCCTTTAATCCCAGCACTCAGGAGGCAGAGGCAGGTGGATCTCTGTGAGTTCAAGGCCAGCCTGGTCTATATAGTGAGTTCCAGCCCACCTGGGAATACAGGGAGACTGTCTCAAAAAGACCAAAAAAATAAAGGAAACAATCATGAAAGAAGATTCCAAATCTCTTAAAAATTGTGTTACATTTGCTTATTTATGTGCATGTGTTTATGTGGGTGGTACATGAAGCACATGTGGAGGTCAGAGGATGTGTTAGCGCTGGTTCTTAGATCACTGGGCTTGGTAGCCATCTTGGCACTCCTCTTGATTAGAACATTTTCCCCCCCTATTTTAGTTCTAGTTCTATAAACTGGAAGTGTCCTATCTGTCGGGACCTTCTTACCTGTAGCCGCTTGGTGGCCTGCCCGAGGGACCGCTCCACAGCTTTGATGCCGTTCTCCAGCCGCACGCTGTGCTGCCCCTGCACGTCTATCTCTCCTTTGACCTTGCCGATCTTTCCCTTCACCTCCTCCTCGTTGACTTGTGCTTCCTGAACTTCCCGCTGCAGCTTCTCTGCTTCGAGGCCACTTTCCATGGTCTGGATCTGTGCCACGTAGTCCTTTAATTTGCTTTCACATTCTGTGATTTTCTGTCTTATTTCTTGAAGTTGATCCCTCAGCTGCTTTTCGTTTTCTTGCTCAATCTGTAATTCATTTTCCCAGAATTCTTCCTCCTCAATCTCTACATCATTCCTTTTGATCTTTTGCTCTAGACGGACAATTTCCTCCTCAAGGTTAGAGTGGTGCTTCTGCTCCCAGAACCGTATCTCGACCTCACTGGACTGCAGCTGCTTCTCGATGGACTGCAGCTTCTCCGTCTGCAGCCGGATCAGCCTCCTCAGCTCCCCTGCAGTGGTCAGCACCTTCTGCTTCAATTCACTCTCTTTACCTTTTCCAAAAATGTCCACCAGCCCTTTGGCACCTCCTGTGAATGTCAGTGACTTTCTTTTAGGTTCTCTTCTTTGGATTGACTTGTCCACCTGGGGTCTCAGTTTGGCTAAGGGGGGTAGGCTCTGTCGGTACAAAGTTCTTTCAGGAATCCGGGCCACACTGTCCGAGGTGGGTCGCTCACTGAGAGATGGCCCAGTCCGACGCAGGATGAGCTGTACGTCACTAGCATACTGCCCCCACTTGTTTAAGGATATGATGGGGTTTTCATGCGGTGCCAAGTGTCTCTCGGTATCTCTCCATTTCTCTATAAGGGTGTACCTTCCGGTTCGACCTAGGACAGAAGAAGACTAGAGTAAATTGTTGTGGCAATACGTGCAGTGACTGAATAATGCCAATAGAGGATACTTTTATGTGTGGGTTTATTTCTGTTGAGACACGGTCTCCCTGTAGCCCCAGCTGGCCTGGAACTCACTTTGTAGACCAGGCTGGCCTCTATCTCACAGAAATCCGCCTGCCTCTGCCTCCCAAGTGCTGGGAATAAAGGTGTGCACCACCATGCCCAGCCTGTTTGTGTTCATGGTCAGCAGCAGCAGGTCAAGTTTTAGAGTCCAGTCCAGGTTGCCTTTGACAGCCTCACTGTAATATACCAGACCTCCAAAGATGTGAAATGGCAGAAATACTCAGACCTGAATTGGACACATACTTATGACTTGCTAAGAAATTCAACCTCATAGTTTCCCTGACTGACACTCTTATGTCTGGTCAGATGTCTAACTGTTCAGAACTTCTTTGGGGGCAAGACTGAACAGTTCGGTTCCTAGGCAAAACAGACAGACAATAGAATGTCCCCTTCCCATGGAAGAGGGGCAGGTCCCAGAAGCCATCCCAGAACTTCTAGACATGCATTTCCACTGCGCAAGTCTCCTGAGGAGACCCATTATCAATGGAGAACCTGCCCCAGGCTCACACGCAGTTGCCAAATCCCGACCCCCTTGGGCTTGGCTGGCCACAGCACACACAGTCGGGGGCTTCCTGTGAACATGCGCCCAGTGAGGAAAGCGGCTCTGCAAATAGCCAGAGAAGCTTTAATCTTGATAGTTACCCTAAGCAACACTTAGATTTTATTACTAAAAACAAAGCACAGAATCATTTAAATTAAAATATGCTTTAGCTACTAAGTACAGAATTCAGATAAAGTTTCAAAAGACAATATAGGGTCAATGAGATGGTGCAGTGGATAAGGTGCTTGCCGCTAAGCCTGGGAGCTGAGTTCAACTGCTGGGACGTACATGGTGGAAGGAGAGAGCCAACTCTTAGACTCTTACAGTCTGTCCCGACTTCTACATGTGAGCCCTTGTATGTGTGTATACACAAAAACACACTAAATAAACGGTAGAGAAAGAAAAGAACAATATAATGCCAAAAGGTGAGTAAACTTCGTAAACATTTCCAGTTAAGTGGTGGCTGTTTAAACTTGTTTAAACTTAGGGGCTGAGCATATAGCTCAGGCAAGCTGAGGATAATCCCGGTGACAATACAACACAAGCACACACACAATAAAGTGTACATGAGAAGTTAAAATTGCTACAGAAAAACACCCGACTGTGCCATCTAGCAATCACAGTGGCATGTGCAGCAACTGGTTTACCTTTTCTGTCCTTTTTCAAACTTCACGAGCTTCTGAACCAATCTCAATTACTGAGTCAATAAATGGATATCTGGCTGAGTGACTATGAATTTTCACTCTTCCAGCTATTCAGAAACAGAACATAAAGAATGTCTGTGCTCTTGGGAATTCTCTGCTTTAAGGAAACCTGGATCTTGGGTATAGTTGCAAAGTTCGGGTTTTGGAGGCAAATGGACTGGGATTTAACCCTGGGTGAATTAGTCACCAGATAAGTGGCAAAATGTCACTTCTAAAATGGCTGAGCCTTTGTACAGCAGAGGAACACATACCATACTGCCTGGCCTACCACAGCCATTCAATACAAGGTGTGGATTACTACTAAGAATTGATCATTTGCATAAGTGAAGACCAGAGCAGAGACTTCCTTTCAATAGTGACATGTCATGACCATAATCTGACTTTACAAAATGTTCTTCCTTAAGCAACTTCCAACTATGTATAAAGCTGGATAGGGCAGAAAGACAGGGCTCTTGGGTCAGAAAGCTGTGTACTTCCACTGCTGAATGATCACATTTCCATCTACTTCCACTGCTGAATGATCATATTCCCATCTATTTCCACTGCTGAATGATCATATTTCCATCTACTTCCACTGCTGAATGGTCACATTCCCATCTACTTCCACTGCTGAATGATCACATTTCCATCTACTTCCACTGCTGAATGATCATATTCCCATCTACTTCCACTGCTGAATGATCATATTCCCATCTACTTCCACTGCTGAATGATCATATTCCCATCTACTTCCACTGCTGAATGATCACATTCCCATCTACTTCCACTGCTGAATGATCACATTCCCATCTACTTCCACTGCTGAATGATCACATTTCCATCAACTTCCACTGCTGAATGATCATATTCCCATCTACTTCCACTGCTGAATGATCATATTCCCATCTACTTCCACTGCTGAATGATCATATTCCCATCTACTTCCACTGCTGAATGATCATGTTCCCATCTACTTCCACTGCTGAATGATCACATTCCCATCTACTTCCACTGCTGAATGATCACATTCCCATCTACTTCCACTGCTGAATGATCATATTCCCATCTACTTCCACTGCTGAATGATCATATTCCCATCTACTTCCACTGCTGAATGATCATATTCCCATCTACTTCCACTGCTGAATGATCATATTCCCATCTACTTCCACTGCTGAATGATCACATTCCCATCTACTTCCACTGCTGAATGATCACATTTCCATCAACTTCCACTGCTGAATGATCATATTCCCATCTACTTCCACTGCTGAATGATCATATTCCCATCTACTTCCACTGCTGAATGATCATATTCCCATCTACTTCCACTGCTGAATGATCATATTCCCATCTACTTCCACTGCTGAATGATCATGTTCCCATCAGACAAGATTGTTCTGAGAGTCAACTAGGAATGCAAAATATGAAAATTTCTTGTAAATCTGAAAAGTGGCATACAAATACGACTTCCTAAATCAAAATTCCCAGATAAAGGAGGTTGAAAAGGCAAGCAAGCACTGATACACTGTACCAGCTCCTCATAACAAGCATTAATACACTGCACCAGGTCCTCCTAACAAGCACTGACACACTGTACCAGTTCCTCATAAGAAGCATTAATACTCTGCACCAGGTCCTCCTAACAAGCACTGATACACTGCACCAGGTCCTCCTAACAAGCACTGATACACTGCACCAGGTCCTCCTAACAAGCACTGATACACTGCACCAGCTCCTAACAAGCACTGATACACTGCACCAGGTCCTCCTAACAAGCACTGATACACTGCACCAGCTCCTCATAACAAGCACTGATACATTGCACCAGGTCCTCCTAATAAGCATTAATACACTGCACCAGCTCCTCCTAACAAGCACTAATACACTGTACCAGCTCCTCCTAACAAGCATTAATACGCTGTACCAGCTCCTCCTAACAAGCACTGATACACTGCACCAACTCCTCATAACAAGCACCGATACACTGTACCAGCTCCTCCTAACAAGCACTGATACACTGCACCAGCTCCTCCTAACAAGCACTGATACACTGCACCAGCTCCTCCTAACAAGCACTGATACACTGCACCAGCTCCTCATAACAAACACTGATACACTGTACCAGCTCCTCATAACAAGCACTAATACACTGTACCAGCTCCTCATGACAAGCACTGATACACTGCATGAGCTCCTCATAACAAACATTAGTACACTGCTATAGGATTAGTCTTGTAGGTGTATACCCAGAGTGGTATGACTGGGTCAGGAGGTAGGCTCATTTTGAGTCTTTTAAGGGTTCTCCACAGTGCTTTCCATTAGCATTCCATCAGCAGTGGATGAGTGTTCCCCTTTCTCTACAACCTCTCCAGAATTTGGTATCCTTTGTTTTCTTGATCATAGCCAGTTTTACTGGTATAAGATGAAATCTTAAAGTGGTTTTAATTTGCATTTTCATAATTATTAACGATGCTGAACACTTTTTAAGATGTTTATCAGCCATCTTCTTCATTTGTGAAGTCTCTTTTCACTGGGTCATTTGTTTTCTTGCTCCTTTGTTTTCTGAGTAGTTTATATACTCTGGATGTTAATGCTCTGTCAGATTTATCACTGGTGAAGGTTTCCTCCCACTCTGTGGGTTTTCTCTTTACTTCTTTGTTTCTTTTGCTGTACAGAAGCTTTTGAGTTTAATAAGGTCCCACTTGTCAATTGTTGACCTTATTTCTTATGCAGCTGCTGTGTTATTTAGAAAGTCTTTTCCTATACCTATAGTTTGTAGGTTACTGCCAATGTTTTCTTCTATCATTTTCAGAGTTTTGGGTTTCACATTGAAGTCTCTGATTCATTTGGAGTTGATTTTTGTACAAGGTAGAGGCTTAACTTTATTCTTCTTCAAGTGGTGATGAGTTTTGCCCAAACCATTTGCTGAAGATGCTGTCTTTCCTCTATTGAGTCTTCTTGGCCCCTTCGCCAAATATGAAGTGGCTGAAATTGCATGTGCTCAAGTTTGGAACTTCCATTTTGTTTCACTGATCTACAGGTTTTGAAAACAGACCCATAGATCACTGGCTATACTTTTAAATAGCTGAAGTAATTGAGATTAGTGCCAAGAATCATTTACTTCTCATAATGAGGAAAATCATACCGAAAGATTTTAACTCATCAATGTAATTAAAAAATTATTTTTATTTTTTATGTGTATGAGTGTATTGCTTACATGTGTGTAAGTGCACCCATGTTGTGCAATGCCTGCAGAGGTTAGAAGAGGGTGTTGGATCTCCTGGAACGGAGTCACAGACGTTCTTAGTCACCATGTAGGTGGTGGGAACTGAATGAATGTAGGTCCTCTGCAAGAGCAGCCAGTGCTTTTAAGCAGTGAGCCATCTCTCCAGCCCCTATAGCCATAATTTTATTGGAGGAGTCACATAAACTTAAACAACAGGATAACAGATTAACTTCAAGTGAACAATTATCATTATAAATATGAAGATTTGAAACTAAAACCAAAACTCATTCAGATATGGGTTACCCTGAAACTTTATGCCTTGATTCAAACATTTTAAGAACTGCAAACACTTTTGCAATGTTTTTGGAATTATAAAACAAAATTATGCTAAAATTTCCACATTTTCTGGACACATTTGAAGTAATGTTAATAATAACTTATATATTTTTGGTCTGTGGTGAATAAGCTCTCCCATAGCACTGAATTTTCCTGTAAGAGGTGCTTTTCTTCAGCTACAAATATTTTGATGAGAATTTTATGAAAGCTGTTACACATTTCAAGATTTTCATGCAGTCTCTAGTGAACAGAACTGGTCCTGTGCACAGTGACTTAGAATCCTTACAACACATTCTCATCTCCCTAACAGAATTTATACTGTGTAGTTTTACCATCTGTCAAATTCTTCTGATATCCACACTTACAGATGTTATGACCTATATCAGGCAAGAAATCAAAGCTTAAAGAATTGTATGCAGTTTCCTGAAGACATACAAGTAGTACCAAATTTCTCAATGAATTTCTACTGTACTACTTTGGTGCTTAGTGAAACTATTAAAACATAATGCTACAGTCTGGACAAGAAGTATCCCTCCAAAGGCAATGTCTCAGAGGTTTTGTCCCCAGGTGGTGGCTCTACTTTGGAAGGTTCTAGAAACTTCAGGGCGTAGGAAGTAAGCACGCTGCTGAGGTAGGTCCTTGATGTCTTGTGTTGACTGCACTTTCCTCCTCCCCGATCTCCAGGTGAGAACTCCTCCAACAGCGCTCCTGCAGCCAACGGTGACACCGACCAGGCACAACCAAGAAGCCATGGTAGAGCCCACTAAGCCAGGATCCAAAATAAATCTCACCTCCTTACAGTATCATTCAGGTATATGATCACAGTGATGAGGAACCTAATGCACACACCCATGGCACCCCAAAGAAGCATGAAGTATGTTTTCTCTTAGACATTGACAGAGTTTACTTACCTATTGCTTGGGCTAAGGCAATTACAACCTCCTGGCAAGTTGTGACTTCAGTGACCCCACAAACAATCCTCTGAACTCCATCCACCCATACTTTAAGTTCCATGGTGCACGTGCCAGTCACCCTAAGGCCCTGACAGTGGGCACTGGAGTTTCAGGGCATGTCTGTGGCTTCAGAAACAAAGAGAAGGCAGAATCTGCAATCAGCTAAAAAAAAAACAACAAGGGGAGGGATAGGATTTGTTAAGTAAAGCAAAACATTTTTCTGTAAAATACTGTAAGCTATATTACATGATACCAAATACATTTTAATGTATCATAATCATCTGCCTATTTCGCAGAGTGGAATTTGGCAGGACAAATGCAGCTATGACCTCATATCCTGACACTGTTTCATGGTGTCAGAACTCTTTTATTAAAAAATTTATTTATTTATTTATTATTTTTTATGTGTACTGAGTATACTGTCTGCATGTAGGTTGGTGCACCCGTGTTGTACAATGCTGCGGAGGTCAGAAGAGGGCGTCAGATTCCCCTGGAACTGGAGTTAAAGATGGTTCTTAGCCACCATGTGGGTGCTGGGAATCGAACCGAGGTCCTCTGCAACAGCAGTCAGCGCGCTCTTAACCGCTGAGCCATCTCTAGAACTCTTAAGTTGTGCTCCAGGTCTCAAAATTCTTACCTACTTGATCAAGCCCTTTTGTTCAATCTGCTGGAGTTCTGTCTCTCTTTTCTGAATTATTTTCATTAGGATGGTGTCTGAGGTTGTTTTTTTTTTTTTAAGTTCCTGTCGTTTCAGAAATCATAAATTATTGAACCAACCAACCTGCGCAGCTTCACCAGCACCAATATTAACCATTCTTTTTTTTTTTTTTTTGGTCTTTTCAAGACAGGGTCTCCCTGTAGCCCCAGCTGTCCTGGAACTCGCTCTGTAGACCAGGCTGGCCTTGAACTCACAAAGATCTGCCTGCCTCTGCCTCTGCTAGGATTAAAGGCGTGTGCCACCGCACCTGGCTCAATCTGCTGGAGTTCTGTCTCTCTTTTCTGAATTATTTTCATTAGGATGGCGTCTGAGTTTTTTTTTTTTTTTAAGTTCCTGTCATTTCAGAAATCATAAATTATTGAACCAATCTGCGCAGCTTCGCCAGCACCAATATTAACCATTCTTAAACAGAGTAGTGACGCCCTGTGGATACAGTCTGCATGTCTGTGTCACAGGCCCCTTAGCCCCAGGCCCGAGTGTGGTCTCTGAACTGCCCACACCAGCTGCTGCATGGGCATGGCAGTGGAAACTGTTAGGTAAAAGAAATTCATTCTTTGGTGGTGATCAGCCCTCATGCATGACCTCGTCCTTTCTTATTTAGCTAGACTTGTTAATTTTGTTGAATCAAAAGCCCAATATATATAACAATATAACCACAATATAAACCACAACTCTTGTTGTATGTGCTGTGTTTACCCAGTGCTTTAAAAACTTTAGATGAGGCTGGAGAGGTGGCTCAGTGGTTAAGAGCACTGGCTGCTCTTCCAGAGGACCTGGGTTCAATTCCTAGCACCCATATAGAGGCTAACCACTGACATAACTCCAGGGGACCCAACACTCTCTCTTTTTTTGTTGTTGTTGTTGTTGTCTTTTTGAGACAGGGTCTCCCTGTAGCCCCAGCTGTCCCGGAACTCACTCTGTAGACCAGGCTGGCCTTGAACTTACAAAGATCCACCTGCCTCTGCCTCCCAAGTGCTAGGATTAAAGGCATGCGCCACCACGCCCGGCTTAACACTCTCTTCTGACCTCCACAGGCACTTCATCACACAGGTGTACTTACGCACATGCAAGCAATACACTTTTACACTTATAAAATAATAATAAATAATATGTTAAAAAACATTTTTAGGCTGGGCATGCTGGTGTATGCCTTCAATACTAGCACTTGGGAAGCAGAGGCAGGTGGATCTCTGTGAGTTCAACAACAGCCTGGTCTACATAGTGAGTTCCAGGGCAGCTGGACCTAGAGGGAGACCCTGTCTCAAAAAAAAGGCAAAAAAGAAATTTTTTTTAGATATATTCTTTGCCAACTGGAAGACTTTATGTTCTCATTTAATCAAATCAAATGCCCTGAGCTCTTCAAATGATCTGAATGTTATTAGCTTGCTAAAAATCCATGACAAATATTCTTTTTTTCTAGACAGCTTTTAAAATTCAGCTCTTTCTTCGGTAAATCTATAACCTAATATAAGTTTTATCTGTTCCTTGTTCTGTGGTCTCCCCTATCTTTGTGGGTTTAGAAAGAACACAGATCGATGAGAGGCAATAAACACTGGTTTTAATTAGGAGATCATGTTCATGTTAAGATTTATAATAGCCCTGAGATTTCAGGATTGATGACATTAACAATCCTACTTTAACCTACTAAAACCTTTTATTTGATACAAACAGTAGCTCTGTCCTTTGTGCATTTTCTTAAAGGGCGTAAGACAGTTTAGGCCACCTGATTGCCTGGGAAGAGAAGGAGACCAAGCCAGAAGGTACAAAAGCATCGGTGGTCATCCTGAAGGCAAGGAGACACACTGATGTTACTTTCCCAGAATGCTGACTCAGCCTTGCCCATGGTGGAGCGCAGTAAGCCTTCATGAACCCCAGCTGACTTCCTAACTGTGTTCCTCAGCTGTGGTGTCCTGTTGGATGTTAATGGTCCTGAGAAAAAATATGAACACTCAAGCCACAGAAAAGAAAGAAACCTGATAATAAAGTTCACCAAGCTTCTTCACACCAGACTTCTCGAAGTCTCTGACAGGCTGGCAAATGCTCTGTAATTCAAACCTGAGTGGTACATGGAGCCGTTCTCCATCAGTCTAGAGAGTATGTGAGGACAGGGGACAGAAGCATTCTGATAAGGTGCAGTTCCTTCTCTGCTGAGCACCCACTGCTTTCAGGTAAACATGGTTTCTGTCAAGTATGGGCTGCATTACAATCATTCCTAGCTTCCCTAAAAAAATCACTGTGTTGTGAGAAGTTATGTGGACACTAACACTCTTCTCCAGGAGCTGTAACCCAGAGCATCCACCCTCCTCCCCTCCCCCAACAGCCCAGTTCCCACAACCCCATGCCCAAACATGGTCCCAGGGAAAATGGAAGGCCTACACATAGGAACATGTATGTGGGTCAACAGCATTGGAGTCAACAACCCAGGAAGCAAAGGGGGTGCACATTCCCTTTGGAGTTCATTTTCTGTGGGAACAGCGATGCAGACAGAAGTCAGGTCCACCGACTACACAGCTGAATTGCTGCTTTTCTTCGGACATTTCTATTCATTACCACCTTGACTTTTGGTAAAGTTTAGTAGTGAGCACAGAGCTATAGGAGATGGCATCACGAGAGTACAGAAGATGCTCACAGAGCAAGTGTTCTTCAGCTGCGAACCACTGACCACTGGAAACACTTGCTGGAATCAAGCATCTGAAAACGTGGAGCCTCTTCACACCGGAAAGGCTTCCATAAACAACGCACAGTCCTCAGTACTTGCAGGTCTGCAAACGTCTCTACTTGCTAAAATTGATTTGTGACCCTGGAAACCAGCACTGGTACTCTCTTTATTTGTGGACGGGATGCGAGCAGCTCAGTGGGAAAGTTGAGCTGATGGACAGTCCCTGGGTCTGGCCCAGGTGCCACGCTGACCTCTTGCTCCTCACTCTGAGACAGACACACCGTCCTATTCTTGGCCAACTTAATACCATGCTTTTTTTTTTTTTTGCCAATTTCTATGGCTGAAATGGCCCCCAAGCACAGTGCTGAAGTGCTGTCAAGAATCTGTGATATGAATGAGAGAGAAAAATATTCTAGATAGATGATGATCAGGTATGAGATACAGCATCATCAACCGTGAGTTCAGTATTAATGCAGAAAAATCGTATTAAATGCCTTTAAGTAGAAAAGCATGTAAAATGAGATTATGGGTTGCTCCATTAGCTGCTGTTGCCAGAGGCACACAGGAAACCAACCCTGTGTTTTCCCTCAGAAAAATGGGTCGGTGCTTTCTAAATGCAAGTTCTCATCCACCTTACAGAGGACAGTGCCTATTTTCACAGGGCCCAGCTTCTCTGTGATGGCTGTTAAGCCAATGAAGTCCCAGGACACTAGAAGCATGCAGATCTCTAAAGGCCAAGTTGGGGCAGAGCCAGAGATAAAGGTTCTGACAGCCCACAGCACAGAAACTGGCTATGTTAAGTTAGATCAGTAATTTGGCGGGGGTGAAGAGTGTATGTTATTTAGACATTCATGACCTGATAGAAAACAAGAAGCAACTTCTCGCAAGAAGCAACCGAAGGAAGGACTGACTCTGGCCTGCTGCCTCAGCCCATCAGGAGGGCGGTGGGGAAGCTCAGTGTGAGGCAGCCTGCTCGTACCTTAGTGGATCTGGAAGCAGACCTCAGGTGCAAAGGGAGCTGGCCTAGACCCCCCGAAGTCCACCTGCAGCCCCAGAACTGCCTGCTAGGCCTCATGTTCAAAAGGTTCCATGCTCAAAACAGTGCCCTGGCCACGTGAATGGGTATCAGCAGAGACAATTTCTGAAATAACATTCATTTAGATTATTCAGAAAACTGAGGTGAAATGATTGGGTTTACATATACTACAGAATAGTGCCCAATACAGAAGATATCCAGGAAGCCATTACTGTTAAAGAGTTATTAATAGAATATTAGCATAAAAAGGCTGCATGTGGCCTGGTTCTGCTCATTTTCTTACTGTTTGTGGAAGATGGAATGAGAATCTTAGGTTTGGTTTTACTACCACAAAAATCTCTTCAAAAATATAAAGATAACATACCATTGGGTCCTGTTTCTTGCAGCAGTATTATTTAAATGAAGCATAGATGCTAGGCATGGTGGTGCATGCCTTTAATCCCAGCACTCAGAAGGCGTATGTACCTCCGTGAGTTTAAGGACAGCCTGCTCTACAGAGCCAGTTCCAGGCCAGCCTGGGCTATAGGGAAACTGTCTCAAAAAGAAACAACAAAACAAAACACCCCAAAAGCCTAGAAAGCTCCCTGTCCTGCAGCCGTGCCTTTTGTCAGGTTCTAGTACACATTGTGATCCTGCAGATTCTTTGGGATGCATGGGGAATGCCAAGTTCTGTGATGACAGAACTGTGCTTTCAGAGCTGAGGTAAGAGACAGCACCTCAAAGCCCCAGAAGAACCCTGAGTATCAAGGAAACCCCTTTCTTCCTTCAGGTGCCACCACAGTGCGCTCTGAAAAGTCACTAAACGTGTCACTCAGTAAATGGCATGTTGTACTTCTACTAGAAACAGCTTCTGAGAACCTAGTGGTATTTTAAAGGCAGAGTTAAGTACAAACAGACTTGAGGCATTTCTCTTTGAACAGGGAAACACTGGTACCTTTTATCACTAAAAAGCCAAGCAAATGGCAGTGTATCCTTGTTTACTGAATCAATCAACAAGAATAGCAAGTAGTTAACACTAACAGAAGTCTTATTGTGTACTAGATATAATTCATTATCCATCCTTAGCACTATGTGACATGAATTACTCAACAAATGTGAAAATGAGGCAGAGAAAAATCCCATGCTCCCCCAGGATCACCCAGCTGGCACCCAGCAGATCTGGTAACACTCATAACCACTAAAAGTTACCTGTATTAGTCAGGGATAGTGGTGCATGCCTTTAATCCCAGCATTCGAGAGGCAGAGGCAGGTAGATCTCTGTGAGGTTAGCCTGGTCTACATGGCTAGTTCTAGATTGGCCAGTGCTACATAGTGAGGCCCTGTCTAAAAAAAACTATAAAAGAAAACACAAAGAGAACAAACAAAACAGTACAAGTTACATGTATGTGAGATGGAGTTGTAAGTGGTACACGAGGACAAGTGACCACTAATCCTATTTCAGGAGAGGTGGGCGTGGCTAGTTCCAACAGAGCAAGCTGAGGGAGCTTTGGGCCAATCACTGTCAAGGCAGCAGAAGCACAGGCTCATATCCAATGATCAGGTAAGACTCAGTGAGAACTGTACGGCCCCCGAGGTTTCCGATGGAACGCTCATCTCAGCAAAGCAGGGAAAGGAGGAGCCAGGCTCTCGATCCAGATGTCACCTGACCCCACAGTCTATGTTCTGCCTACTGCCTACTACTCTGGGCTAAGGCAGGCTCATTTTCCTCCACACTGAAAAGACCCTGATCATTTGTTATTGAATTTGATCTGTTAGAGCGATGGAAAATAATGTTCAGTTAGTCAGTATTCAGATATATGATCTAATTCCTATACTTAAAATTTTAGATCAAAGCTAGGTGTGGTGGCACAGCACTTGGGAAGCAGATGAAGGAGGATCTCATGAGATCGAATCCAGCCTGGTCTACATACTGAGTTCCAAGCCAGCTGGAGCCATAGAGAGATTCTTTCTCAAAAAAAAAAAAAAAAATCCAAACCGAAAAATAAATAAAAGAACAACAAGAAGCCAGGCGTGGTGGCACACACCTTCGGTCCCAGCACTTAGGAGGCAGAGGCAGGTGGATTTCTATGAGTTCAAAGCCAGCTTGGTCTACATAGCAAGTTCCAGGCCAGCTGGGGCTTGAGGGAGACCCTGTCTCAAAAAGACCAATTAATGTTTTGCCATGAAACCTCTTTGCTTAATAGGGGTGAAAAGAATTTCTTTTAATCCACAAACTGAAGACGACTCTGGATTTCTTATTCGTGGCAGCACAGATGTGGAGCCCATGAATTCTGACAAACAAGCTCATTCTTTCTTGCTAACTTTATGCCATGTGTTCATTATGACTGCATATATGTAAATGCATCTGTGTCATGCAATGCCTGTGGAAGCCAGAAGAGGGTGACAAATCACCTGGAACTGGAGTTACAGATAGTTGTTAGCTGCCCTGTGGTGCTGGGATTTGAACCCACATCTTCTGTAAGAGCAGCCAGTGCTCTTAACCACTAAGCTACCTCTCTAGCCTAAACAAACCCATTCTTTAAAAAATTATCTTTGTTTTATATGTATGAATGTACTGCCTACATGTGTGTAGGAGTAACTTTGTTGTGCAATGCCTGTGGAGGTCAGAAGAGGGTGTCGGATCCCCTGGAGATATATATGGCTGGTTGTTAGCCGCCATGTAGGTGCTGGGAATTGAATCCAGGTCCCTTGCAAGAGCAGCCAGTGCTCTTAACTGCTCAGCCATCTCCCCAGTCTCCATGTGAACAATTTGAAAAGACACTAGGTTTTCCCTTAATGTTTATGAGTCAAGAATAAATGTGTTTATTCTATTTGTTTATTGAAGAAAATGCAGGTCAATTAAATTAAAATTTTAGATGATATGCAAATGAACATATCCTTTGATGATATTATTAAAATATTTTTATTTTATGTGTATGAGTGTTTTGCCAGCATGTACATAAGTGCACCAAATGCATGCAATCCCCTCAGAGACAGGAAGATGGAGTTAGATCCTCTGGAACTGGAGCTACAGATGGCTGTTAGTGTGCTGGGAATCAAGCCCTGGTCCTCTGGAAGAGCCAGCCTCCTTTGATGATATTTTTTAAAGTAAATGTATTTTTAAAGGTATTTTCCATAGTAGCAAAATATTATAGAGAAGCTAACTAGTGTAATGAACCATGGTACTACCTCAAAAATCTACAGCTTTGCCGGGCGTGGTGGCGCACGCCTTTAATCCTAGCACTTGGGAGGCAGAGGCAGGCAGATCTTTGTGAGTTCAAGGCCAGCCTGGTCTACAGAGTGAGTTCCAGGACAGCTGGGGCTGCAGGGAGACCCTGTCTCGAAAAGACAAAAAAAAAAAAAATCTACAGCTTTTACTTGATTTCACTTTGTTTTTCACATTCTTGAGTTGCTATTCTCTTAAAAGAATACAATGAATGTGCTGCTGTACAGTTAGTTGGAGAGTGTACTGGGCTTCAAAAATCTAAGTGTTACACAGGCTTGTGGGCATCCTGTGCTACTGGAAAGGACAGTAAGCTTGAGAAGTGCGTTATGAATACAAGATCTGACAGTTATTGTAACTATCATCACTAATGCTGACTAAAGTGACACAGAACCTGACAGGACTATTCCCTGCCCTTCAAACTACAGTGTCAGGTGAGATGGGTGTGATATGTCAATCAGCACTCGGACTTCACAGGGAAGCTGTAGACCTAATTCAGAGCACACAAGCACTATAAGAGCACTATACTAGAGCTCACAGGCTCTAGCCACTGAATCAATAAACTGTTCAAAATCCCAATGCACTTCCAAAGTAAACTACATAATAGGAGGAAACAGTTTACCCTTAAATAAATACATTTCTATTTCATTGATACATTCACAAAGTGTTCATCAAGTTCTACATTTTCAGAGTAGACAGCACAGTTCAGGTTCCGCTAGAACAGTCATCCCAACAAAGGCTACCTGTGGAGAAATGTGCCACAGAATGAAATGGGTTAAGAAAGTCCAAGGTTGCGGGCAGTGGCCACTAAAATCTCCACCCTGCCTCAGTAAGTCAAAGCAGAAGAGGCAAACGGCAGCACGGAATAGAGACTGTTTGGACAGGAGCACTGGAAACAGTACTGGAACACCATATGTATGCTTAGCAGCTGCTAAAGCTGGACTTTAAGAGAAGCATTTTTACTGATATATAGCATATTACAAAAACACACTCAGGAATCACAAGTGATTGTTGACCAGGTGAACACAACTATCTCATCACCTCCAACATCAAGAAGTACCCATCTCCTGACCTCCCCCTCAGAGGCAGCAGTTACCATGGCCCTAGGAAGCACACAGAAGTTTCCCTGACTTCTGCAATCTGTATTAATAGACCAGCTCTCATGTTACGGTGCCTGGTGCCTGGCTTTAACGTTGCTTGAGGGAGCTCTGTTCATGCCCTTGGCGTAGCAACAGCTCATTCTTTCTAACTGCAATAGAATGCTCATTGTGTAAACGGACCATGATGGTTCATCTCTGCTACTGATGGGTGTTTATGTGGGTTTGGACATTTGAACCCAGGAGCAGACTGATGCATTTTGCAATTGCCTGCAACCACATCGCTTCCTGTCCAGCCTCTCTCCTTGCACATCCACCTGGTACATTAAAGCTACATGATGATCTTTTTCAAATAAAAATTTGATTCTACAATCCTACCCCAAATCACTCCATTACCTTCAGGATGAAATCCAAACTCCTCGTGGATCACTAGTGTAGTTCCCCTTAGTGACTCTGGAGTCTCTAGCACTACAGACAGTTCGGGTCTGTGATTACATGACCCTGCAGCTTCTCTATGTGGCTTTCTTTCCCTGGAGAAGGTTTTTGACTCTCTGCCTCCTAATTCTTACACAAACCGATTCTTGAGCCCCTTAACAGAGTGACTGGCACAGAGTTTGTCTGTAGAAAAGCACAGAAACCAACCCCACAGACAGACGGGCAGAGAGAGACAAGCACGGTGCCTTCCAAAGAGAAAGCTTCTATATAAACTTGGGTGGTAAAACCAGCATATGAAGGTGGTAGACACGGTAGAGTCCTTTGTATCAATTTAAATTCCTGGAACAAATGTTAAATCACACCATTTGCTGATGCTGCAGTGAACAGGCAACAGTAGAAAATTCCAAAATGTATTCCACAGGCAGCATCCAAAGAACAGGCGTTGTTTGAATCTGTGATCTGCATTCTCCCTAGGAACTTAAACGAAACAGTCCAGGACATTTGTTTTTATATACAAGGAAAAGAAACATCTAAGCAAATCATATGTATGTATGGAAGGGTAGACAGAAAATAATTACAAAAATAATATGTAAGGGCATAGGAATGGAAAATTAGTATAGTAGTATAAAATCATCCTGACACTTAAGGGCCAAGCTTTTCTACCTAATAAATTAATCACCAGAACTATCACCAGGCAGGCTCCATTGTAAAAACCCAGGGCTTATTAAAGAGAATCGAAGGAATTTATGAAATCAAAACAAAGGAAGTGGTAAAGTGAACTATTAAAGTGAATAGCACAGACTATAAACCACTTGGAATTTAGAACTTAGGTCATGAATAACTTGCTAAGGTCAGCAAGGTGCAGAGAGGGCAGGGAGGCCGGCGTCCTCTTCCTGGTGGGACATGGGCTCTGAGGCACGCCCCTCTTCCAGCTCATCCTTCACACGCCACTTGTTTTGTTGGTTGACAAAATATTTGAATTATTTTCCCACATTAACTGTAGGAGTTAGAGGGGGCAACATTGTGTTCTTGGTTGTTTTCCTTCTGAATGTACCTGCACAGCAGGGATGAAAGGGTGTACCAAGGACACATTTAAAAACCAAGATATCTGGGCTGGAGAGATGGCCTTAGAGGTAAGAGCACCGACTGCTCTGCAGAGGCCCGGGTTTGATCCTCAGCAACACACATGCAGCTGAGAAAACCGTCCTGTAACTCCAATTCCAGAACTTCAGTTTCCAGGGGAATCCGAGAACCCTCTTCTGACCTCCGAGGCATTTGACAAATGGGTGCACCAAACTACAATGCAGACAGTACATTCATAGACATAAAATAAAATGAAACAACAACAAAACAAACAAATCAAAAAAACAAGTACCGGGTGTGGTGGCACTGCCTTTAAATCCCAGCACCTGGGAGGCAGAAGGCAGGTGGATCTCCTGTGAGTTCAGGCCAGCCTGGTTTAATAGCAAGCTCAGGCCAGTTGGAACTAAAAGGGAGACCCTGTTCAAAAGGACAAAAAAAAAATAACAATAAAATAAAAACCAAGTATCTGGCTTTACACTTCGCTTTATTGGAGGAAGCTTTTCTACGAGTACTAGCTGTTTATTCCTTCTTAGTTTAAAGATATCCTCTCATCTGCACTACTGCAGGAACTTGGTACCAGCTGTGTGCGTGTGCACGGTGGGTGACCATGGACCTGCAGCGCCAGAGTGGAGCTAGATCCCCTAGGCCAGGGATTCTGGTGTGCTTTCCAACCCCACAACCCCCTGAAGAGGACACACGGCGTTCACGAACTCAGTGACACTAAGACAGCCAGAGCCATGCCAGCTGTGGCATGGTGGTGAGGTGTGAGGGAGCTATGCAGACAGCACCTTTACAGGGTGGATCAAACAGCTCCATGCGCCCTGTAGGCTATTATTCTGACTGTTCCCCAAAATTAAAATTCATTTTTCCAGTGGGAAGGATTAAGTAAATACCTTAGAGCCGGGGTGGTGGCGCACGCCTTTTAATCCTAGCACTCGGGAGGCAGAGGCAGGCGGATCTTTGTGAAGTTCAAGGCCAGCCTGGTCTACAGAGTGAGTTTCCAGGCCAGCCTGGGACCTACAGGGAGATCCTGTCTCGAAAAGATGAAAAACAAAAACAACAAACAAAAAACCTTAAAGGCAGTTTTTTTTTTTTTTTTTCCTTTTTCCATAGCAGGCTGAGAAACCCCTGGTCTTTTTTTTTTTTTTTTGGTCTTTTTTGAGAACCCAGGGTCTCCCTGTAGCCCCAGCCTGTTCCCTGGAACTCACTCTTGACCAAGGCTGGCCTTGAACTCAAAAAGAATCTGCCTGCCCTCTGCCTCCTGAGTGCTAGGATTAAAGGCGTGCGCCACCACGCCCGGCCTGAAACTCCTGTTCTTCTCCCTGAACATCTACTTTCCATATTCAAAACTAAAGCTTCTTGGGGTTAGAGAGCTGGAACGGCAGTTGAGAGCACTGGTTGCTCTTGTAGAGGACCCGAGTTCAATTCCCAATACCCATGAAGAGGTCAATACCTGCCTGTGATTCTGGTTCCAGGGGATCACATGCCTTCTTCTGGCCTCTGCACGCACTGTACAAACCAATGCTCTTAAATATATGCACACAATCATACACATTAAAAACAAAAACAAAATCTTAAAGCTTTTGCTTCTTATATCCTTACTAAAATGCAGAGAGAGGGAAGAAGAATAAACCAACCAGGAACAAAGTCCAAACCCAACAAAAGCACAGTAAGTGCAGGGCATCAGAGTAAGAACTGTCAAATAGAACATCAAACTGAAACCACAAGGCGGGCTGCCTAACAGGGCATAGATGCCTTCTACTCGGCTTCTCGTAGACTGAGCCCCTCCAGTTCCCAGCACATGTGGTCTAACTCCTTCTGTGCATTAGCTGCTGTATACTACCTTATTTTGAGACTTGTGGTAATCACTCTTGGTACTTTCCCAACTGTCCAGCATCACTGAAGAATCAGCAATCCCGCAAGAGGTAGTTAAAGAGCTTCCTATAGGCTGCGCAGAGCCCTGGTCTATGGCTACGGCTTTCGGGCAGTTTCACTCCTACACAGGTTATCTAGGGACAGACTTGCCATGTACACCCCCCCCCCCCGAGATGTCAAATAACCCACTCCCATAGTTAGACTTCTTCAAGAACAGAACGAGTGTACACTGCAGAGGGAAAGAACACCAGAAAAACTCAGAGTAGACTGAAACAACAACGAAACCTTCCATGTGACTTCACTCCTCTGGTTTTACACTTCATACTTCATTTAGAAGGAATGAAGGAGTAGTAACAATGTCAATTTGGCTTCTAGCTCAGCAGGAATCCATCCCAGAGAACCCAGCTCACACCTGCTGATTTACTTACTCCCCATTAATTCATATCCAGGCCTCTCTTGCTTGAAACTTCAAGATAAAGTCTGAATCCTTTCCTCTACTCTACTCTCTTTCCTGCAGCGCCTTCTTCAACTGTTGGGAAACAGCCATGTTCCTGCCCTGTAGTGCACTGTCTCTACGCAGGACCTCCTCCTCCTCCTGCCCCATGCTGTACTGTTTCTACTCAGGACCTCTTAGTCTTCACTACCCATCCACCAGCTGGTGCCCAGGTACCTTGCTGGGCTCTGGCCAGTAAAGTGGTGGAAGGGAGAAGGTACTAGCATGTGCCAAGTGCTTTCTCTATGACTAGCATTCTTTTTTTTTTTTTTTTTTTTTTTTAAAATTAACTTCCTTTTTTTTTTTTAATTTATTTATTTATTTTTATGTGTATAATGTATTGTCTGCATGCAGGTCTGCGACCCGTGTGTGTGGTGCGATGCCGCGGAGGTCAGAAGAGGGTCTCGGAATTCCCTGGACTGGAGGCATTCTCGCTGGAATTGGAGTTTACAGAGGATTTTAAAGCCGCCTGTGGGTGCTGGGGATCGAACCCGGGTCCTGCTGCAAGAGCGTCGGTGCTCCTTAACCGCTAGGCTACTCTCCAGCCCTATGCTAGCATTCTTAAGGACTCAAATAACCCACAAAAGTAATTATCACCCCCGGTTTACAAAGGCAGATCTGGAGACTCTGAAAAATTAACTAATTTGATACAATCCAGATGATAATAAATGGATCAAAGATTTATGGTCTGACTCTACAGGCCATTGCTCTGCAACTCTCACTTGACAAATACCCAGGTAGACAGAGATGTCAAATAGTATACATAATGAAAGACACAGACTTCACTTCCCACACACAAAAAAAATACGCTTAAAAAGATGTACTGCATTTGCTGGGCATGGTGGCAAAAGCCTTTAATCCTAAGCTATCTTAAGGGCAGAGGGAGGTCATCTCTACAAGATCATGGCCAACCTGGTCTACCTAGTAGGTTCCAGCCAGCTGGGGTTACAGTGTAACACGTCAACTAAAACAAAAACCAAAAAAAATAAAGGACCTCTCCTTAAATAAGCGTTATCTTTTTATGAAGATGAATGTAACAGGTACTCTTCAACTTCATTAGATTTTTACTTCCTTTCAAAAAATATGGAGACATTATAGTAATATTACTATCATTTTTCTAGATAAAACATTATATTTTGCAAACACTGTAAAATGCTTTAGTGAAAACAAGCTAGAGAGATGCTCAGCAGTATAGAAGTGCTTGCTTCTCTCAGAATGGGGGAGTTCAGTTCCTAACACCCTGCGGGAGGCACCCATGACCACCTGGCCTCCAACAGGCGACCTGCCACTCATTTGCACACACCTTATGTAGGACACATCATGATCAAAATTGAAATAAAAAGTAATCTTTAAAAAAAGTAAAGGCAGGGAGGGTTTGGGCACAACTCTTGCAAATTGGTTTTACAATGAAGGATGCTTGTACTCAAAATACTTATGTTTAAAAAAATGAAACGAAAAGTACAATGTAAAAAAAAAAAGAAGCCAGGGAAATAGGGAGATGGGTCAGTGGTTACGAGCACTGGCTAGCTCTGCGACAGAGGACCAGTTTCATTCCCAGAACCCACATGGCAACAATAACAATCATCCCCTAACTCCAGTTCATAGAGATCAGCGCCCATCTTCTGACTCCACCAGGCCATTACATGACATGCGGACCTTGATATACAATATTCAATACACCCAGTAACATAAATATAACAAGTAAACATTCATTTATCCCACACACACAACCTTGCAGGTTTAGAGGATCAAAGAACATGGAGGGAACTCACTGTTTCTATCACTTTCAAACTGTGAAGAGGAAAGACTCCCTATAGACATTGTCATTTTCTATGACCTGAAAAATCACAATTGTTACTTGATTTTTCAATACTTATAGGAATAGCTTTTACAGTCTGGACATAATCCAGATTAATAATTTTACCCCCTAACCTGTGACCAACTAAAAGTTATAATGTAAAATAAGCCATGCTCACTGAGCCATCTGCTCCTCTTGTGACATGGGCAGTTGACTTTTAATCCCTCAGGACCCCATCTTTATCTTCACCCACAATAGTGAAAGAATGTGGGTGTGCTTGATTGGCTGGAAGTGGTGTGCTTTTCCTACTGAAAACAGTGAGAAGAACTGAGAAGTCTGAAATGTGTGTGTATGATAGTCTAAGCCTAGATGTCCAAGGGCCAGATTTGCTGATAAAATGAGGTGGATCCAAAATGAAAAAAAAAAAAAGAAAGTAAAAAAAAAAACTTTTTTTTTTTTAATTAAAAAAAAAAGAGGTGGACCTAGCATCTACTTCCCATTTCATGCTGGAGGTGCTGTTTCAACAACTAAATGAGGGAGGAGCACAGTCCCATGAGACGTCTGAAGGAACAGGTTTTCAGAGCTCAGGCCCACTCTTGGTCCAGCAGCAAGGTAAAAAAACAAAAACAAAACAAAAATGAATGCCGAAAGTCAGGCAGCTTCTTTATTTGGACATGACGTAAAGTAGCTTAGAAAGGTCACACTTTGGTGAGAGATGCGCCTAGCAGGTTAAGAGTGCCGACACTCTTACAGAGGATCCGGTTTGATCCCCAGCTAACACACATGGCGGCCGAGAGCAGTCTGAAACTCCAATTTACCAGGAGAACTCCAGTTCCAGGGAATCCGAACCCTCTTCTGACCTCCGCGGCATTGCATGCGACATGGGTGCACAGACATGCAAATGCAGAAGTACATTCATACACATACAGTAATCAAATAAAATAATAAAAAAAACTTAAAAAAAAAAAGGTCACACTTACTTATTAAGCAGGTATCAATTTTTTCTTTAATCAAAGGAGTTCCACTAGGTTTAGGGATATAACTGAGTAGCAGAGTGAATGCCTAGCCTCAGAGGCTATGGGCTCAATTCCCAGTAATTACTAGAACAAAACCACTGTCAAGCCAAGGAGTCCTGCCACATTCTCAGAGTCTGGGATGACCTAGAGCTGGGCCACACATCTCAGTGGTCTCCAACTAACAGCATTCAGGCTCTGCATTACAGAGTATTTATTAAGGGCTATAATGATTAATCTTGAAATTGGATGAGAAATGTCTACATTAAGGAAAGNACTCTACAGGCCATTGCTTGCAACCTCTCACTGACAATACCAGGTAGACAGAGATGTCAAATAGTCAAATGAAAGACACAGACTTCACTTCCACACACAAAAAAAATACGCTTAAAAAGATGTACTGCATTTGCTGGGCATGGTGGCAAAAGCCTTTAATCCTAGCTCTTAAGAGGCAGAGGCAGGTACATCTCTACAAGATCAAGGCCAACCTGGTCTACCTAGTAGGTTCCAGGCCAGCTGGGGTTACAGGGACACACTGTCCAAAACAAAAAAACAAAAAATAAAAGGACCCCTCTCCTAAATAAGGTTACTCTTTTTATGAAGATGAATAACAGGTACCTTCAACTTCATTAGATTTTTCTTTTCCTTTCAAAAAATAATGGAGACATTATATATAATATTACTATCATTTTCTAGATAAAACATTTATATTTTGCAAAACTGTAAAATGCTTTAGATGAAAACAAGTAGAGAGATGCTCAGCAGTAAGAGTGCTTGCTTCTCTCAGAATGGGGGAGTTCAGTTCCTAACACCCATGCTGGGAGGCCCACGACCACCTGGCCTCCACAGGCACCTGCACTCATTTGCACACACCTCTATGTAGACACACATGATCAAAAGTTGATCAAAAGTAAATCTTTAAAAAAGTAAAGCAGGGAGGGTTTGGGCACAACTCCTTGCAAATTGGTTTTACATGAAGGATGCTTGTACTCAAAATTACTTATTGTTAAAAAAAAGAAACGAAAGTAAATGTAAAAAAAAAAATAAAGCAGGGAATAGGGAGATGGTTCAGTGGTTAAGAGCACTGGCTAGCTCTTGCAGAGGACCCAGTTTCAATTTCCAGAACCCACATGGCAACTAACAATCATCCCTAACCCCAGTTATAGGGAATCCAGCGCCCTCTTCTGACCTCCACAGGCATTACATGACATGGGTACTCTTATATACATAAATCAATACACCCATATACATAAAATAAAAATAAAGCATTTATACACACACACACAACCTTGCAGGTTTAGATGGATCAAAGAACATGGAGGAACTCACTGTTTCTATCACTTTCAAACTGTGAAGAGGAAAGACTCCCTATAGACATTGTCATTTTCTATGACCTGAAAAATCACAATTGTTACTTGATTTTTCAATACTTATAGGAATAGCTTTTACAGTCTGGACATAATCCAGATTAATAATTTTTACCTAACCTTGCAACTAAAAAGTTATAATGTAAAATAAGCATGCTCACTGAGCCATCTGCTCCTCTTGTGACATGGGCAGTTGACTTTTAATCCCTCAGGACCCCATCTTTATCTTCACCCACAATAGTGGAAAGAATGTGGGTGTGCTTGATTGGCTGGAAGTGGTGTGCTTTTCCTACTGAAAACAGTGAGAAGAACTGAGAAGTCTGAAATGTGTGTGTATGATAGTCTAAGCCTAGATGTCCAAGGGCCAGATTTGCTGATAAAATGAGGTGGATCCAAAATGAAAAAAAAAAAAAAGAAGGAAAGTAAAAAAAAAAACTTTTTTTTTTTTAATTAAAAAAAAAAGAGGTGGACCTAGCATCTACTTCCCATTTCATGCTGGAGGTGCTGTTTCAACAACTAAATGAGGGAGGAGCACAGTCCCATGAGACGTCTGAAGGAACAGGTTTTCAGAGCTCAGGCCCACTCTTGGTCCAGCAGCAAGGTAAAAAAACAAAAACAAAACAAAAATGAATGCCGAAAGTCAGGCAGCTTCTTTATTTGGACATGACGTAAAGTAGCTTAGAAAGGTCACACTTTGGTGAGAGATGCGCCTAGCAGGTTAAGAGTGCCGACACTCTTACAGAGGATCCGGTTTGATCCCCAGCTAACACACATGGCGGCCGAGAGCAGTCTGAAACTCCAATTTACCAGGAGAACTCCAGTTCCAGGGAATCCGAACCCTCTTCTGACCTCCGCGGCATTGCATGCGACATGGGTGCACAGACATGCAAATGCAGAAGTACATTCATACACATACAGTAATCAAATAAAATAATAAAAAAAACTTAAAAAAAAAAAGGTCACACTTACTTATTAAGCAGGTATCAATTTTTTCTTTAATCAAAGGAGTTCCACTAGGTTTAGGGATATAACTGAGTAGCAGAGTGAATGCCTAGCCTCAGAGGCTATGGGCTCAATTCCCAGTAATTACTAGAACAAAACCACTGTCAAGCCAAGGAGTCCTGCCACATTCTCAGAGTCTGGGATGACCTAGAGCTGGGCCACACATCTCAGTGGTCTCCAACTAACAGCATTCAGGCTCTGCATTACAGAGTATTTATTAAGGGCTATAATGATTAATCTTGAAATTGGATGAGAAATGTCTACATTAAGGAAAGNCCAAGTGCTAGGATTAAAGGCGTGCCCCATTTGCACTTCAAGGAAAACCACTTCTCCAGAGTTTGTCTCCAGGTTCGGGTTCTGTGGCAGAGGTTGAAGAAAGCAGACCAGGCCTCCTGCGTCTGAGCTCCGAGGGCAAGGAGGGCATTCCGTGAACAACGAGAATGCCCTCCTTGCTTCTCCTTTCCCAGTCCTCTACTTCACACTGTTGTGGTCCCACACGTTCTCCATCCCTGGCTGTGTGTATAAAGGAAGTGACCAGATGGAAGGTGGGTTTTACAGGGATTGCGTGAAGGTGTCAATGGTGTTATGCTGTCTATTAGTTCCTTTAGTGACCAAGGAATTTACCAGGAAGGGCTGCTTTAAGTGTGCTTTGTTTAAGTAGTGTCACAACTTCCAGTGCCCCCTCCCTTAGATGTCAAAATGACTCCACATAGTAAAATACTGACAAACCATAAGTTTCTCTGCCTCTAAATAGTCAGGCACACTGTTGAGGTGGCACTCTCCAGCTCCAGCTGGGGCGAGTTCCCATGTCTGACACCAGGCTAATGCCATGCTGTCAGGGTACCTCTCATCTTGTCAAGCTTTTTTATGATTTATATTTTAATTTTATCTGTATGAGTGTATTGCTTGCATTGTGTAAATGCATCCATGTCGTGAAATGGCCACAGAGGTCAGAAGGAGGGCATCGATCCCTGGAACTGGGGTTATCACATAGGTTGTTAGTCGGCTTGATGTAGGTGGCTGGGAACTGACCGGTGCCTGGGTACTCTGTGAGAGCTGCCACTCCCCTTCACCACTGAGGATCTCTCAGCTTCTTGTTTTGCTGTTAACTCTATGCTTCATCACATCACATAAAATTCAGGAGACTTTTTTAACAAGCTAAGTTCGGCTACAGAAATCCTTCTTAATGAGGGCGCTGGGGGTGCCTCTTAGAGCGGACTACAAACGTCGCAGACAATGGCAAAAAAAACTCCAATTAGAACTGTTCCGATCGACACCCGACTCCCATGCACGACACGGTGCCCAACCATGCAAGTCTTACAATAATAATTTAAAATAAAAAAAAAAAAAAAAAAATAAAGAAGCCAAGCCAGTGGTGGAATTAATCCCGCACTCAGGAGGACCAGAGGCAGGGCAAATCTTTGTGGAGTTTCAAGGGACAGCCTGGTTCCTTACATGAGCGTGTTGAGTTCCAGGCAGCTGGGGCATAAGTGGGAAAACCTTGTCTCAAAAAAACGACCCAAAAAACTAATAAATAAATAAATAAAAATAAAAAAAATAAAGGAAAGCAGAGCAGGCATGGTGGTGCACGCCTTTAATCCCAGCACTCAGGAGGCACGAGGACAGGTGGATGCTCTGTGAGTTCAAGGGCCCAGCCTGGTCTATATTAGTGAGTTCCAGCCCACTGCTGGAATACAGGGAGACTGTCTCAAAAGCCAAAAAAAATAAGGAAACCAATCATTGAAAGAAGATTTCCAAATCTCTTAAAAATTGTGTTACACTTGCTTCATTTTGTGCATGCTGTTTATGTGGGTGTACATAGCCCACATGTGGAGGTCAGAGGATTTGTTAGCGCTGGTTCTTAGATCACTGGGCTTGGTAGCCATCTTGGCACTCCTCTTGATTAGAACATTTTTCCCCCCTATTTTAGTTCTAGTTCTATAAACTGGAAGTGTCCTATCTGTCGGGACCTTCTTACCTGTAGCCGCTTGGTGGCCTGCCCGAGGGACCGCTCCACAGCTTTGATGCCGTTCTCCAGCCGCACGCTGTGCTGCCCCTGCACGTCTATCTCTCCTTTGACCTTGCCGATCTTTCCCTTCACCTCCTCCTCGTTGACTTGTGCTTCCTGAACTTCCCGCTGCAGCTTCTCTGCTTCGAGGCCACTTTCCATGGTCTGGATCTGTGCCACGTAGTCCTTTAATTTGCTTTCACATTCTGTGATTTTCTGTCTTATTTCTTGAAGTTGATCCCCTCAGCTGCTTTTGCGTTTTCTAGGCTCAATATGTAATTCATTTTCCCCAAATCTTCTTCCTCCTCAATCTCTACATCATTCCTTTTGATCTTTTGCTCTAGACGGACAATTTCCTCCTCAAGGTTAGAGTGGTGCTTCTGCTCCCAGAACCGTATCTCGACCTCACTGGACTGCAGCTGCTTCTCGATGGACTGCAGCTTCTCCGTCTGCAGCCGGATCAGCCTCCTCAGCTCCCCTGCAGTGGTCAGCACCTTCTGCTTCAATTCACTCTCTTTACCTTTTCCAAAAATGTCCACCAGCCCTTTGGCACCTCCTGTGAATGTCAGTGACTTTCTTTTAGGTTCTCTTCTTTGGATTGACTTGTCCACCTGGGGTCTCAGTTTGGCTAAGGGGGGTAGGCTCTGTCGGTACAAAGTTCTTTCAGGAATCCGGGCCACACTGTCCGAGGTGGGTCGCTCACTGAGAGATGGCCCAGTCCGACGCAGGATGAGCTGTACGTCACTAGCATACTGCCCCCACTTGTTTAAGGATATGATGGGGTTTTCATGCGGTGCCAAGTGTCTCTCGGTATCTCTCCATTTCTCTATAAGGGTGTACCTTCCGGTTCGACCTAGGACAGAAGAAGACTAGAGTAAATTGTTGTGGCAATACGTGCAGTGACTGAATAATGCCAATAGTAGGATACTTTTATGTGTGGGTTTATTTTGTTGAGACAACGGTCTCCCTGTAGCCCCAGCTTGGCTGGAACTCACTTTGTAGAACCGCAGGCTGGCCTCTATCTCACAGAAATCCGCGCCTGCCTCTGCCTCCCAAGTGCTGGGATTAAAAGGTGTGCACCACCATGCCCAGCCTGTTTGTGTTCATTGGTCAGCAGCAGCAGTCCAAAGTTTTAGAGTCCAGTCCAGGTTGCCCTTTGACAGCCTCACTGTAAGTATACCAGACCTCCAAAGATGTGAAATGGCAGAAATACTCAGACCTGAATTGGACACATACTTATGACTTGCTAAGAAATTCAACCTCATAGTTTCCCTGACTGACCTCTTATGTCTGGTCAGATGTCTAACTGTTCAGAACTTCTTTGGGGGCAAGACTGAACAGTTCGGTTCCTAGGCAAAACAGACAGACAATAGAATGTCCCCTTCCCATGGAAGAGGGGCAGGTCCCAGAAGCCATCCCAGAACTTCTAGACATGCATTTCCACTGCGCAAGTCTCCTGAGGAGACCCATTATCAATGGAGAACCTGCCCCAGGCTCACCGCAGTTGCCAAATCCCGACCCCCTTGGGTTTGGCTGGCCACAGCACACACATCGGGGGCTTCCCTGTGAACATGCGCGCCCAGTGAGGAAAGCGGCTCTGCAAATAGCCAGAGAAGCTTTAATCTTGATAGTTACCCTAAGCAACACTTAGATTTTATTACTAAAAACAAAGCACCAAGAATAATATTAATTAAAATATTGCTTTAGCTATCTAAGTAACAGAATTCAGATTAAAGTTTCAAAAGGCCAATTATAGGGTCAATGGAGATGGTCAGTGGATAAGGTGCTTGCCGCTAAGCCTGGGAGCTGAGTTCAACTGCTGGGAGTACATGGTGGAAGGAAGAAGAGCCACCTCTTCGACTTTTAAACGTCTGTCCCGACTTCTACATGTGAGCCCGTGTATGTGTGTATACACAAAAAACACACTAAAAAAACGTAGTAGAGAAGAAAAGAACATATTAAGCAACAGTGTGCAGTAAACTTCGTAAACATTTCCAGTTAAGTGGTGGCTGTTTAAACTTGTTTAAACTTAGGGGCTGAGCATATAGCTCAAGGCAAGCTGAGAATAATCCCGGTGAAAATACCACATACAAGCACACACACAATAAAGTGTACATGAGAAGTTAAAATTGCTACAGAAAAACACCCGACTGTGCCATCTAGCAATCACAGTGGCATGTGCGCAATGGTTTACCTTTTCTGTCCTTTTCAAACTTCACGGCTTCTGAAACCAATCTCATTACTGAGTCCATAAATGGATATCTGGCTGAGTGACTACGAATTTTCACTCTTCCAGCTATTCAGAAACAGAACATAAAGAATGTCTGTGCTCTTGGGAATTCTCTGCTTTAAGGAAACCTGGATCTTGGGATATTGCAAGTGGGTTTGGGCAATGGACGGATTTTATTTAAACCTGGGTGACTTCCTATGGCAATGCTCTAATGGCTACTGGGCGAATGGTACGTTGAGCGGACCGCTCTTAAGACCTCGATCCCCCGGGACGAAGTCCGAAATCCTTTCGAGAATTCAGTTCCCAAGCCAGATTGACCTCAGGCTTGCACGTGCAAACTGCATATAAGTCATTCATGATCAAAAATAAATAAAAATTAAAAAATGGCTGAGCCTTTGTACAGCAGAGGAACACATACCATACTGCCTGGCCTACCACAGCCATTCAATACAAGGTGTGGATTACTACTAAGAATTGATCATTTGCATAAGTGAAGACCAGAGCAGAGACTTCCTTTCAATAGTGACATGTCATGACCATAATCTGACTTTACAAAATGTTCTTCCTTAAGCAACTTCCAACTATGTATAAAGCTGGATAGGGCAGAAAGACAGGGCTCTTGGGTCAGAAAGCTGTGTACTTCCACTGCTGAATGATCACATTTCCATCTACTTCCACTGCTGAATGATCATATTCCCATCTATTTCCACTGCTGAATGATCATATTCTCCATCTACTTCCACTGCTGAATGGTCACATTCCCATCTACTTCCACTGCTGAATGATCACATTTCCATCTACTTCCACTGCTGAATGATCATATTCCCATCTACTTCCACTGCTGAATGATCATATTTCCATCTACTTCCACTGCTGAATGAGTCATATTCCCATCTACTTCCACTGCTGAATGATCACATTCCCATCTACTTCCACTGCTGAATGATCACATTTCCATCATACTTCCACTGCTGAATGATCACATTTCCATCTACTTCCACTGCTGAATGGTCAATTCCCATCTACTTCCACTGCTGAATGATCATATTCCCATCTACTTCCACTGCTGAATGATCATGTTCCCATCAGACAAGATTGTTCTGAGAGTCAACTAGGAATGCAAAATATGAAAATTTCTTGTAAATCTGAAAAGTGGCATACAAATACGACTTCCTAAATCAAAATTCCCAGATAAAGGAGGTTGAAAAGGCAAGCAAGCACTGATACACTGTACCAGCTCCTCATAACAAGCATTAATACACTGCACCAGGTCCTCCTAACAAGCACTGACACACTGTACCAGTTCCTCATAAGAAGCATTAATACTCTGCACCAGGTCCTCCTAACAAGCACTGATACACTGCACCAGGTCCTCCTAACAACATGAACACTTGTCATAAACATACTCTGCACCAGGTCCTCCTAACAAGCACTGATACACTGCACCAGCTCCTCTAACAAGCACTGTACATACCAGTCCTCTGCACTAACACGACAGTCTCAGCAAATCCTGATCTCATAAAGCATTAATACACTGCACCAGCTCCTCCTAACAAGCACTAATACACTGTACCAGCTCCTCCTAACAAGCATTAATACGCTGTACCAGCTCCTCCTAACAAGCACTGATACACTGCACCAACTCCTCATAACAAGCACCGATACACTGTACCAGCTCCTCCTAACAAGCACTGATACACTGCACCAGCTCCTCCTAACAAGCACTGATACACTGCACCAGTCCTCCTAACAAGCACTGATACACTGCACCAGCTCCTCATAACAAACACTGATACACTGTACCAGCTCCTCATAACAAGCACTAATACACTGTACCAGCTCCTCATGACAAGCACTGATACACTGCATGAGCTCCTCATAACAAACATTAGTACACTGCTATAGGATTAGTCTTGTAGGTGTATACCCAGAGTGGTATGACTGGGTTCAGGTGGTAGGCTCATTTTGAGTTCTTTTAAGGGGTTCTCACATGCTTTCCCATTAGCATTCCCACCTCGCAGTGGATGAGTGTTCCCCTTTCTCTACATAAACTCCTCTCCAATTGTGTATCCATTTGTTTCTTTGATCATAGCCGTTTGACTTGGTAAGTACAGAAATATTAAGTGGTTTTAATTTGCATTTTCTAATAAGTATTACCAGCTGAACACTTTTTAGAGATGTTTATCAGCCATCTCTTCTTCATTTGTGAAGTCATCTTTACTGCGGTCATTTGTTTTCTTGCTCCTTTGTTTTCTGAGTAGTTTATAATATCTGGATTTAATGGCTCTGGTCCGATTTATCACTGGTGAAGGGTTTCCTCCCACTCTGTGGGTTTCTCTTTTACCCCTTCTTTGTTTCTTTTGCTTGTTACAGAAGCTTTTGAGTTTAATAAGGTCCACTTGTCAATTGTGACCTTATTTCTTATGCAGCTGCTGTGTTATTTAGAAGCTCTTTTCTTTTATTGTGGTTTTTTTCCATTGTTTTTTTTTTTTCCTATCATTTTCAGAGTTTTGGTTTCACATTGAGTAGTCTCTGATTCATTTTGAGTTGATTTTTGTACAAAGGTAAGAAGGCTACCTTTATTCTTCTTCAAGTGGTGATGAGTTTTGCCCAAACCATTTGCTGAAGATGTGTCTTTCCTCTGTTGATGTCTTCTTGGCCCCTTCGCCAAATATGAAGTGGCTGTGCAATTGCATTGTGCGCAAGTTTGGAACTTCCATTTTGTTTCACTGCATCTACAGGTTTTGAAAACAGACCCATAGTCACTGGCTATCTTTTAAATAGCTGAAGTAATTGAGATTAGTGCCAAGAATCATTTACTTCTCATAATGAGGAAAATCATACCGAAAGATTTTAACTCCACTATTAATTAAAAAATTATTTTTATTTTTTTATGTGTATGAGTGTATTGCTTACATTGTGTAAGTGCCCCCATGTTGTGCAATGCCTGCCAGAGGGGGTTTTTTACGAAGAGGGTGTTGGATCTCCTGGAACGGAGTCACAGACGTTCTTAGTCACCAATGTAGGTGGTGGGAACTGAATGAATTTAAGGTCCTCTGCAAGAGCAGCAGGCTTTTTAAGCAGTGAGCCATCTCTCCAGCCCTATCAGCCATATTTTATGGAGGCGGTACACATAAACTTAAACAACAGGATAACAGATTAACTTCAAAAGTGAACACTATCATGTATAAAAATATGAAGATTTGAAACTACAACCAAAAACGTCATTCAGATATGGGTTACCCTGAAACTTTATGCCTTGATTCAAACATTTTAAGAACTGCAAACACTTTTGCAATGTTTTTGGAATTATAAAACAAAATTATGCTAAAATTTCCACATTTTCTGGACACATTTGAAGTAATGTTAATAATAACTTATATATTTTTGGTCTGTGGTGAATAAGCTCTCCCATAGCACTGAATTTTCCTGTAAGAGGTGCTTTTCTTCGCTACAAATATTTTGTGAGCATTTTATGAAAGCTGTTACACATTTCAAGATTTTCATGCAGTCTCTAGTGAACAGAACTGGTCCTGTGCACAGTGACTTAGAATCCTTACAACACATTCTCATCTCCCTAACAGAATTTATACTGTGTAGTTTTACCATCTGTCAAATTCTTCTGATATCCACACTTACAGATGTTATGACCTATATCAGGCAAGAAATCAAAGCTTAAAGAATTGTATGCAGTTTCCTGAAGACATACAAGTAGTACCAAATTTCTCAATGAATTTCTACTGTACTACTTTGGTGCTTAGTGAAACTATTAAAACATAATGCTACAGTCTGGACAAGAAGTATCCCTCCAAAGGCAATGTCTCAGAGGTTTTTGTCCCCAGAGTGGTGGTTTACTTTGGAAGGTTCTAGAAACTTCAGGGCGTAGGAAGTAAGCACGCTGCTGAGGTAGGTCCTTGATGTCTTGTGTTGACTGCACTTTCCTCCTCCCCGATCTCCAGGTGAGAACTCCTCCAACAGCGCTCCTGCAGCCAACGGTGACACCGACCAGGCACAACCAAGAAGCCATGGTAGAGCCCACTAAGCCAGGATCCAAAATAAATCTCACCTCCTTACAGTATCATTCAGGTATATGATCACAGTGATGAGGAACCTAATGCACACACCCATGGCACCCCAAAGAAGCATGAAGTATGTTTTCTCTTAGACATTGACAGAGTTTACTTACCTATTGCTTGGGCTAAGGCAATTACAACCTCCTGGCAAGTTGTGACTTCAGTGACCCCACAAACAATCCTCTGAACTCCATCCACCCATACTTTAAGTTCCATGGTGCACGTGCCAGTCACCCTAAGGCCCTGACAGTGGGCACTGGAGTTTCAGGGCATGTCTGTGGCTTCAGAAACAAAGAGAAGGCAGAATCTGCAATCGGCTAAAAAAAAAAAACAACAAGGGGAGGGATAGGATTTGTTAAGTAAAGCAAAACATTTTTCTGTAAAATACTGTAAGCTATATTACATGATACCAAATACATTTTAATGTATCATAATCATCTGCCTATTTCGCAGAGTGGAATTTGGCAGGACAAATGCAGCTATGACCTCATATCCTGACACTGTTTTCATGGTGTCAGAACTCTTTTATTAAAATTTATTATTTATTTTTATTTTAAAATTATTTTTTGATGTAATTGATGTATTCCTGTCTGTATGTGGTTGAGTCACGTGCGTCTTGTACAATTGTGCCTGTCGTGCAGCGAAGGTCAAGGGGTAGGATCCTGAGGTTTCGATCTGACTTGATGAGCAGCGTTCTAGCGCCATGTCTGGTAACGGCCCTTATGGCGCTCTAACGCTAGCATCTAGCCCTTTTAAACTTTTTTAAATTATTTTTTTTAGTATGAGTAAGTGAGTAGTTTTGACCCGTTTTGCAAAGCGAGCATGAATGGCGCCACCCTGGAAGGAGTTAGGTCGCCACCCGTGGGCTGGGGAATCCACCGAGGTCCTCTCTGCAACAGTCAGTCAGCTGCGCTCTTAACCCGCTGAGCCATCTCTAGAACTCTTAAGTTGTGCTCCAGGTCTCAAAATTCTTACCTACTTGATCAAGCCCTTTTGTTCAATCTGCTGGAGTTCTGTCTCTCTTTTCTGAATTATTTTCATTAGGATGGTTGTCTGAGAGGTTGTTTTTTTTTTTATTTAAGTCCTGTCGTTTCAGAAAATCATAAATTATTGAACCAACCAACCTGCGCAGCTTCACCAGCACCAATATTAACCATTCTTTTTTTTTTTTTTTTGGTCTTATTCAAGAACAGGGTCTCCCTGTAGCCCCAGCTGTCCTGGAAACTCGTCTGTAGACCCAGGCTGGCTTGAACTCACAAAGATCTGCCTGCCTCTGCCTCGCTAGGATTTAAAGGCGTTTTGTTGTGCCACCACACCTGGCTCAATCTGCTGGAGTTCTGTCTCTCTTTTCTGAATTATTTTCATTAGGATGGCGTCTGAGTTTTTTTTTTTTTTAAGTTTCCTGTCATTTCAGAAATCATAAATTCATTGAAACCAATCTGCGCAGCTTCGCCAGCACCAATATTAACCATTCTTAAACAGAGTAGTGACGCCCTGTGGATACAGTCTGCATGTCTGTGTCACAGGCCCCTTAGCCCCAGGCCCGAGTGTGGTCTCTGAACTGCCCACACCAGCTGCTGCATGGGCATGGCAGTGGAAACTGTTAGGTAAAAGAAATTCATTCTTTGGTGGTGATCAGCCCTCATGCATGACCTCGTCCTTTCTTATTTTATGCTAGAATCTTGTTTAATTTTGTTGAATCCAAAAGCCCAATATATATAAACAATATAACCACAATATAAACCACAACTCTTGTTGTATGTGCTGTGTTTACCCAGTGCTTTAAAAACTTTAGGATGAGGGCTGGAGAGGTGGCTCAGTGGTTAAGAGCAACTGGCTGCTCTTCCAGATGCGTGACCTGGTCAATTCCTAAGACACCCATATTAGAAGGCTCAACCACTAGACATAACTCAGGGGGACCCACACTTCTCTTTTTTTGTTGTTGTGTTGTTGTCTTTTTGAGACAGGGTCTCCCTGTACCCCAGCTGTCGGAAACTCACTCTGTAGCCGGCTGGCCTTGAACTTACAAAGAACCACGCTGCCTCTGCCTCCAGTTGTCTAGGAATTAAAGGCATTGCGCCACCAACGCCCGGCTTAGACACAGCTTTCTGACCTCCAGGCCATTCAACACAGGTGTACTTACGCACATCAGAGCAATACACTTTTACACTTATAAAATAATCATAAATAATATAGTAAAAACATTTTTAGGCTGGCATGCTGGTGTCTGCAAGAATGTTCAATAACTAGCACTGGGGAAGCAGGGCAGGTGGATCTCTGTGAAGTTCAACAACGCCTGGTCTAGCATAGTGAGTTCCAGGGCAGCTGGACTAGAGGGAGGACCTGTCTCAAAAAAAAAGGCAAAAAAGAAACCTTTTTTTTTTTAGATATCCATCCCTCCCCTTTGCCAACTGGAAGACTTTATGTTCTCATTTAATCAAATCAAATGCCCTGAGCTCTTCAAATGATCTGAATGTTATTAGCTTGCTAAAAATCATGACAAATATTCTTATTTTTCTAGACAGCTTTTACAAATCCTAGCTCTTTCTTCGGTAAAATCTATAACCTAATATAAGTTTTATCTGTTCCTTGTTCTGTGGTCTCCCCTATCTTTGTGGGTTTAGAAAGAACACAGATCGATGAGAGGCATATAAACACTGGTTTTAATGGAGTCTGTTCATGTTAAGATTTATAATAGCCCTGAGATTTCAGGATTGATGACATTAACAATCCTACTTTAACCTACTAAAACCTTTTATTTGATACAAACAGTAGCTCTGTCCTTTGTGCATTTTCTTAAAGGGCGTAAGACAGTTTAGGCCACCTGATTGCCTGGGAAGAGAAGGAGACCAAGCCAGAAGGTACAAAAGCATCGGTGGTCATCCTGAAGGCAAGGAGACACACTGATGTTACTTTCCCAGAATGCTGACTCAGCCTTGCCCATGGTGGAGCGCAGTAAGCCTTCATGAACCCCAGCTGACTTCCTAACTGTGTTCCTCAGCTGTGGTGTCCTGTTGGATGTTAAATGGTCCTGAAAAAATATGAAACACTCAAGCCACAGAAAAAGAAAGATACCTGTAACTAAAGTTCACCAAGCTTCTTCACACCAGACTTCTCGAAGTCTCTGACAGGCTGGCAAATGCTCTGTAATTCAAACCTGAGTGGTACATGGAGCCGTTCTCCATCAGTCTAGAGAGTATGTGAGGACAGGGGACAGAAGCATTCTGATAAGGTGCAGTTCCTTCTCTGCTGAGCACCCACTGCTTTCAGGTAAACATGGTTTCTGTCAAGTATGGGCTGCATTACAATCATTCCTAGCTTCCCTAAAAAAATCACTGTGTTGTGAGAAGTTATGTGGACACTAACACTCTTTCCAGGAGCTGTAAACCCAGGCGATCCACCCTCCTCCCCTCCCCAACAGCCCAGTTCCACAACCCCATGCCCAAACATGGTCCCAGGGAAAATGGAAGGCCTACACATAGGAACATGTATGTGGGTCAACAGCATTGGAGTCAACAACCCAGGAAGCAAAGGGGGTGCACATTCCCTTTGGAGTTCATTTTCTGTGGGAACAGCGATGCAGACAGAAGTCAGGTCCACCGACTACACAGCTGGCTTGCTGTTTTTCTTCGGACATTTCTATTCATTACCACCTTGACTTTTGGTAAAGTTTAGTAGTGAGCACAGAGCTATAGGAGATGGCATCACGAGAGTACAGAAGATGCTCACAGAGCAAGTGTTCTTCAGCTGCGAACCACTGACCACTGGAAACACTTGCTGGAATCAAGCATCTGAAAACGTGGAGCCTCTTCACACCGGAAAGGCTTCCATAAACAACGCACAGTCCTCAGTACTTGCAGGTCTGCAAACGTCTCTACTTGCTAAAATTGATTTGTGACCCTGGAAACCAGCACTGGTACTCTCTTTATTTGTGGACGGGATGCGAGCAGCTCAGTGGGAAAGTTGAGCTGATGGACAGTCCCTGGGTCTGGCCCAGGTGCCACGCTGACCTCTTGCTCCTCACTCTGAGACAGACCCAACCGTCCTATTCTTGGCCCCTCTAATACCCTGCTTTTTTTTTTTTTTGCCACATTTCTTGGCTGATGGCCCCCCAAGCTCGTGCTGCAGTGCTGTCGCAATCTGGTGCGATATGATGAAGAGCGCCAATTCTTCTAGCATGATGGGATGCGCTCCAGGTTGCAGCTCCAGCTCATCACCGTTGCAGTTCAGTTTTGCCGTATCCCGCAAACTCGTTTTAAATGTCTTTCGTAGCAAAGCATGTAAAATGAGATTATGGGTTGCTCCATTAGCTGCTGTTGCCAGAGGCACACAGGAAACCAACCCTGTGTTTTCCCTCAGAAAAATGGGTCGGTGCTTTCTAAATGCAAGTTCTCATCCACCTTACAGAGGACAGTGCCTATTTTCACAGGGCCCAGCTTCTCTGTGATGGCTGTTAAGCCAATGAAGTCCCAGGACACTAGAAGCATGCAGATCTCTAAAGGCCAAGTTGGGGCAGAGCCAGAGATAAAGGTTCTGACAGCCCACAGCACAGAAACTGGCTATGTTAAGTTAGATCAGTAATTTGGCGGGGGTGAAGAGTGTATGTTATTTAGACTTCATGACCTGATAGAAAACAAGAAGCAACTTCTCGCAAGAAGCAACCGAAGGAAGGACTGACTCTGGCCTGCTGCCTCAGCCCATCAGGGGGCGGTGGGGAAGCTCAGTGTGAGGCAGCCTGCTCGTACCTTAGTGGATCTGGAAGCAGACCTCAGGTGCAAAGGGAGCTGGCCTAGACCCCCCGAAGTCCACCTGCAGCCCCAGAACTGCCTGCTAGGCCTCATGTTCAAAAGGTTCCATGCTCAAAACAGTGCCCTGGCCACGTGAATGGGTATCAGCAGAGACAATTTCTGAAATAACATTCATTTAGATTATTCAGAAAACTGAGGTGAAATGATTGGGTTTACATATACTACAGAATAGTGCCCAATACAGAAGATATCCAGGAAGCCATTACTGTTAAAGTCGTTCCCCCGGTTTGTGGTTGCACTGCCTTTCATCCCAGCACCTGGGAGGCAGAGGGCAGGTGGATCTCTGTGAGTTCAGGCCAGGCCCGGTTTTACATAGCAAGCTTCAGGCCATATGGGACTAAAGAGAGACCCTAAAAGACCAAAAAAAAAAAAAAAAAAAAAAATCCTAATAAATAAAAAACCAAGAACTCTGGCTTAACTTCGCTTTATTGGAGGCAGCTTTTCTCCGAGTACTAGCTGTTTTCCTTCTTAGTTTAAAGATATCCTCTCATCTGCACTACTGCAGGAACTTGGTACCAGCTGTGTGCGTGTGCACGGTGGGTGACCATGGACCTGCAGCGCCAGAGTGGAGCTAGATCCCCTAGGCCAGGGATTCTGGTGTGCTTTCCAACCCCACAACCCCCTGAAGAGGACACACGGCGTTCACGAACTCAGTGACACTAAGACAGCCAGAGCCATGCCAGCTGTGGCATGGTGGTGAGGTGTGAGGGAGCTATGCAGACAGCACCTTTACAGGGTGGATCAAACAGCTCCATGCGCCCTGTAGGCTATTATTCTGACTGTTCCCCAAAATTAGTTAGGGCTGTTTCCTTTCATGGGTTGACAGTTGTCCAGGAATTACCTTTAAATCCTACTAATGAAGCACAAGCAATTAGATATATTACAGTATTTAACCAGTACCTCATTATTATGCTATGGTTACTTTGCCTTTGTTATTGACACAGATGTTTGGATTGTTTGCTAATCCATGAACTATAGTTTTCTGTAAAAGATGACAAGGTTACTGTGGCTTTCTAATTATCTCCTAACCTTTAGCGGATGTAAGCTTGTGGCATCAGCATGGGTTATTTTCCTCCAAGGAGAGAGCTAGTAGCCAATTTATTTGGATATCCAGACATATGGCTGCCACTGCCCTCCACCGCGTTTCCCAGGCAGGTGAGGTGTAGCTGGATCTGACGGAGGAAGGAGTCTTGCTTGACTCATTGAGACCAATATTTGCTTTATGGTTTAGTGGCCTTTTGTTGCACTCTCTGGTATGCCAGAGACCAACTGGCCACTTGCAAGTGCGGTCTCAATACATTCTTCCCATGCTTACATCAGGTCTTTGACAGCGGCCTTACTCCTCTCTTCTTGCCTTCTTGCAGGTATCCCATTTACAGGCAAGAAGCCTTATCTTTTGGGGGGGCTTGGATCCCCTGGCCAACATCTCCTTGGCAGAATAATCCACTGTACAGCTGAATATTAACATAAAACAGTAGCCATTAGAGAGGTCTACATTCTTAAGTCTGAAGTGTCTTAAGCAGCACACCTGGGTGTGGAGGTCTGTACACTGCTGCTATTTCTGCTACAGAGACTTGTATGTTATAGATCATTTCTGTGGAACTGACTGGTCTTTTGTAGTTGACAGCATTGGCTGCTCCCGCAAGAGGTAGTTAAAGAGCTTCCTATAGGCCGCGCAGAGCCCTGGTCTATGGCTACGGCTTTCGGGCAGTTTCACTCCTACACAGGTTATCTAGGGACAGACTTGCCATGTACACCACCCCCCCCCGAGATGTCAAATAACCCACTCCCATAGTTAGACTTCTTCAAGAACAGAATGAGTGTACACTGCAGAGGGAAAGAACACCAGAAAAACTCAGAGTAGACTGAAACAACAACGAAACCTTCCATGTGACTTCACTCCTCTGGTTTTACACTTCATATTTCATTTAGAAGGAATGAAGGAGTAGTAACAATGTCAATTTGGCTTCTAGCTCAGCAGGAATCCATCCCAGAGAACCCAGCTCACACCTGCTGATTTACTTACTCCCCATTAATTCATATCCAGGCCTCTCTTGCTTGAAACTTCAAGATAAAGTCTGAATCCTTTCCTCTACTCTACTCTCTTTCCTGCAGCGCCTTCTTCAACTGTTGGGAAACAGCCATGTTCCTGCCCTGTAGTGCACTGTCTCTACGCAGGACCTCCTCCTCCTCCTGCCCCATGCTGTACTGTTTCTACTCAGGACCTCTTAGTCTTCACTACCCATCCACCAGCTGGTGCCCAGGTACCTTGCTGGGCTCTGGCCAGTAAAGTGGTGGAAGGGAGAAGGTACTAGCATGTGCCAAGTGCTTTCTCTATGCTAGGCATTCTTAAGACTCAAAATAACCCACAAAAGTAATTATCACCCCCGGTTTACAAAGGCAGATCTGGAGACTCTGAAAAATTAACTAATTTGATACAATCCAGATGATAATAAATGGATCAAAGATTTATGGTCTGACTCTACAGGCTGGAAGTGGTGTGCTTTTCCTACTGAAAACAGTGAGAAGAACTGAGAAGTCTGAAATGTGTGTGTATGATAGTCTAAGCCTAGATGTCCAAGGGCCAGATTTGCTGATAAAATGAGGTGGATCCAAATGAAAAAAAAACAAAAAAGAAGTAAAAAAAAAAAACCTACCCAAGCTTAAAAAAAAAAGAGGTGGACCTAGCCTCTACTTCCCCATTTCATGCTGGAGGTGCTGTTTCAACAACTAAATGAGGGAGGAGCACAGTCCCATGAGACGTCTGAAGGAACAGGTTTTCAGAGCTCAGGCCCACTCTTGGTCCAGCAGCAAAGGTAAAAAACAAAACAAAACAAAAATGAATGCCGAAAGTCAGGCAGCTTCTTTATTTGGACATGACGTAAAGTAGCTTAGAAAGGTCACACTTAGGGCTGGAGAGATGGCCTAGCAGTTAAGAGTGCCGACCACTCTTACAGAGGACCCGGGTTTGATCCCCAGCACACACATGGCGGCCGAGAGCCGCCTGAAACTCCAATTCCAGGAGAACTCCAGTTTCTCTTTGGAAGGCACCGTGCTTGTCTCTCTCTTGCCGTCTGTCTGTGGGGTGGGTTTCTGTTCGTCTCTTCTACAGACAAACTCTGTGCCAGTCACTCTGTTAAGGGGCTCAAGAATCGGTTTGTGTAAGAATTAGGAGGCAGAGAGTCAAAAACCTTCTCCAGGGAAAGAAAGCCACATAGAGAAGCTGCAGGGTCATGTAATCACAGACCCGAACTGTCTGTAGTGCTAGAGACTCCAGAGTCACTAAGGGGAACTACACTAGTGATCCACGAGGAGTTTGGATTTCATCCTGAAGGTAATGGAGTGATTGGGGTAGGATTGTAGAAAATCAAATGATTTTTATTTGAAAAAGATCATCATGTAGCTTTAATGTACCAGGTGGATGTGCAAGGAGAGAGGCTGGACAGGAAGGCGATTGGTTGCAGGCAATTGCAAAAATGCATCGTCTGCTGCTCTGGTTCAAATGTCCAAACCCACATAAACACCCATCAGTAGCAGAGATGAACCATCATGGTCCGTTTACACAATGAGCATTCTATTGCAGTTAGAAAGAATGAGCTGTTGCTACGCCAAGGGCATGAACAGAGCTCCCTCAAGCAACGTTAAAGCCAGGCACCAGGCACCGTAACATGAGAGCTGGTCTATTAATACAGATTGCAGAAGTCAGGGAAACTTCTGTGTGCTTCCTAGGGCCATGGTAACTGCTGCCTCTGAGGGGGAGGTCAGGAGATGGGTACTTCTTGATGTTGGAGGTGATGAGATAGTTGTGTTCACCTGGTCAACAATCACTTGTGATTCCTGAGTGTGTTTTTGTAATATGCTATATATCAGTAAAAATGCTTCTCTTAAAGTCCAGCTTTAGCAGCTGCTAAGCATACATATGGTGTTCCAGTACTGTTTCCAGTGCTCCTGTCCAAACAGTCTCTATTCCGTGCTGCCGTTTGCCTCTTCTGCTTTGACTTACTGAGGCAGGGTGGAGATTTTAGTGGCCACTGCCCGCAACCTTGGACTTTCTTAACCCATTTCATTCTGTGGCACATTTCTCCACAGGTAGCCTTTGTTGGGATGACTGTTCTAGCGGAACCTGAACTGTGCTGTCTACTCTGAAAATGTAGAACTTGATGAACACTTTGTGAATGTATCAATGAAATAGAAATGTATTTATTTAAGGGTAAACTGTTTCCTCCTATTATGTAGTTTACTTTGGAAGTGCATTGGGATTTTGAACAGTTTATTGATTCAGTGGCTAGAGCCTGTGAGCTCTAGTATAGTGCTCTTATAGTGCTTGTGTGCTCTGAATTAGGTCTACAGCTTCCCTGTGAAGTCTGAGTGCTGATTGACATATCACACCCATCTCACCTGACACTGTAGTTTGAAGGGCAGGGAATAGTCCTGTCAGGTTCTGTGTCACTTTAGTCAGCATTAGTGATGATAGTTACAATAACTGTCAGATCTTGTATTCATAACGCACTTCTCAAGCTTACTGTCTCCTTTCCAGTAGCACAGGATGCCCACAAGCCTGTGTAACACTTAGATTTTTGAAGCCCAGAACTCTCCAACTAACTGTATAGCAGCACATTCATTGTATTCTTTTAAAGAGAAAGCGAACTCAAGTAATGTGAAAAACAAAGTGAATAGTAAGCTGAAGTTTTTATTGCTTCGAAAAGGGTCTCCTGCAGCTCAGACTGGATCTTTAGGCTGGCTTGACTATTCCTGCTGTCCTCTCTTTCCTCAGAGTAAGCGGCCACACGCGGCAAGCTGATTTTGGCCATGTTTTACGACTTCTCGATTCAACATAGAAATAACCAAACTACTTAAATAGGGCTGAGGTGGCCTGTTGGCGCCAGCTGAGGACCGGTCCCCAGCACCATGCGGCCACTCTGAGGCCGTAGAGAGACCCAGCAGTGGCTGAAACTCCAAGACTCCTCCTCATGCCTCCCACGTCGGCATTAAGGCTGCGCCACCCACGCGGTGCACAATCTGTAGCATTTGCAGTCAGTACCATCATTACACAGTACTTTATAATTGCTGACTATGAAAAATAAAAATCTTTATAAAGAAATTATCATCAAAGGAGGCTGGCTCTTCCAGAGGACCAGGGCTTGAATCCCAGTACCCAAATAGCAGCTGACAGCCTCTGTGCTCCAGTTCCAGAGGATCTAACAACTCCATCTCCTGTCATCTGGAGGGATTGCATGCTGTTGGTGCACTTAATCATGCTTGGCAAAAACACTCATACACAGTAAAAGTAAAATATTTTTAAAAAATTTTTTTCCTTTTTCTATTAACCTTAAATTATAATATTTTAAATTTTAATTTAATTGACTGCATTTCTTCAATAAACAATAGAATAAACACATTTATTCTTGACTCATAAACATTAAGGGAAAACCTAGTGTCTTTTCAAATTGTTCACATGGAGACTGGGGAGATGGCTGAGCAGTTAAGAGCCTGGCTGCTCTTGCAAGGGACCTGGATGCAATTCCCAGCACCTACATGGCGGCTAACAACCAGCCCATATATAATCTCCAGGGGATCCGACACCCTCTTCTTGACGCTCCACAGGATTGCACACAAAGTACCCTACACACATGTAGCAGTACATTCAATGACAATAAAAACAAAGATATTGTTTTAAAGAAATGGTTTGTTTTAGCATAGAAGAGGTGCTTAGTGGTTAAAGAGCACTGGCTGCTCTTTACAGAAGATGTGGGTTCAATCCCATGCACCCAGGGCAGCTAACAACTACTGGTAAACCTCCAAGTTCTCAGGTGAGTTGTCACCTCTTCTGCTTCCACAGGCACTTGCATGACACAGATGCATTGTACATGATATGGCCCGAAGTCATAATGGAACACATGGCATAAAAGTTAGCAAGAAAGAATGAGCTTGTTTGTCAGAATCTGGGCTCCACATCTGTGCTCCACGAAAAGAAATCCAATGTCTTCAGTTTGTGGATAAAAGTAAATTCTTTTCAACCCTATTAAGCAAAGAGGTTTCATGGCAAAACATTAATTGGTCTTTTTGAGACAGGGTCTCCCTCAAGCCCCAGGCTGGCCTGGAAACTTACTATGTAGGACCAGCTGGCTTTGAACTCATAGAAATCCACCTGCGCTCTGCCTCCTTAAGTGCTGGTACCGAAGGTGTGTGCCACCACGCGCTGGCTCTTCTTGTTGTTTTTATTTATTTTCGGTTTGATTTTTTTTTTTTTTTTTGGAAAGAATCTCTCTATGGCTCCAGCTGGCTTGAACTCCAGATGTATACCAGGCTGATTCGATCTCATGAGATCCTCCTTCATCTGCTTCCCACTATTGTGGGTGAAGATAAAGATGGGGTCCTGAGGGATTAAAAGTCAACTGCCCATGTCACAAGAGGAGGCATGGCTCAGTGGCAGGCTTAATTTTACATTATAACTTTGTAGTTGGTCACAGGTTAGGGGGTACAATTATTACTGGATTATGTCCAGACTGTAAAAGCTATTCCTATAAGTATTGAAAAATCAAGTAACAATTGTGATTTTTCAGGTCATAGAAAATGACAATGTCTATAGGGAGTCTTTCCTCTTCACAGTTTGAAAGTGATAGAAACAGTGAGTGTCCCTCCATGTTCTTTGAATCCCTCAAACATGCGAGGTTGTGTGTGTGGGATAAATGAAATGCTTTCTATGTTATATTTATGTACTGGGTGTTTGAATATTGCTGATATCATAGCGTCCCGCAATGTCATGTAATGGCCTGGTGGATGTCAGAAGATGGGCGCTGATCCTAGAACTGGGGTTAGGGATGATTGTTAGTTTGATGTGCCATGTGGGTGCTGGAATGAAACTGGTCCCTCTGTCGAGAGCTAGCCAGTGCGCGTAACCCTGACCCATCTCCCTATTTCCCGGCGTTCTTTTTTTTTTTACATGTACTTTTCGTTTCATTTTTATTAACATAGTATTTTGGAGTACAAGCATCCTTCATGTAAAACCAATTTGCAAGAGTTGTGCCAAACCCTCCCTGCCTTTACTTTTTTTAAAGATTACTTTTATTTCATTTTGATCCATGATTGTGTTCCTACATAAGGTGTGTGCAATGAGGTGCAGGTGCGCCTGTTGGAGGCCAGTTGGTCGTAGGGTGCCTCCCCAGGGTGTTAGGAACTGAACTCCCCCATTCTGAGAGAAGCAAGCACTCTATAACTGCTGAGCATCTCTCTGCTTGTTTTCAGCCTAAAGCATTTTACAGTGTTTGCAAAATATAATGTTTATCTAGAAAATGATAGAGTAATATTGATATAATGTCTCCATAGTTTTGAAAGGAAGTAAAAATCTAATGAGGTTGAAAGTACCTGTACATTCATCTTCATAAAAAGATAACGCTTGTTTAAGGAGAGTGTCCTTTTTATTTTTTTTGGTTTTTTTTTTTTTTGACGTGTGTACACTGTAACCCACAGCTGGCTGGAACTACTAGGTAGACCAGGTTGGCCTATGATCTTGTAGAGATGACCTTCCCTCTGCCCTTAAGAAGCTGAGATTAAAGGCTTTTGCCACCATGCCCAGCAAATGCAGTACATCTTTTTAAGCGTATTTTTTTTGTGTGTGGGAATGAAGTCCTGTGTCTTTTCATTCATTATTACTATTTGACATATCGTACTACCTGGGTATTTGTCAAGTGAGAGTTGCGAGCAATGGCCTGTGAATTATTAATAGGAATATTAGCTAAAAAGGCTTGCATTGGCCTGTTTGTATCTTGCTGCTCATTTTCCTTTACTGTTTGTTGGAAAATGGAATGAAGGAAAATCCTAGAATTTTGTTTTAGAGCCACCACAAAATCTCTCTCTTCAAAAATTAAGAATATAACATACCATTGGGTCTGTTTTCTTTCTTGCAGCAGTATTATTTAAATGAAGCATAGATGCTAGGCATGGTGGTGCTGAGCCTTTGGTCCCAGCACTCAGAAGGCGTGATTACCACAAGTCTCAAAATAAGGTAGTATACAGCAGCTAATGCACAGAAGGAGTTAGACCACATGTGCTGGGAACTGGAGGGGCTCAGTCTACGAGAAGCCGAGTAGAAGGCATCTATGCCCTGTTAGGCAAAGCCCACCTTGTGGTTTCAGTTGATGTTGCTATTGCAGTTTCTTACTCCTGATGCCCTTGCAACTGATGTGCTTTTTGGTTGGTTTAGGACTTTGTTCCTNAAAAAAAAAAACCTACCCAAGCTTAAAAAAAAAAGAGGTGGACCTAGCCTCTACTTCCCCATTTCATGCTGGAGGTGCTGTTTCAACAACTAAATGAGGGAGGAGCACAGTCCCATGAGACGTCTGAAGGAACAGGTTTTCAGAGCTCAGGCCCACTCTTGGTCCAGCAGCAAAGGTAAAAAACAAAACAAAACAAAAATGAATGCCGAAAGTCAGGCAGCTTCTTTATTTGGACATGACGTAAAGTAGCTTAGAAAGGTCACACTTAGGGCTGGAGAGATGGCCTAGCAGTTAAGAGTGCCGACCACTCTTACAGAGGATCCGGGTTTGATCCCCAGCACACACATGGCGGCCGAGAGCCGTCTGAAACTCCAATTCCAGGAGAACTCCAGTTCCAGGGGAATCCGACACCCTCTTCTGACCTCCGCGGCATTGCACGACATGGGTGCACAGACCTGCATGCAGAAAGTACATTCATACACATACAGTAATAAATAAAATAATAAAAAAAAACTTAAAAAAAAAAAGGTCACACTTACTTATTAAGCAGGTATCAATTTTTTCTTTAATCAAAGGAGTTCCACTAGGTTTAGGGATATAACTGAGTAGCAGAGTGAATGCCTAGCCTCAGAGGCTATGGGCTCAATTCCCAGTAATTACTAGAACAAAACCACTGTCAAGCCAAGGAGTCCTGCCACATTCTCAGAGTCTGGGATGACCTAGAGCTGGGCCACACATCTCAGTGGTCTCCAACTAACAGCATTCAGGCTCTGCATTACAGAGTATTTATTAAGGGCTATAATGATTAATCTTGATTGGATTGAGAAATGTCTACATTAGGAAAGCATGCCTCGGAGTGTGTGTTTACAGAGGCCTAGCATGCTGGACGCTGGCCATGAAGGGGCAAGACCTGCCCTGAATGTGGGGGGTATCATTCGTCAGATGGGAGGCTTGCTGGGGCCAGCTGGATGAGCAGACTCCCCAGTGCAGGACTGCTCTCGGCTTCCAAGCTGTGTGTGCCCCCACCTGTTCTGCCTCAACAGGTCATAGCAGTGGACCCAGCTCAACATGGACTGAAACTTCATTGGATGGCCTGATCTTTTGTTGTAATCTATGTCAGATATTCATGGCTGAGGAACACAGCGGTAAAGGTAAACACTCCAGCGACATTTAAAATATCCTGAATTGTTGCCTTAGAGAAGAGCCACAGCTGAGGAGCAGGGAGGCACTTCCTATATTTAGTTGGCCCTTTAAGCAGCATGTGCTCTAAATAAGCAAGATCACACACAACTTGCTCTCTGCGGTAGCCTGCAGCCCCTTTTCTTTTAACTCATTATGTACTATTTTAGCTTTGGTAGTAAAAGAGTCCAGATGTTTACTCTAACAGCTTTTTGAGACCCGTGGGATTAATGTTAGACTCGTAATCCCTGTTTTTGGAGTACTGCCAAACAGCGTTCATACACTGCTTAATTACGCTGGCACCCCAGGCATTTCAAACATCAACAGAACTGCTCAGCTGATATTCCTAGGTGGAACCTGTTTTAAGTAATTAGAGTGGGGTAAGAAAACTGGATATTGTGCATGCTAATGAAATCTATCCAGTGCTTTTACCTTTAATAAGTTGGTTAGTTTTATGGATTAAAAAGTTACTTAGGTTATGAAGAGCAGATAAATAATAAAAATTGCCAGGAAGGAAAATTTCTTTAGAAGTCTTTGCTGCATACCAGTGTAGCAAGCCAAATTCTTTTATTATTTCCCTTTCTAAAAAAAAATCATGTGTCCCCAAAGAACATGTGACAGGGTCATGGGAGAGCCCAAGAGTGTCCAGATCTCAACTCTGGGCTCCCTCTCCGTTCAGCAGTCAGCTGTGCCCAGAAAGTGACAGAGATGCAGAATTTTGACTTTTACTAAGGACTCAAATTTCTCCCACTTCCTATAGGAAAATATGAAGCAACAACATACACAGTATTTTACCAAACTTTCTAAAAGACACTTACAGGTTTGCATGAGAAAGTGAACAAAACATCACAGAACAGAAGCCCTGGGCTGATAAGGTGCTAGAGGCCACCTTGGAAGAGGCTTTTGCAATAAAGCAGGAGAATGGAAAAATTCCTCCTCCAGAAAATTCCCAGATATAAAATTTCCAAGACCATTAGTCATTCCTTTCCCTGGGAGCACGGGCAGTTCCACCAGCTCATGCTATGCACAGATATTGACATGCGAAAACATGATTCTCTAAAAATAACTAGCATGTGGCTGGGCATGGTGGTGCATGCCTTTAATCCCAGCACTCAGGAGGCAGAGGCAGGTGGATCTCTGTGAGTTCAGGCCAGCTGAGGCTACAGGGATACCTTATCTCAAAAACGCCAAAACAAACAAACAAAAAAACAAAAATAACCCACAAAAACTAGCGTGTGGTGCTGTGAAACAATTGGGTTTCTATTGTAAAACTCTCAGACCATCCATTGGCTGCCATTCTTCCCACTGGCAAGGAAGGGTTCAACGTCTTTAGGACATTGTACAATTCTGTAGCTGCTAATACCTGCCTTCTTCAGCCTGGCTGGACCTGTGTGTACTTTTGTAGTGCACGGGAGCGGAAAGGGTCCTGTTCAAAACTCCATACTGACTTTGTGCTTCCAAAATACACCTGGAAAACCCAGGCAAGAAACACACTTAAAAAGACTTAGCAAAAGCTCCCCAAACAAAACATTCTAGTATCTTTGGGTGCTGGGAGCTTAAAAGGTTAGGCAGTTGTAGAGCCGGCCATGGTGGCGCACACCTTTTATCCTAGCACTTGGGGGGCAGAGGCAGGCGGATCTTTGTGAGTTCAAGGCCAGCCTGCTCTACAGAGAGTTCCAGGACAGCTGGGGCTACAGGGAGACCCTGTCTCAAAAAGACCCCCCCCCCAAAATAAATAAGGTTAGGCAGTTGATAAAATCAAAGTAATCCAGGAATCAAGCACAATGTAACTCTTCAAACTCCTTACTCAAGGTCTTGAAACTAATGCAAGCAAAGCCCAAATGCCACAGAAACAGCCTGGCATTTTAAGATGCTGCATGGGCTGGCAGGTCATAAGCTCCCATAAACCTCAAGAATGATGTGGGGGAAAGGTAAACGAGTAAATTAACTTGATACCAAGTTACTTGTGAAAGAAGGTTTCCTGGACTGTGGACTTGGGAATTAGATCACTGTGACAAACGTTCATTTATTCCAAGGGTATGGTATTCAACCTGGTTGGACACAAAGCACACTTAAGAAACAGAGTATGTAGCCAGGCGTGGTGGCACACACCTTTAACCCCAGCACTCAGGAGGCAGAGGCAGGAGGATATCTCTGAGGTCCAGGGCAGCCTGGTTTACATAATGAGTTCCAGGCCAGCTGGAACTGCAGGGAGACCCTGTCTCACATAAACAAAACAAAACAAAACAAAACAAAACAAAACAAAACAAAACAGAAAAAACCCACCACCATGCTGTGTATCTACCTCTGCATCAAGTTGACATTTCTTTTTTTTTTTAACACTTTTTAAATTTTATTTATTTTTATGTATATGAATGTACTGTCTGCATGCAGGTCTGTGCACCCATGTCCTGCAATGCCGCGAAGGTCAGAAGAGGGCATCGGATTCCCCTGGAACTGGAGTTCTCCTGGAATTGGAGTTTCAGACGGTTCNTAAGCTTGAGAAGTGCGTTATGAATACAAGATCTGACAGTTATTGTAACTATCATCACTAATGCTGACTAAAGTGACACAGAACCTGACAGGACTATTCCCTGCCCTTCAAACTACAGTGTCAGGTGAGATGGGTGTGATATGTCAATCAGCACTCAGACTTCACAGGGAAGCTGTAGACCTAATTCAGAGCACACAAGCACTATAAGAGCACTATACTAGAGCTCACAGGCTCTAGCCACTGAATCAATAAACTGTTCAAAATCCCAATGCACTTCCAAAGTAAACTACATAATAGGAGGAAACAGTTTACCCTTAAATAAATACATTTCTATTTCATTGATACATTCACAAAGTGTTCATCAAGTTCTACATTTTCAGAGTAGACAGCACAGTTCAGGTTCCGCTAGAACAGTCATCCCAACAAAGGCTACCTGTGGAGAAATGTGCCACAGAATGAAATGGGTTAAGAAAGTCCAAGGTTGCGGGCAGTGGCCACTAAAATCTCCACCCTGCCTCAGTAAGTCAAAGCAGAAGAGGCAAACGGCAGCACGGAATAGAGACTGTTTGGACAGGAGCACTGGAAACAGTACTGGAACACCATATGTATGCTTAGCAGCTGCTAAAGCTGGACTTTAAGAGAAGCATTTTTACTGATATATAGCATATTACAAAAACACACTCAGGAATCACAAGTGATTGTTGACCAGGTGAACACAACTATCTCATCACCTCCAACATCAAGAAGTACCCATCTCCTGACCTCCCCCTCAGAGGCAGCAGTTACCATGGCCCTAGGAAGCACACAGAAGTTTCCCTGACTTCTGCAATCTGTATTAATAGACCAGCTCTCATGTTACGGTGCCTGGTGCCTGGCTTTAACGTTGCTTGAGGGAGCTCTGTTCATGCCCTTGGCGTAGCAACAGCTCATTCTTTCTAACTGCAATAGAATGCTCATTGTGTAAACGGACCATGATGGTTCATCTCTGCTACTGATGGGTGTTTATGTGGGTTTGGACATTTGAACCCAGGAGCAGACTGATGCATTTTGCAATTGCCTGCAACCACATCGCTTCCTGTCCAGCCTCTCTCCTTGCACATCCACCTGGTACATTAAAGCTACATGATGATCTTTTTCAAATAAAAATTTGATTCTACAATCCTACCCCAAATCACTCCATTACCTTCAGGATGAAATCCAAACTCCTCGTGGATCACTAGTGTAGTTCCCCTTAGTGACTCTGGAGTCTCTAGCACTACAGACAGTTCGGGTCTGTGATTACATGACCCTGCAGCTTCTCTATGTGGCTTTCTTTCCCTGGAGAAGGTTTTTGACTCTCTGCCTCCTAATTCTTACACAAACCGATTCTTGAGCCCCTTAACAGAGTGACTGGCACAGAGTTTGTCTGTAGAAAAGCACAGAAACCAACCCCACAGACAGACGGGCAGAGAGAGACAAGCACGGTGCCTTCCAAAGAGAAAGCTTCTATATAAACTTGGGTGGTAAAACCAGCATATGAAGGTGGTAGACACGGTAGAGTCCTTTGTATCAATTTAAATTCCTGGAACAAATGTTAAATCACACCATTTGCTGATGCTGCAGTGAACAGGCAACAGTAGAAAATTCCAAAATGTATTCCACAGGCAGCATCCAAAGAACAGGCGTTGTTTGAATCTGTGATCTGCATTCTCCCTAGGAACTTAAACGAAACAGTCCAGGACATTTGTTTTTATATACAAGGAAAAGAAACATCTAAGCAAATCATATGTATGTATGGAAGGGTAGACAGAAAATAATTACAAAAATAATATGTAAGGGCATAGGAATGGAAAATTAGTATAGTAGTATAAAATCATCCTGACACTTAAGCCAAGCTTTTTCCACCCTAAAAATAAATTAATCACCAGAACTATCACCAGGCAGGCTCCATTGTAAAAACCCAGGGCTTATTAAAGAGAATCGAAGGAATTTATGAAATCAAAACAAAGGAAGTGGTAAAGTGAACTATTAAAGTGAATAGCACAGACTATAAACCACTTGGAATTTAGAACTTAGGTCATGAATAACTTGCTAAGGTCAGCAAGGTGCAGAGAGGGCAGGGAGGCCGGCGTCCTCTTCCTGGTGGGACATGGGCTCTGAGGCACGCCCCTCTTCCAGCTCATCCTTCACACGCCACTTGTTTTGTTGGTTGACAAAATATTTGAATTATTTTCCCACATTAACTGTAGGAGTTAGAGGGGGCAACATTGTGTTCTTGGTTGTTTTCCTTCTGAATGTACCTGCACAGCAGGGATGAAAGGGTGTACCAAGGACACATTTAAAAACCAAGTATCTGGGCTGGAGAGATGGCCTAGAGGTTAAGAGCACCGACTGCTCTTGCAGAGGACCCGGGTTTGATCCTCAGCACACACATGGCAGCTGAGAACCGTCTGTAACTCCAATTCCAGAACTCCAGTTCCAGGGGAATCCGAGACCCTCTTCTGACCTCCGAGGCATTGCACAACATGGGTGCACAAACCTACATGCAGACAGTACATTCATAGACATAAAATAAATGAAACAAACAAACAAACAAAAACAAAAAATCAAAAAAACAAGTATCCCAGGGTGTGGTGGCACTGCCTTTAATCCCAGCACCTGGGAGGCAGAGGCAGGTGGATCTCTGTGAGTTCAGGCCAGCCTGGTTTACATAGCAAGCTTCAGGCCAGTTGGAACTAAAGGGAGACCCTGTCTCAAAAGGACAAAAAAAAAATAACAATAAAATAAAAACCAAGTATCTGGCTTTACACTTCGCTTTATTGGAGGAAGCTTTTCTACGAGTACTAGCTGTTTATTCCTTCTTAGTTTAAAGATATCCTCTCATCTGCACTACTGCAGGAACTTGGTACCAGCTGTTTGCGTGTGCACGGTGGGTGACCATGGACCTGCAGCGCCAGAGTGGAGCTAGATCCCCTAGGCCAGGGATTCTGGTGTGCTTTCCAACCCCACAACCCCCTGAAGAGGACACACGGCGTTCACGAACTCAGTGACACTAAGACAGCCAGAGCCATGCCAGCTGTGGCATGGTGGTGAGGTGTGAGGGAGCTATACAGACAGCACCTTTACAGGGTGGATCAAACAGCTCCATGCGCCCTGTAGGCTATTATTCTGACTGTTCCCCAAAATTAAAATTCATTTTTCCAGTGGGAAGGATTAAGTAAATAACCTTAGAGCCGGGTGTGGTGGCGCACGCCTTTAATCCTAGCACTCGGGAGGCAGAGGCAGGCGGATCTTTGTGAGTTCAAGGCCAGCCTGGTCTACAGAGTGAGTTCCAGGCCAGCTGGGACTACAGGGAGATCCTGTCTCGAAAAGATGAAAAACAAAAACAAACAAACAAAAAACCTTAGGCATGTTTTTTTTTTTTTNGGCTTGGATCCCCTGGCCAACATCTCCTTGGCAGAATAATCCACTGTACAGCTGAATATTAACATAAAACAGTAGCCATTAGAGAGGTCTACATTCTTAAGTCTGAAGTGTCTTAAGCAGCACACCTGGGTGTGGAGGTCTGTACACTGCTGTTATTTCTGCTACAGAGATTTGTATGTTATAGATCATTTCTGTGGAACTGACTGGTCTTTTGTAGTTGACAGCATTGGCTGCTCCTGCAGAGGAACCAGGTTTTGTTCTTAGCACCCACATGGAGGCTCACAACCTGTAGCTCCAGTTTCAGGGGATTCTACATACCCTCTTCTGGGCTTGGCAGCATCCACACATGGCATACACCCATGCAGACAGACTTACACACAATTTTAAAAAAAAGTGAATATTGAGTTATGAGTATACTTTTTCTGTGCATATATGCAGGTATGTGGGTACACAGGCATATGTATGTATGTATGTATGTATGAAGGCCATGGGTCAACTTTGGGTGTCATTCCTCAGGAGCTGTTCACCTTGATTTTTGAAATAGTGTCTCTCCCTGGGCCTGGGGCTTGCTGGTTAGGCTAGGGTGGCTGGCAGCCCCGCAAGCCCCAGGATGCACCTGTCTCCGCCTCCCCAGCACTGGGACCTCAGGTGGGCATCACCACACCTACTTTACATGAGTTCTGGGGACTGGACTCACGCCCTCATGCATTCAGCAAACACCTTATTGACCATCTCCCTGGCCCCTTCATATTATCTATTACGACAGGATACTGAAATGTTTCTATAGAAAATAATGCATTAAAATGGTGAAAACATATTTATGAAATTAAGATGTCTTGCATTAGCAGAAGAGTGGATAATAGTCTAAGAACATAATAATTATGATCTGGATTGCTTTTTGTGACATAATTTGAGTATACTTTATAATACATAACACTGACAATGATAGGTGCTCAATGACAATCGTGTGCCTGATGTATGTGCTGTACATGAGCCTGACAATGACATGTGCTGCAAGTGAGGGATACGTTGAGTCTTTTCTTCCTAGCATCATTCTATAGCTACTTTTAGAACCGAATTCAGAGATCTCTCTAGTTTGAAAAAAAATATTCCTCACTCAAATAGCAGATAACCTAGTACATGTAATGTACAATAGAGTTTCTGTTTCCTAAGAAACTTGTCAACTTGTATGGAATTAGAAACAGGGACATAAGCAGCACAGCAAAGACAGTTCTGTGTGTGACACATACAACTCAATGCTGGATTATCTGGACAAGGAGTTCATTTTTAGGATTTACATATATTTGTACTTATGTGTAGTGTGTGAGCCTGCAGGGGTATACATGTACTACATGTATGCAGATACCCTGCAACTAGAGTTGCAGAAGTTGTTAGCCTCCATTTGGTTGCTGGGAAGCAAACCCTGGTCCTCTGCAAGAGCAACTGGTGCTCTTAACCACTGAGCCATCTCTCTAACCCCAGGACAAATAATTTAAAAAATATACCCTACATAACCCAACTAGAACTCTCTTTGAAAACAAACTGGGCATGGTGGTAATGCCTTTAATCCCAGCACTTGAGAGGCAGAGGCAGGTGGATCTCTGTGAGTTGAAGGCCATCCTGGTCCACATGGTGAATTCTAGAACTGTTGGGATTACAGGCAGACCCTGTCTCAAAAAGACCAAAAAAAAATCCACTTTGAGACTTTTATACATTTTGTACTGTAATCTATAACCCAAAAGAAATATTATACCTTGTTTCTATTTTAAAATCTATTTTAACCTTTATTTTCAATAGTTTAGGCCTCCTAATAAGTTACCCTAAGTCCTTCTTAAACAAAGTTAGCAAAAAAAAAAAAAACTTGCACAGACTGATGTGAAAATAAAACTGACAATCAGGCTGCCATCCACTCGCTGGTCCTGAACCAGCTGGTTAACAACAGCCTGTGAGGACACAGCCAATTAAAGTATCAGACAGGTGACGTAAACACAACATCCAGGAAAAGAGACCAGACAGCGTAGTTCGTTAGCCAACAGGTAAAATTCTCTCTTTAATTATAATGGTAAAAACATAAGCTAACACTGAAATTTTAGGTTTTATTATTATACAAGAGTGTTAGGGAGATGGTCTTAAATAATTTGGGAAGAAATATTTGCAGTCTGGAATTGGGCTAACTACAAATACAGTGCACAGGTGTAGTCACAAAGAATGCAGTGTATAAACACGTGGCAAAACATACTCATTTGGCATATGGGTGGCACATTTAAAAGTGATGAGATGTGAACATATGAATGAATCTAAGCAGAGGGGAAGCCAACTTGTCTCATGAATTCTGGCCTTATGGTTTCAGCCACCAGAGGTCACCCTTTCCCAGAAAGACAAGGCAGGCTGTGGAACCTCTGCCCACTGAGTGTTTGTGCACTGGCACCCTTCACTCCACTCAAGACCATGTGACGGTGAATCTCTCCTCTCCTCTCCCCCACCCCTTAATTCTGGGATCAGAGAACAGGTGGTCTAGAATGCAGCGGAGTTAAGTCAGATCATGGAGGGCAGAGGAGGGACTGTGGTTCCCTGGCAGAGGAGAGGTTTGTAGAACTGTTGCTGCTGAGGCAGAGGCAGAGTTGGGAGAGGGTTCCAGAGTTCGTACTACACAAGTATAACCACTCCTGGGGGTTCTTCAGCTGAAGACTGCAGTGACATTTTATATTGGTTTCTGGAAATGTAAATTAGCCAGGGCTTCTTTGGGCTTCAGCATGTACCATATGCACAATCAGGGGCTGGAGAGATGGCTCAGTGGTTAAGAGTGCCGACTGCTCTTTCAGAGGACCCGGGTTTGATTCCCAGCACCCACGTGGCAGCTAAGAACCGTCTTTAAGCTGGGAGTGGTGGAGCACACCTTTAATCCTAGCACTCAGGAGGCAGAGGCGGGCAGATCTTGAGTTTGGGGGAGGCAAGACCCTGTCTCAAAAATTAAAGCAAAACAAGACAGAAAAGAGAGAAGCAAATCCATCACTATGCCTTGAACAAAACACATCCCACCTCCCAGCAGCAGAGAAGGGCTGAGAAACAGCAGTCCATCCCACTCCATAAAGGAGGCCTATTCTACTTAGAGAACACATTGCCACTCACTGTAGTGACAGACAGAAGTTAATTCAGGGGCTACAGTGTCCTTAACAATTTCCTGTCCATCACCAAGGAACAATTCAGCACAGACCCCTTGGTTATCCCCTGCTAAAAAAACACAACTTCTTAGTTCATGCAGCACCACAGGAAATTCCAAAGAGTTTTTGGTAGCCCAGTAGAAAAGTTAACAGTTCCTTCCTGAAATGGTTTAGAATCGTTTGTATCCAACGTGTTGACAAAGTCATCACACATCAAGGTGTCCTTTAGATGCCTGAGACCAAGTCCTCTGTTACAAAAGCCAAGTATGCTCATTAATGGACCTTCAGAGAAAGAGAAAAGGCCTGTGAGAAAAGAAAATCACCCACAACCCACTGAATATCAAGAAAAAGTACGAAGGACAGAATGAAGCAATCTGAAAGAATCCCATTAAATTTACACATAGCTTCAGGTTTATAATCTTCCCCATCTGCCGTTAACTTGACCGTAACTTGTCACTCTAGCAATAACACTGCTCTTAAGGCTCCCCAAGAACCTTGGTTGCGCCATGCCTCCTTACCCTGCAGACTCCTCCTGCCTCTGGGATGTCTCAGCACTCAGGCCGCCCTGCTGCAGTCTTCCATCCCGACTGATAATCCCTTCTCCTCAGTCTGTCTGCTCCTTTCCTAGTTGTCATCACTTTGAGCTGTTCCTTTTCAGGTTGGGGACAGTTACTGAATGTCCAGCCCCATCCTCCAGGCCTCTGTTCTCCCCCTCTCCCAGTATCCATTGCGGGCAGTGTGGTGGATGTGGCCCATGTACAATAAGTCCCTAATAAACGGAGTTTTATTAACGACTTAATGATTAATAACTTGCAAATCTAATTTCCAGGAAATTCTCTGCTTCAAGGTCAGACAGAGCACATGGCAGAAGCCTCTTATCTCTGAGGGTCTAGATTACAAACTGGCTGGTTAGCCATTAAAGTGAGTTAAAGCAGTGAATCCTAAAAACAACAGGTATTTTGTATACTCAGCTTAAACCAAACAAACGCCAGTTCATTTCCCAGGACTTTCAGAGTCAAGGCCTTCTCAGGGTCTGATGACCCTTCAATGTCTCTCCTGGCTCAATCATAGCCATGGGGAATTAATTGGCTGTGTTACCCAGTTTCTGTTTGATTAACAAATTTGCTGAGACATCACTAACAGACCATACAAACCACAATCCAAAGAGCACAGTTTGATTGATAGTTTTCAATACATCCCCTGAACTATGCTGCCATCAAAACAATCAATTTGGGACTATTCTTAGCATCTATAAAAGAAGCCTCGCTGGGCATGGTGGCGCACGTCTTTAATCCTAGCACTCGGGAGGCTGAGGCAGAGGCAGGCGGATCGTTGTGAGTTCAAGGCCAGCCTGGTCTACAGAGTGAGTCTGGGACAGCTGGGAGCTACAGGGAGACCCTGTCTCAAAAATTAAAGCAAAACAAGACAGAAAAGAGAGAAGCAAATCCATCACTATGCCTTGAACAAAACACATCCCACCTCCCAGCAGCAGAGAAGGGCTGAGAAACAGCAGTCCATCCCACTCCATAAAGGAGGCCTATTCTACTTAGAGAACACATTGCCACTCACTGTAGTGACAGACAGAAGTTAATTCAGGGGCTACAGTGTCCTTAACAATTTCCTGTCCATCACCAAGGAACAATTCAGCACAGACCCCTTGGTTATCCCCTGCTAAAAAAACACAACTTCTTAGTTCATGCAGCACCACAGGAAATTCCAAAGAGTTTTTGGTAGCCCAGTAGAAAAGTTAACAGTTCCTTCCTGAAATGGTTTAGAATCGTTTGTATCCAACGTGTTGACAAAGTCATCACACATCAAGGTGTCCTTTAGATGCCTGAGACCAAGTCCTCTGTTACAAAAGCCAAGTATGGGGGCTGGAGGGATGGCCTAGCGGTTAAGAGCGCCGACCGCTCTTGCAGAGGACCCGGGTTCGATCCCCAGCACCCACATGGCGGCTGAGAACCGTCTGCGACTCCGGTTCCAGGAGAACTCCAGTTCCAGGGGAATCCGAGACCCTCTTCTGACCTCCGCGGCATCGCACGACACGGGTGCGCAGACCTGCATGCAGACAATACATTCATACATATAAAAATAAAAATGTGTGTGTGTGTGTGTGTGTGCATGTGCACGTGTGTGCGTGTATGCATGTGTGTGTGCATGTGTGTGCCTGTGTGTGCATGTGTATGTGTGTGTCTGTGTGTGTGTGTGTGTGTGCACACGTGCGAAACACCAAGAGCTGCTACTGAACATAATTGAAAGAAATTGGGGCTGGAGAGATAGCCTAGCAGTTAAGAGCACCGACTGCTCTTGCAGAGGACCTAGGTTCGATCCCCTGCACCCACATGGTGGCTAAGAACCGTCTGTAACTCCAATTCCAGGAGAACTCCAGTTCCAGGGGAATCCTAGACCCTCTTCTGACCTCAAGGCACTGCACAACACGGGTGCACAAACCTACATGCAGACAGTACATTCATACACATACAAAAAAATAAAAAAAAAAAAAAAAAGAAATTTAAAGAAGACCTAAATAAAGGCCACTCCATGTTTATAGATCCCCTGGGAACCCACAGTCGAAGGAAAGGAGGCAGCTCCCCTTCTTATGTCATATGTAAAATGAAGCAACAGTGGATTTAAATGAAAGAAAAACTGACAGCTCCTGTACTTAAACTTAGGTATAAGTCTTAGTGAACCCCAGTTAAATATATGACACCAAACTCAAACAAAGAAATAAAACAGTTAAACATCAAAACTAAAAACCTGTGTCTCTGTTGATACCATCAAAAAAATGAAAAGCCGGGTGTGCCTAGCACTTGGGAGGCAGAGGCAGGTGGATGTTTGTGAGTTCAAGGCCAGCCTGGTCTACAGAGTGAGTCCAGGCCAGCTGGGGCTACAGGAGACCTGTCAGAAAAAAGAAAAAAAAAAAAAAAAAAGAAACTTTTCTAAAATAGAAAATNCACATGCTCCTGGGGATGGAGAGATGGCTCAGTGGTTAAGAGCACTGACTGCTCTTGCAGAGGACCCAGGTTTGAAACCTAGACCTACATGGCAGCTAACAACCATTGATAACTGCACTTCCGGGGGACCTGATGCCCCTCTGACTTCCGTCAGCACTGCACTACATGGGTGCACTTACATGCAAGCAGGGAATACACTCATACTCATAAAATAAAAATAGTAAAATGTTAAAAATATATATTCCTAAGCATTTTATTTTTCCTAGTGTTATATGTGGAAAAATTTAAACTTCATTTTGAGATCACTTATTGTTAATGTACGGAAATACAACTGATTTGCGTATACTCATCTTGTACCCAGAAATTTTGTTGAAGAACTTTTATCATTTTTTTTAATGCTTAGCGTTTACTAAATAGCAGACTACATTATCTACAAATAGACAGCTCCACTCCTCCTCTTCTCCATTTGCCAGATGCACAGGAGGACTAGATTTGCTAGAATTCAGATCAGCTCTTGAGATGAGAATGGCTAACTGGACAAGTTGGGATGTCACAACTGAGGTTACTACTGATGTCATATTCTAAATGACTTAAGTTACTGCTAAGAGGCCAACATCAGACTTCTGAACTGGGTCTTGGTTAAATTTACCAGTGCACCAAAAAGTCTCCTGGCAGACAAGGTGCCCCACCCTGGTTGGGATGATATCCCATCCCAGAGGCGTGGGATATCAGAACACAGCTCAGACACAGCGTCGTTCTGCTGCTTCTCCCAGCTGTGTAGTCTTTGGTGAGTCCATGCATTAAGAGTTCAGTTTATACTCAACCCTATCCACTAAAACATTAAAGCCACATTTTTATTTGACTACTAATGCTAAATACATATTTGATCCTATCAAATGTTTTTAGTTTTAGCACATGGATTTTATTTTGTCAGCATGAAACATTAAAATGGAATGCTAAAAAATTTCATGTACTTAGGTACTTCTAAAAATATTTGAAGCAAGAATAGTGTCTTACAGATGGCCACTGAATTGCTTGTGGCTTTTTTTTTTAATAGCTAGTATTTTTTGTAATGGCTATAGTCAAGAATGGGATGAAATAATGTACCTCCTTAAAAATAAAAATTGGCTTTTATGTGGTTCTCTGAGATTCATCTCCAGATTACAGACATACTCCTTTTACAAAGCATTAGCAGGGGCTGGAGAGATGGCTCAGGGGTTAAGAGCACCGACTGCTCTTGCAGAGGACCCGGGTTCGATTCTCAGCACCCACATGGCAGCTAAGAACCACCTTTAAGTCCAGTTCCAGGGAAATCTGATGCCCTCTTCTGACCTCTGCAGCACTGCATGACATGGGTGTACCTATCTACATGCAACAGTACACTCATACAGATTAAAAAAAAAAAGCATTAGTAACTTTCCTTAAAGTTGAATAAATTAGCCATTTAGTGACTTGCAAACCTCTTACGGACATTTCAACAGAAATGAAACCAAGTGATCGGAAAACCACGTGGCTCATGCTTTGCCTCATGAAGGCTCTTTCAGGCTCTGTTCACTACTGATCACTGCTTTCTAAAATCCAACTTAATCCTTTTGCCTATTCTATGAAAATGGATCTGGGCTTCCAAGTTATTTGTGGATCCTCACACCACATGAAGTTTCATCAAAAGAACATGGGAGAGGGACTAGATGGGACAGGAGTCAGGTTCTGCTTTCTCCTGCCTGACTTGGCAACTCCAGCAGCACGGAGGTGTCCCCGGGGTCCAGCCCTCAGCAAGCACGGAGGTGTCCCCAGGCCCTCAGCAAATGCAGTGGTGTCCCCAGGCCCTCAGCAAGCACAGAGGTGTCCCCAGGCCCTCAGCAAGCACAGAGGTGTCCCCAGGCCCTCAGCAAGCGCAGTTTCTCCATCGCTCAACTCCCACCTGGGCTGGGCTTAGTGCAATGGCAAGATGCTTCCTCATCGAGGTAGACTGACAGTGAGTTCCATCAACAAGGCCTCAAGGGGACTTCTCTACTGTCCAGTGAGCCTTGGCAAGGATTTTCCAACATGATAGGAGGCTTGTCCCAGGAAGCCTCTCCAGGCATATGACATCAGCCTTAGTAGGTGAGGTTGGTATGATCCTATTTCATCTGCTAGTCCCACAGTCTTAGGAATTCTTGTACCTCCTATCAATTCCTAGCTTTGAGTCCCCTGTCATAGTTACAGTCTTTTGTATTGAGTTTTCCCTATTCCACTTGCCACACAGCTTCCCTCTCCGTATGGACTCAGAAGAATGATACACACGTCTAACAAATGTATATGTCACAGAAAGCACTATTTTCTGATTCTTCTTATGTATTAAAGTGTAAATATCCCTATTTTAATTTTATTATTTTTATTTTATGTATATAAATGTATGTATGTAAGGTCAGAAGAGGGCATCGGATTCTCCTGAAACTGGAGTTATGGATGGTTTCCATGTAGGTGCTGGGAATAGAAACCAGGTCCTCTGCAAGAGCAGCCAGTGCTCAATCATTGAGCCAACTCTCCAGTCCCAATATACCTATTTATAATTAACAACACTTGAGTAATTTAAGATAAAAACCTCTTTGTGTTTAAAAAAACAAACTTCAGTTCTTGCTATCCAGATGTTTTTGTCTCTTATGGAAACCAAAGTTTTGAAAAGCAAGTAAGAGCCGGGCGTGGTGGCGCACGCCTTTAATCCTAGCACTCGGGAGGCAGAGGCAGGCGGATCTTTGTGAGTTCAAAGCCAGCCTGGTCTACAGAGTGAGTTCCAGGACAGCTGGGGCTACAGGGAGACCCTGTCTCGAAAAGACAAAAAAATAAAAAATAAAATAAATAAAATAAAAAGGACAGGCCAAGCCGGGCGTGGTGGCGCACGCCTTTAATCCTAGCACTCGGGAGGCTGAGGCAGGTGGATCTTTGTGAGTTCAAGGCCAGTCTGGTCTACAGAGTGAGTTCCAGGACAGCTGGGGCTACAGGGAGACCCTGTCTCGAAAAGACAAAAAAATAAAAAATAAAATAAATAAAATAAAAAGGACAGGCCTAGTTTGTCATAGCAGAAAAATATTTTTAAAAATTAGGCCAATTTTATAAACAATTAGAAATGAAAAGAAGGACTCAAATAATGAATGAACTTCAGATAATACTTTAATTTTCAAGAAAATTATGAAAATGTGCTTCAATACAACAGAACTCACACAAGGTAATAATACAAGAAAGAGAAGAAGAAACGTGTTCACGCTCATACGCTGAGTGACACACAGCCATTCTCTTTGAAAGAGAATTTTTAGGCAGCTGGAACTCTAAAAGAAAGCTTTGTTAATTTTTAGAAATGTTGTATTTTATAACTGCCTAAAGACAATGTCCTCACTCGATATAAAGCCCGCACAGAACTTTTTATAAGGCTGTTTCTCCAAGATCTTCACATGCACATAACAATGTCCTTCTCCCATATTCTGTGTCCCAAACTGACATTCTAGAAGGAATAGCAACAACACGCAGATTAATTAAGGTGACACAGCAGGAAAGCAATCTAGAAGTCAGGACCGCGGTGCAGGATTACTAGAAGATTTTAAAATCTAGGGCCTAAGAGAAGCCAATCCTTAATCTATTTAAAGCGTGCTTACCCTGCCAGTGAAAGAGGCAAAACAAAGCAGTATTTCCATTTTAGAATCAGAGAGATTAGTTAAGTAATCTAAAACAAAACTAAATGAATAAACGAACCAATATAAAAAAAAACAATCAAACAAATAAAAAACAAAACAAACCCTAAACCAGCCTCTAATACTTTCCAGATTCTTAAAAGTTTGAAACAAACAGCAATGAATGAATTTCCTTCCATGATTCTGAGGAGAAAATATGTTCTAACTGCTCCAATTGAACTTGCAAACAGAAGGTTCAGACTCCAGCTTGGAGAATGTGACTGCCTAATAGGATGCAAAGAAAGATAATTAGTACTGGACAACAAACTGTAAACACAAGGGGCTACCAAGCCTTGTAGGAGCCATTATGCTGAGTTAGTGGAGCATGCTGTAAGAGACAGAGAATACTGTCCTTGGAACGTAAAGATTTTGCAGGCAGGGGTTTCTACTCTTTCAGAGTATAGACTGCCATTGTTGGACTACCCAGGCTGTATCATGGAGACCAGTACAGGAAGATCAAGACAGGACACGGTGCTTACTGGACCTCATTTGGTGACCATGGGAAGGGCAAACCCCAGTGTGGAGCACAAGGGCAGAACTGATGGTGGTTTGGGCTTGCTAAGGAGGAGACTTCAAACATGACATCTTTCAGCCTAATAAAAAAATAAAAGTTTTTGCAGCCAGAACAGGCAGAAGAAAACTGAAGAAACACCATCAATGAGTTATTTTTCTTAGTTTCTTTTATTTTTATAAAGGCTAGTCAAATAAAATAACTTCAACTATTTTGCAAATCAGCATTTCTTACAGTTGCGGTTAACTTTAATATATAGTATATAACTGGACGTGGTGGTGCACACCTTTAATGCTAGCACTCCAGAGGCAGAGACAGGCAGATCTCTGAGTTCAAGGCCAGTCTGGTCTACATAGTGAGTTCCAAGATACTATGTTATATGTAAACTCACACATATATACATATCTTTCTAGCAACATCATTACAAATGTAAATATGGAGAACGTCCATCTTTGCAGAATGAGATGCTCACGCCGAGGGTAGAGCTGCTGCGCAGTGTTCCACAGCCATACACGGTGTGGATCTCATCTTACTTTGTATGTTTGGTACCCATGTAGCCCATCACTGGAAATACGTTTTGACACAGATTATTTTCTGTTCTTCAGTTCTTTGTCTCTGACATCAGAGAAGAAAACCGAAGAGTATTTTCTACCAGTTTATGCACTGAGCAGCAGAAAGGAGTAAGATTTGTTAGCGTGGGTAGTCCTGTCTCTGGCCCTGTGCTTTGAAACCGAGCCTTGTACCAAGGTGCTCCCCATTATCCTGTGGGGAGGCAGCACCTTAGATCAAGGGGTATGGAGAGAGACTGAAGCATCTTCTTGACTAAACACGGAATTAAAATTTTTTTATTTATCTTATTTTTTATTTAGCCCCAGCTGGCCTTGAACTCACAGAGATCTGCCTGTCTCTGCCTCCAGAATGCTGGGATTAAAGGCATGTGCCATCATGCTGGTAACATTTTTTAAGTGTTACTTTTAACTGTAGTAGTAGGGCAGTCTCAGAGAAAAAAATGGCCAAAAAGAAGGCTAACCCTAATGAGATCTTATTTCCATGTTACAGCCTTGGAACCATTACTACTGATTATATGAGAGATTTGATTCTATTACCCAAAATTCTATGAGCACTATCAAAATTTCTTCAAATATCCATTTGAAAAATAATTTTCAAATATATGTGTATTTGAGATAATTTAATTATATATAAAATCAACCTACTGAGACTTGAGTGCACAGAGCTTAGATCGAGGATTTCTCAGGACCACCTGAGGCACAGGTAGGAGCCAGGCACTTCAGCCAGGCATATTGTTGGATAATTCTATCACTGGGTTGTTGGATAATTGTTTCATTGGTCTGTTGGATAATTTAATCATTGTCTTGTGGGGGTGGAGTCTCCCTGCTAGCTGGTTTAAGAGGTGGGTCTGTTCTCACTGTGAGACTTAAGTGCACAGAGCTTAGATCGGGGATTTCCCAGGACCACCTGAAGCATAGAGTACCAGGGCCCAGGCTAAATGAGGCATATCCTCCCCACCCCCAACTGGAATGGCTGAGGGAGTGTCGAAGCAGATTCTTTGGAGAACCTTCAGAACAGGAAGGGAACAGTGAGGTAGACTTCCAATAGAAAGCTTAAAACTTAGACAAGTCAACACTCCATAAACAAGGAGAAAAACAAACAAATGAAGGCATATGAAGAAGACAAGCAAAGCAAACCTTCAACACAGTGAAGAGGCATTTGGGATTCGCATTGGAATACAGGCAAAGAGAAACCCACGTGCCAGGGACACGACCAAGGGACAACATGGGAAAGGTGCTGGATAATTCCACACCAAGCTCTAGCAAGCATGTGGGAGATTCCTACAGTGGGATCCCCATGGGGATGGCCCAGGACACAGATATTAGAGGAACAATTGCAGACATATTCAAAGAATATAAAGAACAAGTCAGAGAACTAAGGAGAGAGAATGAAAAATTCAAGAAGGACCTAGAGAGAGAGAATGACAAATGCAAAAAAGAACTACAGGGAGAGAATGACAAATTCTGGAAGGAAGTGGAAACACTGAAAAGATCCCATGTTGAAATAAAAAAGGATTTAGTGGCCTAGAGTGTTACCAAAGGCCACTAAACCAATAAAGCAAATATAGGTCTCCTTGAGTCAAGCAAGACTCCTCTGTCAGCACCAGCTACACCTCACCTGCCTGGAAATACTGTGCAGCAGTGGCAGCCATATGCCCGTATATCCCAAATCTAATTGGCTATTAGCTCTCTCCTTGGAGGAATAACCCATGGCTGATGCTACAAGCTTACATCCTCTACAGGTTAGGAGATGTTATAAGCCACAATAAGACCCTGTCATATATTACAGAAAAAAAATGTAATTCATAGATTAACATACCATCCAAATATCTGTGTCTATACCAAAGTAACCTACCATAACAATTAGTACTGTTTAAATACCTATATATCTAATTGCTTGTGCTTCATTAGTAGGACTGAAAGGTTATTCCTGGACAAACTGTCAGCCCATGAAAGGAAACAGCCAGAACTGACCAGAGTCCAAGACAACAGCTCCAGAGAAAGTAGACTGTTTTGCTTCTCATCCACCTGTGCCCCTTTTCTAAGCCTAGGGAACAATCTGTGGAAGAGGGGGCGTGGTAGAATGTAAGGGCTGCGATTGGGGTGAATGGTGAAACTACAGCAATATAGTCTGGACACTCATTTGATTGTACGTACAAGCCCCTCCAGCTGTGATGTGGGACCCTTGGGCTGTGTGGGTGGGCACAACTCTTGCAAATTGGTTTTACATGAAAGCTTGACTCATAATATATACTTATTGTTAAAAAATGAAAAAAAAAGAATAGAAAAAAAGAAAAATAAAGAAAAAAAAAAAAAAAGAAAAAAGAAATAACATTAAAAAAAAAAGAAATAAAAAAGGAAACCGACCAGCGAAGCAAAGAGCTAAAGGAAGAGATTGAGAAGCTCTAAAAGGAAGTGGAAATACTAAAGAATCACAAGATGAAATTAAAAAGGAATTCAAACACTCATCCAGTCAAGAGGAAAGGAACAGAAAAAGCCTCGAAGTAGAATGGAGGAAGCAGAACAAGAATATCAGACCTGGAAGATAACAAAGAACGACTAAACCCCAATTAAAGATTATGAAAAATTTAAAAATACACAAAAGTGAAACAACAGGAATGGTGGGACACTGAAAAGATCAACCCTCTGCATCATAGGGATAGAGAGGAAGAAGAATCCCAAGAGAATGGTATTGATCAGATCTTCAACAGAATAATGAGATGAAAATTTCCCCAAACAAAAAAAGACAAACTGCTGGCATGGGGCACGGCCTTAATCCCAGCACTCAGGAGGCAGAGGCAAGGTGGATCTCGTGTGAGTTCAAGGCCAGCCTGGTCTACAGAGCGAGCTCCAGGCCAGCTGGGACTAAAAAGGGAGACCCTGTCTCAAAAATACAAAAAAAAAAAAAAAAAAAGACAAAAAACCAATACAAATACAAGAAGCACATAGAACTCCAAACAGACAAGATCAGAAAAGAAATTCCCCATGCCATATCATAGTTAAAATACTGGATGCCCAAAACAAAGACAAAATTCTGAAAGCTACAAGAGAAAAACAACGAGTTACATATAAGGGGAAACCCATCTGAATTACAACTGACTTCTCAGTGCAAACTATGAAAACAAGAAGAACGTGGAGCAAAGCATTCCCAGTGTTAAAGGACTATAGATGCCAACCCAGGTTACTATACCCAGCAAAAATGTCAATTATAGTTGAAGGAGAGAGAAAAATCTTCCATGACATAAACAAGATGAAAGAATACACGTCCGGAAAACCAACCCTTCAAAGAATACTTGAAGCAATTCAAAGGACAGAAGAAAGGAGCAACCATCCCCAGGCACCTAGAAAGAGAAATTAATAAAGGCATAACCGTAGAAACCTAGACCAAAAATGCAAATGGCTAATAAGGTGAAAGGAAGCAACACACATCTTTCAGTTATAACCTTAAATATTAATGGACCAAACTCCCCAATCAAAAGACATAGACTGGGAGATCGGATTAGGAAACAGAACCCATCCATATGCTGTCTACAAGAAACCCATCTTGTCCTCAAGAATAGGCACCACCTTAAAGTGAAAGGATGGAAAAAAAATATTCCAAGCAAATGGTACCAAAAAGAAAGCAGGTGTTGCTATTTTAGTATCAGATAAAATAGACTTCAAAGTAAAAGAAATCAGAAGAGACAAAGAAGGCCATTACATCTTTATCAAAGGAACAATTGACCATGAAGATTTCACAATCATGAATATATATGCACTAAACTCTGGTGCATCAAACTTCATAAAGACAATTCTCCAGGACCTCAAGGCACAGATTAACTCCAGTACACTCATAGTGGGGGACTTCAATACCCCTCTGAGCCCTTTGGACAGGTCAACCAGACAAAGAATAAACAGAGAGACATCTGAACTGAATGATATGATACACCTAATGGACCTCATAGACATCTACTGAATATTCCACCCTAAAACCAGGAAATACACTTTCTACTCAGCACCCCATGGAACATTCTCCAAAATCGCCCACATACTGGGACACAGAAAAAACCTCCACAAATACAAAGAGATTGAAATAATTTCATGCATTCTATCAGACCACAGTACAATAAAGCTCAATATCAACACCAGGATAAACCCCACTATCTACAAGAACACATGGAGACTAAACAACACACTCCTGAATAATGAATGGGTTAAGGAAGAAATAACAGCATTCCTGGAACTGAATGACAATGACAATACAACACAACAAAACCTATGGGATACTTTAAAAGCAGTCCTAAGAAATTAGTTTATAGCCCTGGGTGTCTACATTAGAAAAACAGAAAGAGCACAAGTGAATACTCTAACACTGTAGCTAAAAGCACTTGAGAGGCAATAACAGATGAACCCTAAATGCAACAGACAGGAAGAAATAACAAAAATCAGAGCAGAAATCAATGAAATAGAAACAAAGAAAACAATACAAAAAAAAAAAATCAATGAATCCAAAAGTTGGTTCTTTGAGAGAATAAAGATAGACATCTAGTCCAGTTAACCAAAAGAAAGAAGGAGGCAAACCTAGGAGCTCTGTCTTGGAGGTAGAAGGTCCTGAGGCCTCATGAAAAAGCTCTGTCTTGGAGGTAGAAGGTCCTGAGGCCTCATGAAAAAGCTGAGCAAAGCGGAGCGACTGAAGCTGCTCCAAGAGGAAGCTCGGTTGAAATTTGAAAAAGAAGAAAAGGAACGGCAGGAGATAAAGCAAATTGAAAATGAAAAGTGGCAACAAGGAAGACTTGAAGAAAAGTGGAAGCATTACATTAAGTGTGATCAGGGTTCCCTCGGTAGCCCAGGAGATGAACACTTTCATCAGCTTGTGGGAAGAGGAGACAAAAGAGACCTTCGAGGAAGTGGTTGAGAAGAGCAAACTAGTGCTGTCTCTCATTGAGAAGCTGAAGCTAATTTTACTGGAAACTCCACCATGTGATCTGGAAGAGGAAACCATAACACAGCATCAAGGGTCAATCCTGCGTCTACAGGAACTCCTCCATCTGAAGTTCAGTGTGGCCACACAGCTGCTTCTCAGAGTATGGGGCACACACTTTTCTAATGTACTGACTTCTACAAGTGTTAGCATCTTACAGTATGTGACAAGCCAGTATCGTCTCTTAAAAAATTAAAATATGCCAGAAAAAAAAAAGAAGGATCAACTCCAAATCAATAGAATCCATGATGAAAGGGGAAATATCACAACAGACAAGGAAAAGATTCAGACAATCATATGGGAATACTTCAAAAACCTATACTCTACTTAAAGTTTGAAAATCTAGGAGAAATGGATGAATATCTGAAATCTTGGGAATCATCAAAGCTCAACCAAGAAGAGATCGACAGCTTAAACAGACCCATAATATAAGAAGAAATTGAAGATGTAATAAGAAACCTTCCAACTAAAAAAAGTCCAGGCCCAGATGGTTTCATGGCAGAATTCTATAAAACATTTCAAAAAGACTTATAACCATTATTACTCAAATTGTTCAGAAGGATACAAACAGAGGGAATTCTCCCGAATTCCTTCTATGAAGCCAGCATCACTGTAATACCAAAACCAGGCAAAGATACATCCAAAAATGAGAACTATAGACCCATCTCATTAATGAACACAGATGCAAAAATTCTCAACAAAATACTTGCAAACCGCAAACAGAACCATATCAAGAAGATCATCCATCATGACCAAGTTGGATTCATACCAGAGATGCAGGGATGGTTCAACATACGAAAATCAATAAATATCATCAAGCACATAAGTGGACTGAAAGACAAAAACTACATGATCATCTCAACTGATGCAGAAAAAGCCTTTGACAAAATCCAGCATCCCTTTATTGTTAAAGTCCTAGAGGGAATTGGATTGGGGGGATCATTCCTCAATGTAATCAAAGCCATATACAGGAAACCCACAGCCAATATCATCCTAAATGGGGAAATGACAGAAGCATTCCCTTTAAAGGTAGGAACTCAGCAAGGCTGCCCCCTGGTCACCACTCCTCTTCAATATAGTGCTTGAAACACTTGCTAGGGCAATAAGGCAAGAAAAGGAAATTAAAGGAGTACTAAAACCACAGATACATCTGACAAAGCATTGATTTCCAGAATATATAAACTACTCAAAAAACAAAGAAGAAAACAAATCGCCCACTCGAAAGATGGAGTAAAGAGCTGAACAGAGACTTCACAAGTGAGGAATTAGAGATGGCTGAGAAACATCTTAAAAAGTGTTCAATGTCGCTAATAATTAAGAAATGTAAATTGAAACCATTTTAAGATATCATCTTACTCCAATAAGACTGGCTAGGATCAAGAAAACAAATGATACCAAGTGCTAGAGAGGTTGTGGGGAACACTCATCCAGTGCTGGTGGGAATGTAAACTTGTACAGCCACTATGGAAAGCAGTGTGGAGAACCCTTGGAAGACTCAGAATGAACTTGCCACCTGACCCAGCCATACCTCTCCTGGGTATGTACCCACAAGACTCATCTTACCACAGAGATACATGCACAGCCATGTTTATTGCATCTCTCTTCCCAAATAGCAAAGAGCTAGATAGAACCAATGCAAGTGCCCCTCAGCTGACGAGTGGATAGAGAAAATGTGGTACATCTACACAATGGAGTTCTATGCAGTGGTAAAGAAAGATGACATCATGAACTTTGCAGGTAAATGGATGGAGCTAGAAGATATGCTAAGTGAAGTAACACAAAGAAAAACAAATGACAAATGGTATCCCTCATCTGTGGATGCTAGCACTAATTACCTAATTGTATGGCAAACTGAGCAACGTTAATGTGATCTGAAAACAACTGTGCTCTTATATTGTGAATCCAATAAATAAATAAATAAATAAATAAATAAATAAATAAATAAAATCAACCTATTTAAAATTATTTTCCACATGGAAATGACTTTTAAGTGCCATTATAATGGAAATAACTCGTATTAGCCACAATTCTCCACACCTGTTAAGATCTACATAGAAAAATACTAATGTTTATTCCTCCTATAAATCAGAGCAGTGATCTCTCTTACTTATTTTCCAAACACTCTGGCCCAATTTCAACACCTCACTGGAATTTAAGAGAAAGATAAATATAGATCTATTTGGAGCCCTGCAGAGCACGTGTTTTATATGACCTACTAAGCCCGATTGTTGGGCTACATGTGCCAGTATGTGATGTGGAAGAGGACCACTAGGCTCATCCTGAACACACACCATTATCACTTAATGCTGCCCACACGGGCACAAAGAGCACATGTATGGCCATAGTCTATCATCTGGTATCAAAGTTGTCAGAGAACACATCTTAGTCAGCAGACAACCCTGGTTCAAATCTTGGCTACTACTTACAGATGAGGTACTTTTGCACAAATTGCTAGTTCCCTTGGCTCTAAAATGGGAGTGATAATCCATTAATAAACCCTAAACAATGCTGAATATAAAAGCTCAGAACAGCGCTTAGAATTCCATAATCACAATAAGCTACAGCCTCTATTGGAACTCACACTGCAGTTTGCATTTCTCAGAGCTGATTACTGATTGATCAGTGACTCCGTCTTGAGATAGAGAAGTCTCTGCTAAGTCTGCTGCTGCTGCTGCTGCTGCAGGTGAGCCCTCCCTCAGTCAGGAGGCCACTGGCAGCTCAAGCAAAGCCCAAGAATGCAAGAAGCAGGAGGGGGCCTCACCCCCACTCCTTGAGCTGGCTCTCCACGTCTGGGCTTTGCTCAGGCAGTGGAGACATGGGCCAGTCACTCTGATGAGCTTTAGAAAAGAGATGGTTACAAAAACAGAACCATCTTATTCCTCCTGGAACTACTTACCTGCCTACAAAGTATAGATAAAAACTGGTAATTGCACTCTTCTAAGAATTTCCGAAGCCCTGATGCAGGCCTCTTCAGTACTAGCCACATTGAAAGAAAAGGCTTCTGACACACAAACTTACTTTAATAACAAAGTATGTGTACCAGAAAAACACTTCAAGAAACTTACAGATTGTTAGGCAAATCAATGATGTGTCATAACCAGCAAGATTTAAAAATACTAAAAAAGAAACCAAGCCCTTGGTTTATTTAAAAAAATGTAAGTTCTGACGTATCTTACCATCATCTACTTGAAATTCTCACTCCATGGTTATGGTTTAATTAACAGGCCTGATTATTGTTCTGCGCAGTACCACTGTGATTTTACTAAGCTGAGTGAATTGATGGGAAGGCAGTGAACTGGAAAGACAGAGGATTTGGAGTCGGCAGACAGGGTTCCCGCTGTACTAACTGTGTAGCACTGAAGTCCTTGACATGCGGAGACTTCATTTATAGGACTCTGACTCTCCATTTACAAGCGTCTTAGGAATGTCAACTGCTCTTCCACCAGGTGGCCACCAGTCCAGAGCCACATCTCCCTGTGGGCTTGTAACTGACCTACCCCTTTACTGACCAGAGTGAGCCCAGCATTCAGGCAGGCCCTGTGGAAAACCTGCTATGACCACACAGAAGCCTGTCTGTTTCTACCCCTTTACTTCCAATTTAGGGACAGAGATGGAACTATGGAAACACATTAAACTTAATGGAAAGAAACATCACAAAGCATAGGGTCCAAAAACCGAACCTGGGTTCACAGCCCCGCCTTTTACAAAACCACTCACTAACCCTGTCAGCATCTAAGAATTAGATGAGCACTGTTTAGTTTACAAGTCAGAGTGACACACTGATGATTTGAAGATGAAGACTATTCTTCAGACACACAGGAAGCTAGAAAAAAGTCTAAACAACTGGGGTTCACAGACCCAACACTCAAAGACTCTGTCAGGTACAGTGCTATTTGTAGAACAGTACAGATCCGGTTCTCACTTCTCAAACATTAAATGCCTGGCAGCTTTTGTGATATTCAATTGCTAAGTACATATTGTATGCCTGGCACTGTTGAAGTGCTCAAAATTTATCAAGTTATTTGATTTTCAAAATATCTTATGAGGCGGGTATAATTATTCCTAAGTTGCAGAAGAGACTACAGCTCAGTGCCCATTCCCACAATCAGACTTCATCAGAAAGCCAAGACTCGAATTCAGACTGTGAGGAGCCAGCTCTTTTGCTAACATACTCTACTACTGGAGAAAATAATTAAGCTCCAACACATGTGGCACCAAACTGTTTCAAAAAGCACTTAATCAGCAAGATGGCTCAGTGAGTAAAGACACATGCCACACATGCTGCTGGCCCAAGTGAAATCCTCAGAACTCACGTGAGAGTGAAAAGTGAAAGCAGAGACCTGACCCCAGGTGTCCTCCGACCTCTGCCTGTGTGCTATGGCAAGTGTGCACCTCCCCAATCCAAGACATACACACACACACACACACACACACACACACACACACACACACACACACAAAGCCACAAACTAAAACTAAATAAAAAGCATTTACCAGTGATTGCCTACTGTGTATTACACTGAAGTTCATGTGTTAATATGTTGAGCTGCTTCAACAAAATACCATAAAACAGAGAGTTTATTAACAACACAGCTGTGTTCTGGGGTTGGTGGTCCAGAACAGGAACTGTCACCCTGGGGTCTGGCAAGGACCTGTCTCCTTCTCACAGATGGTACTTCTGCTGTGTCCTCCCAGGGATGAAGGGGGCAAGGCAGTGTTCTCTAGCCCCTTTTAGAAGGGTGCTAATCCTACCCATGACCCCTCAGGACTAACCACTTCCCAAAGGCCCCACCTCCTGATACCACCACACTCAGACCATACCAGTCAGTCTAGATGAATTAATATAGTCATCATACTTTCTGGACTTGCGTGTTTGAGAGGTAGAAGGCAAATAAGACCTAGAGGAGAAGTCCATTCCTATCAAGATGGTATTTCTCATCAGGGAGAGGAGATGTCTAGGGAACACTTGACTAACCTTTCTGGAAAATAAGTTCCAAGGAAATTCTGGGTCTGGTTACACAACTCTGGCTAGAGTCAGACATCAGTGGGGATTTCTTTCTTTGGATACACAGCTGACTCAATTTTCAGAAACAACTAAGACTAACCAAACTCAAAGAGTTACCAGGCCTCATCCCAAAGAAATGGCAACAAGCATCTCTGCTTTGAGAATTCTTTTCTGGGTTCTGTGCATGTTAGTGCAGAGTTTCCTTTGGTTTCTGAGCTACAAATATGAACAAGTCCTTCAGTGGCCTCTGGCCTTCCCTAGGTCCACTTGGGGAAGATCCTGGTGACAAGGTGAGTGATAACCACCCCCTTTGAAAATTTGTCAACAATGACGCAATGACCTAAACCTAGCCAAAAGTCAGTATGTAAAGAAACTGCGGTGCTTCTGACAGTGCTTAGCTGTCCTCATGTGATCTCAATGTAGCCTTGGCTTTCAACACTCAACATCATGCTTTGAACTGTGAATGTTGTACAGTGTACGGTAGAACTCTCCCACTGTGTGCGCAGTGTGAGGTAGAACTCTTGCATGGGGCAGCATGGTCCCTGAATGTTATGAGGACATTGCCTCGTATGCTCTGTGTGCTGCTTCTGTGCCATGTTGTTCAGGTTGGTCCCAGTGGAAAAAGAGGGGAAAACATGAGCTGTTCTTAATCATGGCTCATTGAGACATACAATTGGTTCCATGTTCCCTTCTAATTTCTTGTGAATTGTAATTTAATTTTTGGGTAAGCCCAAGCCCTTGGCTGGTACCTGACCCTGTCTTCTACATGAAAGAAAAGGAAATACTTAGGGTGAAAAAGCCTTTCAGCTTGAGGTCTTGAGTCAACCGGGTAGAAGTTGGCTATGAGAGGTAAGGTCCTTGCACATGGACGCAGGGGACTGAAGAGAAGAGACACCACACCCACTCCAGGACCTCTCACCATCATCTTTCTTTCCCTTTCCTAGGAGGTTGAGGTTGAGGTAGAAGAATAGCTAAGTGGCTCTTTAACCATCTTAACAGAATAGCTCTCTTTTGTGGGCTACTTTGTTTCGCTGCTTGCAGAAAAAGTCTTTGGAGTTTCCTCACCTGCATTTTCTGTTGGCTCATTTAAACCAAGCCACTCAACTCAAACTACTCTTTTCAAGGTCTCCAGCTTGGACTTCTTGAGAGTAAAGGGTGGAGTTAAATAGCTCATGCATTTTACATAACTTAAAGTCTTGGGGCTGTTGGTAGGTGAACCCATTTGGAAGCAGAAGGATGAGGCAATACCAGGACACAGGACAACACCAGAATAAAGGAGAACCAAAGTTCTGTGAAGAAAGAGACAGTCCCACAGTCCACATCCCTTCATTTACTGTGCCCACTGGGACCACTATGTTTGATGATGTCTACAGGGAATGCCTCAGTCTCAAACTGTGTCATGGCTGCTTCAGGCCTCCAATCTGTATCCAAATTGTTCCCCAAGCCAGGCATGGTGGCACTCCCCTTTAGTCCCTGTATTCAGGAGGCAGCGGCAGGTGCATCTCTGTGAGAATGAGGCTAGCTTGGTCTCCATGGTGAGTTCCTAGGCAGCTGGGACTATAGGGAGATGCTGTCTCAAAAAGACAGGAAAAAAGCTGGGCATGGTGGTGCACGCCTTTAATCCTAGCACTTGGGAGGCAGAGGCAGGTGGATCTTTGTGAGTTCAAGGCCAGCCTGGTCTACAGAGTAAGTTCCAGGACAGCTGGGACTATAGGGAGACCCTGTCTCAAAAAGAACCAAAAAAAAAAAAAAAAAAAAAAAAAAAAAAGACCAGGAAAAAAAGTCTGTGCTAAGCAAAAAAAGAAGTTTGGATTCTATGTAAATGCTCACAACATGCCATAGTGAAAAGATATAAAGGAAAGAGATGGCAGTGTACTGGAGATCAGGTAAAATCACCAATAAAATCTTAGCTTATTTTTGAAATAAGATTATATATAGTTCATACTGAAATTACCACTTTATTAACAGTAAAAATCACTATGCTTCTTGAGAGGACATATTCAAACACTCTTTGGAGCAAACAGAATAGAAATGGCAATAATTACCACCCCATTTTTCCTGAAGGAAATTTCTATCTCTCACAAAATTCCTTTCCTAATGAAGGAATATTTTCAAATGGTTTGCACCTTAAAAACTGTCAAGCAGTGGCTAGTACAGGACAGTACAGCTCTCAATACTGTGGATCTAGATCTGCTATTTCATGGAAGAATAATTTAAAGTAGCAATGTCATTTTGAGGAATGAAAATATGCTAAATATTTAATTTTAAGATTATAAAAATTATAAGAACTAAAAAGTATAATTTAGTCAGTCATGTGACATTTAGGTCATTCCAAATTGTTAACGCTCCTTCTTATCCTTTAACTCTGCTCATAATTTTGATCTTTTCGCTACCTGAAAGCCCACCCAGTGCCCATAGAAGGAAGTCACTTCTATGAAAATAGACAATGCTTTTAGATTGGCGGTGTCCAGACTGCTCAGGCCCATGTCCACACTTGGCAGAATTTGCACGGGTCTCTGTTGTATGCTGAGACCTTCCTACAGCCTGCTGACCTCATATTAAGTGCCTGGTTCACCTGACATCTACAAGAAGCCTCCCTCTACTTCTGACTGATCAAGTCTTCCCAGGTGCTCCCAAGGAACCGGCCCCGAAATTACTGCAGAATGAATGGCGTGTCCATAATCATTTCTCGCCAGTCCATGTCCTGTTCCTCCATGAGGAGACTCTTGGGAGCCTAATCAAGATGCCAGATCAGACTGCAGATCTGCTAAGAACAGAACCATGGAAGACAGTGGTGAAAGAAAGGACTTCTTGCACAAAGATCCCTTGAGGAATGTTACTCCTTGTGTTGAGTATTTATAGACCTGTATAAAGTAGCAATGTCATTTTGAAGAATGAAAATATGTTAAATATTTAATTTTAAGATTATAAAAATTATAATGGGGCAGGTGAGACATCTCAGCAGATAAAAGCACTGCCCCCCATGTGAAGACCTGAGCTAGATCCATAGGTGCCATGGGAGAGACAGAGAACCAACCAACTTGCAGTTGTCCCTGACCTCAACATGCACTGTGTGGCATGTGTGCACCTACACACACACACACACACACACACACACACACACACACACCGCCACCACCACCACCACTACCACCACCACATACATCACATAAATAATAGTCATATATAAAATTCATGCTTAAATACAAAATAATATTTCATCTATTTAGACATCAATTTATCCAAAGAACAGGCAAACATGAAAGATAGCACATCACAAAAACAGTGCTGGGGTTGGAGAGATGGCTCAGCAGTTAAGAGCACTGACTGCTCTTGTAGAGGAGCCAGGTTCTATTCCCAGCACCCACACGGCAGCTAAGAACCGTCTTTAGTGCTGGGCGTGGTGGCGTATGCCTTTAATCCCAACAGACTTGGGAGGTGGAGGCAGGTGGATCTCTGTGAGGTCAAGGCCAGCCTGGTCTACAGAGCCAGCTCCAGGCCAGCTGTACTAAAGGGAGACCCTGTCTCAAAAATGCAAAAAAACAAAAACAACAACAACAAGAAAAAGCCCCAGTGGTTAAGAGGAAAACAGGTACATATCTGAACACTATAATTGAGCCTTTTGGTATCAAAGGTGCTTGACTGATACAGTGCAGACCAACTTTCACAGTGAGCTGGGGACCAGGTATGCAGTTGAGTATTATAACTACTTGTCAGAACCACTGTCTGTCCATAAAATGTACTGGAGAGATATACAGTGAGTATAAGAAGTAGTAGCCCAGCAGAAACATCTGTACATAGAACTTTTCCACAGTTCAGCTAAGGGCAATCCACAGAAAACAACAGGAGTCCAACTGCCAGAAACACACCACGCTTTATGAGATCAGGAACTGACCTGGAAGCCTTGTACCTCAAGTTTAGCTCATAATGCTAGATGATAATATGTACACTGCTAATGCAGAAAATCGGTCAATGGTCCAACCCAGTCCTAAAGCTTAATAACCACAACAACCATCACAGAAAACTACCCCCACTGGTGCAGTAGTGCCACTGGTGTGTGTGTGTGTGTGTGTGTGTGTGTTGCTATCAATCAAAAGCTATCTCACTGGACTTAAAGCCCTCTCATTGGGAGTAAACTCATGTGCAGCACTGTAAACTCAGCCAAATGCACAGGGCTGAAGAGGACATAGATCCTAGAGAAAACCCTATCTCTGTCATATTTCTAGACAAATGAAATTTCTTATTGTTTGCTAAATATGGATCCTTATATTTACAGACAACCATATTGTACTCATCAAGAAAGCTTCTTTTTGCAACAGATAGAGACTACTGCAGAATCCCACAACTGTGTCAGACATAGAGAATATCCGTCTGAGAGATGCCCAGTCAGTCCTAGGTGACACATCTACAGTTGAACCTCTACAGCTAAGGCTCATGGAGCAGAGGAACAAGGGACAGAGAGAAAACGTGTAGGTCCCTCAACTCAGCATGAAGCTTCCTTATACGACAGAGTGTCAACAGAAGGCTACAAATGGCCAAGAGTGTGTGTCCCTGGATAGGACCCCTATACTAAACCTCACCCACCACCAGCTCAGGGACCATTGTGGGAAGACTGTAAGAGCCAGGGCTGGTTCATGAACGTAGGGAAGGAGAGGTTTTCAGGCTTGCACATGTGAACTTGTGCCCGTGGTGGCACCCAGCATGGGACCCAGGCCAATTCCATCAGACAAGGGCCCAGTGTGGAGCGAGAGAAATGGGTGTTGGGCCAGCCCAGACTGAGAACTACTGGAGATTGGTTACTGCTGGGTGAGGGAGAGGGAGCCTTACAGTCTCTAGCTAGGCTGACTGGACTCCAGTGGATGGACTTGCACTGAAGGACATCCAGGTACAAATGCTTGACTGGACAGGACGTAACATGGATGCTGGCATACATGAAGTTCACTGGGGGTTCAGGGACATGGATGGGGAGGGGGGCTAAATTCGATTAAGAACTCTTAGATGAAATGTACAAAAGCTCAATAATTAAAAAAAAAAAAAGAAGAGAGCTCCTGCAATCTTGACTTTAAGTGAAAGCATCGATAGGGGATGTAGCTCAGTAGTGCAGGGCGTGCCTGCCGTGCTTCAAGTCCCAACACTGGAAAAAGTAAAACAAAAAAGAGATCAGACATCATCTTTGTAAAACATCACACTAGGTTTACAAAGGTTGAACTTTGACCTCTGCCTTCTTCACTTGGACAGGTAGAGACACTGTCTCTATAGAGACGGGATAGATGCTGGACGCAGAGAACTGTACTGAGATGACAGTGACTGGTGTAAGCAGGAGTGAAATGCACTGCGGACCACTCTACCGGATAATGATCCACGCCTCACTCTAACTCGCTCAAAAGGGAGAATGCAAACTAACCATCAACCTCTGCTCTGCCCTCACCAAGTCCACCTGCAGTCTGAGCAGACCTGCCTCTAAGACTATTCTGGGGATTAAGAAGTCAGCCTGAGAAGAATCTACTTGAAAACAGTGCTGGCTGCCATCGGGATAAATTTAAAGATATTAATAAACATTGTATGTACAAATTTCTTCTGCAAAGATATGCTTTCCATATACTTTAAATAACTGTGTTAATTTTTAATTGAATATTTTAAAAATATGACTAATACTTTGCTTTGGGGGGAAAAAAACTACCTTTCAGAATTAAAGGAAAATAAAGGGCATAGGGTGTGTTGGAAAAGAAATTTTCTGTAGTAACCAAATGTGCCTTTAGAGAACAAAATTAAAGCTAAGAATGATTTTAAGTAGTATAAAATCAAATCTTGTTTAAACTTAAAGTGGTTCACATGTAACTAATTTCAACTTTCTCTTTCTCTCTGAGTCTCCCAGAGCACCTGGAACTCTCTATGTAGAGCAGGCTGGCCTCAAATTTGCAGGCATGTACCACCATACCTGGCACTAACTTTGACTCCTGGCAGAGCAGGCCAGGATGCTTGCTCCTTGTGGCTAGGAACCACCTGACCACGTGTGCCTCAGTGACCTCCGCAGGGACAGAGCCACCTGACCACGTGTGCCTCAGCGACCTCCGCAGGGACAGAGCCACCTGACCACGTGTGCCTCAGCGACCTCTGCAGGAACAGAGCCACCTGACCACATGTGCCTCAGCGACCTCCGCAGGTACAGAGCCACCAGACCATGTGTGCCTCAGCGACCTCCACAGGTACAGAGCCACCAGACCATGTGTGCCTCAGCGACCTCCGCAGGTACAGAGCCACCAGACCATGTGTGCCTCAGCAACCTCCGCAGGTACAGAGCCACCTGACCACATGTGCCTCAGTGATCTCTGCAGGGACAAAGCCACCTGACCATGTGTGTCTCAGCGACCTCCACAGGGACAGAGCCACCTGACCACATGTGCCTCAGCAACCTCCACAGGTACAGAGCCACCAGACCATGTGTGCCTCAGCGACCTCCGCAGGGACAGAGCCACCTGACCACGTATGCCTCAGCGACCTCCGCAGGTACAGAGCCACCTGACCACATGTGCCTCAGTGATCTCTGCAGGGACAGAGCTACCTGACCATGTGTGCCTCAGCGACCTCCACAGGGACAGAGCCACCTGACCACATGTGCCTCAGCGACCTCCACAGGTACAGAGCCATGAGACCATGTGTGCCTCAGTGACCTCCGCAGGTACAGAGCCACCTGACCACGTATGCCTCAGCGACCTCCGCAGGTACAGAGCCACCAGACCATGTGTGCCTCAGCGACCTCTGCAGGTACAGAGCCACTTGACCACGTGCGCCTCAGCGACCTCCGAAGGTACAGAGCCACCAGACCATGTGTGCCTCAGCAACCTCCGCAGGTACAGAGCCACCTGACCATATGTGCCTCAGTGATCTCTGCAGGGACAGAGCCACCTGACCATGTGTGCCTCAGCGACCTCCACAGGGACAGAGCCACCTGACCACATGTGCCTCAGCGACCTCCGCAGGGACAGAGCCACCTGACCACATGTGCCTCAGCGACCTGACCATGTGTGCCTCAGCGACCTCCACAGGGACAGAGACACCTGACCACGTGTGCCTCAGCGACCTCCGCAGGGACAGAGCCACCTGACCACGTGTGCCTCAGCGACCTCCGCAGGGACAGAGCCACATGACCACGTGTGCCTCAGTGACCTCCGCAGGGACAGAGCCACCTGGCCACATGTGCCTCAGCGACCTGACCATGTGTGCCTCAGCGACCTCCACAGGGACAGAGCCACCTGACCATGTGTGCCTCAGTGACCTCTGCAGGGACAGCGCCAGCTGAAGGCTGGGCTGGGACAGCGCCGTCTGACCTTTCCAGGGGCTTACACCCAACAGAGAACAAACCTAATTCCAGCCACGAGGACTGGGAGTGTCTCCAAATCCACGTACACTGCCAGAAAAAAACTAAGAGTGTTGGAGAGCCCTGTTCATCAGAGCAGCACAAATACATTAAAGTAATACTCAAGCCTCAAAAGTGCTGCAGCTCCTAAAAACTTCTGACACATCTTAACCAGATTTGTGAATCAAAACAATGGAGCTGTTGAGAGGGAGGGGAAATGAGTAAATAACGAATCAATAAGGTTGTGAAATAAAAATGCCTGTCCGCCGTCTGATCCTCACAGACCACTTCATCCTGCGTCAATGACAGTATCTGAGCATTTAAAACTCAGTGACACCAGTTAAAAGAGTCTCGGGGAAAGGCAGAGTTAGACAGACAGGGAGGGCAGGAATACCTGGCCCTGCACCCTTCATGCTGAAATTTAATTCCCACTGAAACAGTACCAAGACGTGGGGCCTCTGAGAGGTGATCAGGCCAGGAGGGCTTCCCCCTCAGGAGTGGATACTACCCTTGGCTCCCACGGAGTGGCTCCTCATAAAAGGACCCCTTCTCTCCAAACATGTGTGGTGAAACAGAAAGGGGGTGCTCGCCAGATGCCAGCACTCTCATCGTGGTCCTGAGTGTCCTTGTCTAGAGCTGTGAGCCAGTTCAATTCTTCCATTTCACCCTGCCAAGTCTGAAAAGCTCTCTGTACAGCAGCAGAAACAGACAGGGATACACTGCCTTTTATCATTCCCAAGTCACCAGGCCCCAGCCCATGGGAAGGGATGTGGGGCTCTGGCTACAAGAGGTGCATCACAGCATCAGCATCAGCAGAGCCAACACCCACATTAGTCTGCACTCTTTTTTTTTAATTTTATTTATTTATGTATGTGTATGAATGTACTGTCTGCATGTAGGTCTGTGCACCCGTGTCGTGCAACGCCGCAGCGGTCAGAAGAGGGCGTCGGATATCCCTGAAACTGGAGTTCTCCTGGAATTGGAGTTTCAGACGGTTCTCGGCCGCCATGTGGGTGCTGGGGTTCGAACCCGGGTCCTCTGCAAGAGCGGTCAGCGCTCTTAACTGCTAGGCCATCTCCCCAGCCCTAGTCTGCACTCTTGAAAGGCTACCTAGGAGCTGAATGCTCAGCCCTATAGAGGCTCATGGTCCTCGCCCATCTCAGTGGGTTTATCTTTATGGAAAACATACCATTTTTCATTGTGTAATGAAATTTGGACATTAACCATCGGCTTTGTGTTCATTTTTGAAACAACTGAGCCAGGTGTGGTGATGCACACCTTTAATCCTAGCACTTGGGAGGCAGAGGCAGGCGGATCTTTGTGAGTTCAAGGCCAGCCTGGTCTACAGAGTGAGTTCCAGGACAGCTGGGGCTACAGGGAGACCCTGTCTCAAAAAGACCAAAAAAAAAAAAAAAAAAAAAAAAAAAAAAAGAAACAACTGAACAGAGTCCCTGAGAGCCCTTCCATGCAGGAACACCATGCATACCGGGGCACGTTCATGGCTCCAGGTAGAACAACACATACTTCCAGGTACTGGGCCAGAAGTTCGGTCACTGCTGATACTTGGTCTATGCAGTAATCTGATGCTTCTCTTGCCTTTACCTGACCCATCCATGGTGGGATGGGGCACTGAAGTTCCTCTCCTGCACTACTGCTTTTCTCTACCTCTAAGCACATATTATTCATTTATAATTGTATGCAATTGTGATTATTTCTTTCCGTTGTTGTTTGAATCCTTTATTACTAGGAAGCAGCCTTTTTGTCACTTTTTTTTATAGTTACTAACCTACACTTTTTTTTTTTTTTTTGGTCTTTTTGAGACAGGGTCTTCCCTGTAGCCCCAGCTGGCCTGGAACTCACTATGTAGACCAGGCTGGCCTTACACTCACAGAGATCTGTCTGCCTCTGCCTCCTGAGTGCTGTAACTAATGACACGTGCCACCACACCTGGCCCTACACAATGCTTTATCTGAAACAGAAGCATAGTCATTCTAACTAGCTTTGGCTTCTGTTTACATGGAATGTCATCTATCCTTCACTTTAATAATGTTTGCTCTCCTGGTAAAATAGAGTTCCTTTATGTACTTTTTGAGTGTCGTTTTAAACAATGTCATTTAGCAAGTCTACATCTTTCAATTCAGGAGTTTAATCTATTTATATTTGAATCTACCTTAGATTTGTTTTTAAAAATGTACTTCCAAGTCCCTGCTCACAAATGTAACAAATACACTTTTATAGAATCTGGATGTCTGTTATAACAGAAACACTTTCCCTGCAGTTCTACCATTTGGACATGATCATCAAATACTTTGGCTATATTCTTACCATATTAAAGAATAAGGATATGTGTGTGTGTGTGTGTGTGTGTGTGTGGTGTGTGTGCACATGCTCACGTGTGTGGACATACACTACATGTTCACATAATTCTTTCATCTGTGTATGGTGTGTGTGTGGTATGTGTACAAATGCTCATGTGTGTGGACATACCCTACATGCTCACATAGTTCTTTCATCTGTATATGGTGTGTGTGGTGTGTACACACATGCTCACATGTGTGGACATACACCTCATGCTCACATAGTTCTTTCATCTGTATATGGTGTGTGTGGTGTGCGTACAAATGCTCATGTGTGTGGACATACACTACATACTCACATAGTTCTTTCATCTGTGTATGGTGTGTGTGGTGTGTGTACACATGCTCACATGTGTGGACATACACTACATGCTCACATAGTTCTTTCATCTGTGTATGGTGTGTGTGGTGTGTGTACACATGCTCACGTATGTGGACATACACTACATGCTCACGTGTGTGGACATACACTACATGCTCACATAGTTCTTTCATCTGTATATGGTGTGTGTGGTGTGTGCACGCACGCTCACGTGTGTGGACATACGCTACATGTTCACATAGTTCTTTCATCTGTATATGGTGTGTGTGGTGTGTGTACACATGCTCACATGTGTGGACATAACACTACATGCCAACACTACATGCCAGCAGTCCATGCCGGGTGTCCTCCTTGCTTTTTATTTGCTGATGCAGGTTTCTCAATGAATCTGAGCTCGGAGATACAGACAGTCTAGCTAGCCAGTTGGCCCCCAGGTTCCTGTCTCCATCTCTGTAGTGCTGGGATTAGTAAGAGCCAATTGCCTGGCTCCACAGAGGTTCTGGGATCTGAACTACTGACCTCACACTGGCAGGGTGCTAGCGCTCCATCCACTGTGTCACCTCCGCAGCCTGCTGCTGTCTCCATGGTCTTTCCCCACACCTGGCATCGAGCATTCAGATATGGTGCCAGCATCCTGTGCTGTCTCTATGGTCTTTCCCCACACCTGGCATTGAGCATTCAGACACGGTGCCATCATCCTGTGCTGTCTCCATGGTCTTTCCCACACCTGGCATCGAGCATTCAGACATGGTGCCAGCATCCTGTGCTGTGTCCATGGTCTTTCCTCACACCTTGCATGGAGCATTCAGACACAGTGCCAGCATCCTGTGCTGTCTCCATGGTCTTTCCCCACACCTGGCATCGAGCATTCAGACACGGTGCCAGCATCCTGTGCTGTCTCCATGGTCTTTCCCCCACACCTGGCATCGAGCATTCAGACCTCAAGCTAGCATCCTGGGCTGTCTCCATGGTCTTTCCCACACCTGGCATCGAGCATTCAGACATGGTGCCAGCATCCTGTGCTGTGTCCATGGTCTTTCCTCACACCTGGCATCGAGCATTCAGACACGGTGCCAGCATCCTGTGCTGTCTCCATGGTCTTTCCCCACACCTGGCATCGAGCATTCAGACCTCAAGCTAGCATCCTGGGCTGTCTCCATGGTCTTTCCCCACACCTACCGTCAAGCATTCAGACCTCATGCTAGCATCCTGTGCTGTGTCCATGGTATTTCCCCACACCTTGCATGGAGCATTCAGACATCATGCTAACATCCTGTGCCTGTTCATACTCATTATCTGTAATGCACTTCCAGCACGTCAGACTTCTTCTGAGATGTCTGTGCTCTTCCAAGTATTTATATGTTTTATCGTCATCATATGAGTTTTATTTTTACCTGCTTACTTTTTAGGGTACTGGGGACTGAAGGGCCTTGTACATGTTAAGCATGTACTCTACCACTGAGATACATCTCAGGCTCCCACTTTTAAATTAAAATCTACCATTATAACTTTCTCTTCACTTTATTTTTCTTTATGATCTTTCTTTTTAATTTATGAAAATGAAATTCAGAATCATGATCTGTAAAAAAAATACCCTATGGAGATTTTTACCAGAATTAATTAAACTTATAAATCAATGTAAAGAAGTTAAGCTTAACTACAGAATTGTTTTCCTACTCAGAAATATTGAGTCTCTGCATCCTCAGAGTACTTATAGTCTCTAGGCTATGGGTCATTTGTGTGTCTTACAAAGTCTGATCCTTGGTGCATATATATACATGTACATATATACACACATATATTTTTACTACTATGAATGGACTATTTTGTTGTTATAGTTTTTGAATCTATTATTATTATTATTATTATTATTATATGAGGTATTGCAATATTTATAGAAGGACTTTACTGAAGTTTTAGTTGTCTGACAAGTATTTTATTTGGAAATAATCTTATCTTCCTTAACAATAAGTCTCTCTCTCCTTTTTCTTTATTACACTAGGGGGATTAAGGAGATACTGTTATTACTATTTCTGTGTTTTTGTTTGGGCTTTTTCAGAGAGGCCCACTGTGTAACCATGGCTCTCTAGAACTTGCTCTGTGGCTGAGGCTGGTATGGAGGGGGCACACTCCTGCTAGGATACAGAACAGACCGACAGTGTGATTTTAGGTAGTGGTGACGATGACAGGAATGGAACTGATTCTGACGGGGGTGGGGCTTGAGTCCTAGTGGGTCTCTGTTACTGATATTTTAGCTTTGACAGATTAATTCCAATACTATTTATAAAATTATAGCTACTTTCCATAAATACTAACATTAGATATCTCTAAATGATGAGATAACCAGTGATTTTATTTTCCCAGTAAATGGATTTCTATATACATTTTAATTATCCTGGACATGAACTCTTCTATAATTGTACAAATTACTAGGTTTCCTTGTGACCCTTCTATACATGTACACATGTGCTTTGACAATACTCACCACATTATTAGTCCCTCTCCTGCCATAGTCTAGGGAATAATCCCATTGGTTTTGGTTTCTTTTCTTTCCTGTGTTTTTCCCTCTAAACTCCACATGAGAGAATTATGTGTGCTGGACAGCTTTAGTGTCAACTTGACACCCTGGGAAGAAGGAGTCTCAATTGAGGAGCTTCTGCCATTGGACTGTGGGGCTTATTCTTGTTGTTGAGTGATGTTGGAGGGCCCAGCCCACTGTAGGTGGTGCCACCCCTGGGCAGGTTGTTATGTATTGTATAAGAGGGCAGGCTGAGTACAGGACAGGGCAGCGTTCCTCCATGGCCTGTGCTTCAGCTCCTGCCTCCAGGTTCCTGCTCTGAGGTTCTACCTTAGGGTTCCTCAGTGATGGAACTGTGACCCAGAAGATGAAAGCAAAATAAACCCTTTCCTAGCCTGTTGGTATTGGTCAGAGTGTTTGGTCGTATCGACTGAAGGCAAACCAAGGGGACATGCTATCTTGTTCTTGGTGAGTTATGTACTTCACTCAGGATCATGATCTTGAGTTCTCTCCATTTTCCTGCCAATAACAGAACTTCACTCTTCTTTATGGTAGAATAAATCTCTGTGTGTGTGTGTGTGTGTGTGTGTGTGTGTGTGTGTGTGTGACGTTCTTTATTCATTCATCTGTTGATGGGCACTAATTCTATCACCCTGTTATTTGTGACCAGTCTGGTGAGGGACTCTTCTCCAAACACCCTAAAATGGACACATGCATGTGGGGTCCCCACGCTTAAACAGACACACTCCTTATTTCTACTAATGTACCTTGCTTAAAGAGAATGTTTTAACTCAATCCAGTTTTAAGGCTACAGTACAACATGCTGTAAAAAACACTAACAAGTTGATATTAAGAAAGTAATAAATAGCATTCCTGAATAAGTGGTCCACGAAAACCAGACTTGAATATTTTTAATAGTGGACCTGCATGCTAACAAGTGGACATAACAATCCCTGCACCTCTCATGCAGCTTTGTTTCCTTCAGATCTGACTAGGCAGTGGTCAGACTGAGCCTGTCCTGAAGTCTGAGAACATCTGTGATAGTCTCACAAAGTGTCTCAGATAACTCAGCCCAACTTCTCAGCTTTACTCAGCCAAAGAAGCTTCAGAAAGCCAAGAAAGACAAACATGCCCTTCTCTAAAAACAGAAATAACTAGGTCACAACAGATGGCCCTTTGGTGGGGGGGAGTTGAATGCAATTGGAATGTTTATTGTCACTAAAATTCTTTGGGCCTGGATTCCAATCAAGGGTGTCTTGATAAGTTACTATGACAACTTAAATTACAGTAAATGTGCCCCCTCTCCTACCAAGCTGTTTGCTCTGATAGATCATTTCAAGCCTTCTGAAATCTGTTGGCACAAATTATCTATAACAATACTAAATACTTCTTTACAAGCTTGATTCAGAAATACCCTCATCTATATCCTTCAAGCCAAATATAAGCATATGAAACATTTTTTGTTAAAGCAATATGAGACAGAAAATAAAACCTGAAAATACACACACACACACACACACACACACACACACACTCTAAAAGAGAGTTTAAAACATGAAATCCTGCTGGTACCCCAAACTCCCTCTTGTTACAGTGTATTACCACCATGTGTGCTTCATTCCAGAAACTGCATGAACTTACTTGCAGGGCAGTTCTGAAGGGTTATGGAGCTAAGTCCTGTCATTTCCCCTCGCTAATGCCTTTCATAGAAAGGTAAGAGAGAAGGATTTGGGGGAGGCCTGTAGCCCCACTCAGAACAGAAGAAAAGGCAAATAATCTGTAAGGTACTGTTCTGTCTTTAAGAGAATATATAGGCTTCATAGGCTGGAGAGATGGCTCAGAGGTAAAGAGCAGTTATTGCTCTTGCAGAGGACCTGGGGTTGGTTCCTAGCATCCATATGGGGCAACACACAACCACCTGTAACTATAGTTCAAGAGGATAGGATTCCCTCTTCTGGCCTCATCAGGTACCTGCACGTACATGGTGTACACATATACATAAAGGGGTTTATCTAATTCCAAGTGTACAGCCCTAAACACAGGTGCAGACGAACACCACTAAATGGAATCAGTGCATTATATATGTACATTTATAAATGCAAGTCTGCATATGTAACAATAATAAAGAAGAGGACATAGAATTGGGAGAACACGGGAAGAGATGATGCGGCTGGGAGGAGTGGAGTGGGATGGAGGGACAGTGCTCTCGTGGGACAGTCGCAAACAATTTTAAGATAATATTTTTTAATGTAATATTTAAAAAAAATTCAAATTTGGGGCTGGAGAGATGGTTCAGCAGTTAAGAATGCCAAATATTCTTGCAGAGGACCTGGGTTCAACTCCCAGCACCCACATGGTGGCTAAAAACCGTTTTTAAGCCGGGTGTGGTGGCTGGCGCACGCCTTTAATCCTAGCACTCGGGAGGCAGAGGTAGGAGGATTTCTGTGAGTTCAAGGCCAGCCTGGTCTACAGAGTGAGACCCAGGACAGCTAGGGCTATAAGGAGACCCTGTCTCAAAAAGACAAAAATAAATAAATAAGTAAATTAAAAAAATAAAAATTCAAATTTATAAACCTAACAAGTTGCTTTGTAATAAAGTATAAATCATTTTCTACTATTCCCTAAAGGAAAATGGCTTGAGAAATAATGTCTCCATGGAGAAAATATGATTGTAACACATGAGCACTGAAAAACAAAGTCACTCCATGAGAAGTAAAGCTGCATCGTGCAACATGGAGATCAAAAAGCTGGCCTTGCTGTCTATCCTGGTGAGCAGGAGCAAGGCCCCTTCAGCTCCCAGTGCAGACTGGAGAGTTCTAACGTTTCATGGATAGGCACACCCCAGGCCTATGTGGAATCTTCATTTATTTAAAACAAACAGGGAAAACTGCATTTTAAAAAGAGGCGAAAGAGGTAGAAAGGCAAAAAAAAAAAAAAAAAAAAAAAAAAAACAGACCAAACCAGTACTTTTGCATCAAAAAGTTTATAAAAGACTGAGAAAAATATGCAAGACAGTACTTAATATGCATGACAGACTCCATGAACTCTGGCGGAGGGTGTGGGTAGGTATGGCTGGGGGAATGAGTCTAGATTTGATTGGGAAATGTTGTATGAAATGCACTCAATAAAAATTAACATAAAAAAAGAGTCCAGTCCATATTTTCTGAGATCTCAGGAAAGACCCCTATCTCCTCAGCCCTCACATTCTATCATGCTCCCAATTCTGCAAGTCTTTTCCTTTGAGGTGTCACTCTGAACTCTGATCTGTCCAGTCTGTTTCCTTCCATGGGTTGGCAGTTTATTTAGGAATTTCTTTTTTAGTCTTACTAACAAGCACAGTGAGATATTAAGGTCCTTTAAATAGCATTGATTACCATGACCAAGTTACTCTGTGGGCACCAGATACAAGAATTTAGATGGCATATTAGTCTAGGTACTAAGGGTTTTTTTTTTTTTNTTACCACTGAGATGGAATGGGAGATCTTACCACTGAGATGGAGTGGGAGATCTTACCAGCTGAGCCGCACGGGCTCTCCTGCCTGTTCTTACCAACATTACAGACAGGGTGTGACCGGCTCTTCAGCTGTAGCACAGACGTGACAGACAGACTGGCTCATTAGAGTCACTGTCTCACTCTCAACAGTGTGGCCTTGTTATGAGGGTTTTTCTAACACCCAAGCACTGTAGCAGGTTCTGTATAAGAACTGAGCCTGGGAGGACATGGGATCACGAAGACATGGGATCACAAGGACATCATGGGATCACGTGGACATGGGATCATGTGGACATGGGATCACGAGGACATGGGATCAGGAAGACATGGGATCACGTGGACATGGGATCAGGGCTTTTTTTTTTTTTTTTGTCTTTTTGAGACAGGGTCTCTCTGTAGCCCCAGCTGTCCTAGAACTCATTATGTAGACCAATCTGGCCTTGAACTCACAGAGATCCACCTGCCTCTGCCTCTCGAGTGCTGGGATTAAAGGTGTGTACCACCACATCCAGCTGAGGCTCTACTTCTATCACAGGGGAGATTAATTTATGGGAGTCCTCAGAGAGTCACCATCCTGTCAAAATGCAATCACATAAGCTTTGCAAATAAGCAGCTAGTGAACTTATGCAATGGCACACTGGTTGGTGCCCTTAAAGCATTTATTCACCTGTAAAATGTGAACAGCTCATGCATAAGTGATTCACTTACTACAAACAAGGTCAAACTTTTTTCCCTTCTGGGACCAGCGAGTTACTTAACTGTTTGGGAGACAAGAGATGTCACACAGCAAATAAATGAAAGCAAATGAAACATGGGTTAGTTATTCACACTCACTTGAAGAGATTTTTGTGCCCATTTTACTTAAGGAAGCCTCTTACAGACATTATTGAAGAGGCAAACATTTGAACCACGGGACATTTATCAGAGTTGCCAAGATTATCACGGAGAATTGTCAGGAAAAGCACAGATTTTCCAGCCCTGCTCTGTGGAATCTTTTCTCCGAGGTGAGAGAGGTACCGATGCAAAGTTCCAGCAGAATAGAGCGCAGACAGGGCAGCGCTCTTCCACAAGGGCTCCAGACTCCAGATCTGAACCCAAAGCTTGCTTCAAGATGCACTGCCAACACAAATTTGGCCTCAGGAATTGTAACAGAGCAGCAAGCCCACTACTGGAGTTGGCATTACAAAGGATTCCTGCATCCCCAGTGAACATAACTGTCAACATCTCCCAAACCTCTGAAAGGATCTGTCAAAGCAGCTGACACTGAGGCTGGGCTTCTAGCATGCACGCAGAAGCTCACGATTCCTGACCCACCTCCTCCTCCTCGTGCAGGGTCTCAGAGCAGGGCTGGCGGAAGGTAGTCTGGAGGAAGGACAGGTGTTCTGGGCAGTCGACACAGCACCTGAAAATGTACAGTGTTCTTAGAGCAATGGCCAATTTCCATCTTAAAAATGTCAAATCCCCCATTTTAACTAACAGTCATAAAAACCTAAAGCACAAAAGCTCAAGCCTCAACTGTTTTCCAAGGATGACCTTTTCCCCACCTCTCCCTGCTCCGCCATCTGAATGGCAGTGACTTGTGGGGTGGGGTGGTTTTCTGTTCAGTTTCAATGAACATTTTTGTGGCTTTGGAAAAGGAATTTCAGTTGTTTCTTTCAAGGGCTTTCGATGTGCCCATGGGGCTCTAGGAAAGGTTTCTTGCCCGCTTTTTTACTGCAACACCAAAATAACTTCTTATAAGCACTTATTAGTTAGGTATTTGGAAAATTGCCTAAAGCCAGGGCTAAAAATGAAGTTAGGCTCTTGGGATTTTAGTCCTAACAAACAAAAACAAAAGCAGGGCATGCTTTTCCTTGGTGAGAACAAACGGTCACCACTGACGACCCTGAGGCCGGCAGCCAAGCCAGCAGCAACTCCTTTGCGGCCGCACAGCATTCCCTACGAAGCATGCAAAGAAGAAATCTTGAGCAAAGGACGGGCACTGATGAGATCCAACCTTGCACACTCAGGCCGTGCCCTTCACAGATGACTCTGTGCTTCTAAGAAAGTGTGGAACTAGACCAGGGCACTGACGTGATCCAACCTTGCACACTCAGACCGTGCCCTTCACAGATGACTCTGTGCTTCTAGGAAGTGTGGAACTAGACCAGGGCACTGACCTTCTTTACCACTTTCAAAAACAGACCCAGACAGTGAACTACTTTTCTTATAAACAGAAGACACCACCCCAAAATGTCTCAATTCTTAAATTCTTAGTCATGAAATTAGTATCAAATAAGAAGCAGCACAGGGAGAAAGAAATGTTCCACCCCAAGTGTGACACAGAACGGAAGGAAATACACTCATGGCAAACAGAACCAAGGAAGGAGAGTCCACAGGTGGCCTCCAGCGGCCAGCTCAGCCAGTGCAGCAGCCGTCTCCAGGGCCAAGCACTAAACTACAGTCTCATGTAACTTTAGCGTCACTACAAAATAGCACGATTTCCTATATTTAAAAAAAAATGTGGGGCTGGAGAGATGGCCTAGCGGTTAAGAGCGCCGAATGCTCTTTCAGAGGACCCGGGTTCAATCCCCAGCACCCACATGGTGGCTGAGAACCGTCTTTAACTCCAGTTCCAGGGGAATCCAAGACCCTCTTCTGACCTTCATGGCATTGCACGACATGGGTGCACAAACCTACATGCAGACAGTACATTCATACACATAGAAAATAAATAAAATTTTAAAAAATTAAAAAAAACTTTAATTAATTAATTAACGTGTGTGTGTGTGTGTGTGTGTGTGTGTGT
>VZQC01013997.1:1315906-1363084 GCA_009823505.1 Rhizomys pruinosus | reverse complement strand
CGGTGTTGTAGTGTGAGTGGCGGTCAGAGTACAACTTTCAGAGTGCTTCTCTCCTACCAAGTGGGTCTCAGGGACTGACCTCACATCATCAGGCTTGGCAGCGAGCACCCTGCCCACTCACCATCTCACCGGCCTGTTTCCAAACACTGCTGTAGCTGCAGTGCTACCCATGTGTTGTGCCTATTCCCAAATTCTAGAGGAAAGGCAAGTCTTATATTTTTAAATGAAAACAGTAGCTGGCACCAGACGCTGGGCAGGGGCTGCTGGCTCCAACTGGCCCTCCCACACCAGCCTCAGGAGACATAGACCTAAGAATAAAGGGAACTGACAGCAGAGATCGCCATGACGGTGCCATCTGCAAAGCAAAGGAGGACCAGCCCTGCCAGAAGGAACACTGGGTGGCCGACTGAGAACCGAGCGGAGACCACCACCACCCTAACTGGCGTTCTCAGGCTTGGAGGCTACCTGGAACATACCCTGGGTGAAAAGCTCAGTTCGTTTTTCTTTTTCCAAAAAAAGTTTTAGTGATTTATTGTTTTTCTTTTTTTGTTTTTCCATTTTTTTTATTTCAATTTTTTAACAATATAAGTTTATTGAGTACAAGCCTCCTTCATGTAGAAACCAATTTGCAAGCAGTTTGTGCCAAACCCACACAGCCCATATCTCCCACCATCCCAGGTGGGGCTTTATTTATACAATCATGTTGATTAATAAGTGTCCAGACTATGTTGCTGTAGTTTCACCATTCACCCCAATCGCAGCCCTTACATTCTACCACGCCCCTCTTCCACAGATTGTTCCCTAGTAAAAGTGGGCTAACGAAAAGGTGGACGAGAAGCAAAACAGTCTACTTTCTCTGGAGATGTCGTTTTGGACTCTAATTCTGGCTGTTTCCTTTCATGGGTTGACAGTTTGTTCAGGTATAACCTCTCAATCCTACTAATGAAGTACAAGCAATTAGATATATAGGTATTTAAACAGCACTAATTGTTATGGAAGGTTACTTTGGTATTGACACAGATGTTTGGATGGTATGCTAATCCATGAATTACATTTTTTCTGTAAAAGATGAAAGAGCCCGCCCACAGTCAGAGTTGTCCCTCCAGTCCCCGACCCCCCCGCCCCCGTGCCAACTGAGATTACAAAGGCATTGGAAGGAAGCAAGAAAGCAAGCATTCAACACAGTGAAGAGGCATTTAGGACCTACATTGGAATACAGGCAAGGAGAAGCTCATATGCCGGAACACGAAGAAGAGACAAAACAGGAAAGGGAGGCGAGAGATATCCCATCAAGCTCTACCAACCCTATGGAAGATTCCTACAGTGGGATCCCCATGGGGATGGCCCAGGACACAGATATTAGAAACACAATTGGAACTGTCCTAGTTTGTCTTCCATTGCTGTGACAAAACACTCTGACCAACACCAACTTGGGGAGGAAAGGTTTTATTCAGCTTACATCCTGGGTACAGTTCATCAGCTTAGGGAGCCCAAGTAGGAACTCAGGGCAGGAACCTGGAGGCAGGAGCTGAAGCACAGGCCATGGAGGAATGCTGTTCACTGGCTTGCTCTCCTGGCTCATGCCCAGCCTGCCTTCTTATACGGTACACAATAACCTGCCCAGGGTGGCACTACTCATTGTGGCCTGGGCCCTCCCACATTGCCCAACGATCAAGACAATACTCCACAGATGTGGACACAGGCCAATCCAATGGAGCCAATTCCCCAATTGAGGCTCCCTCAACCCAGGTGTGTCAAGTTTACACTAAAGCTATCCAGCACAGGAACATATTTAAAGAACTACAACATTATAAAGAGCAAATCAAAGAACTAAGAAAAGAGAATGAAGAACTCAAGAAGGACCTAGAGAGAGAGAATGACAAACTCTGGAAGGAACTGGAAACACTGAAAGATCCCATGCTGAAAAAGATAAGGAAACCAACCAGCGAAGCAAAGAGCTACAGGAAAGAGATTGAGAAGCTCCAAAAAGAAGTAGAAATACTAAAGAAAATCAAAGAGGAAATGAAAAGGAAATCAAACACTCATCCAATCAAGAGAAAGGAGTGGAAAAAGCCTCAGAAGCAGAATGGAGGAAGGAGAACAAAGAATATCAGACCTGGAAGAATAGAACAACTAAAAACCTCAAGGAAAGATTATGAAAAATTTAAAAATACACAAAAGTGGAACAACCAGGAACTGTGGGACACTATGAAAAGATCAAACCTCTGAATCATAGGAGTAGAGGAAGGAGAAGAATCCCAAGAGAATGGTATTGATCAGATCTTCAACAGAATAATAGATGAAAACTTCCCCAAACTAAAAAAAGACAAACCAATACAAATACAAGAAGCACATAGAACTCCAAACAGACAAGATCAGAAAAGAAATTCTCCACACCACATCATAGTTAAAATGCTAGACACTCAAAACAAAGACAAAATCCTCAAAGTGGCAAGAGAAAAACAAGTGACCTATAAGGGGAAACCTATTCAGAATTACAACTGACTTCTCAATGCAAACTATGAAAGCAAGAAGAACCTGGAGCAAAGCATTCCCAATGTTAAGGGACAATAAGATGCCAACCCAGATTGTTACTATACACAGCAAAAATGTCGATTATATTTGAAGGAGAGAGAAAAACCTTCCATGACATAAACAAGTTGAAAGAATACATGGTCCGGAAGACCCAACCCTTCAGAGAATACTTGAAGCAATTCAAAGAACAGAAAAAGGAGACAACCATCCCCAGGCACCCAGAAAGAGCAATCAATAAAAGCCAATAACTGCTAGAGTAGAAATACCTAATACCCAAACCAAAGGATAACAAGGCAAAAGGAATCAACACAGAACCTATCAGTCATAACCTTAGAATATTCAAAGGACTCAGGGCTGGAGAGATGGCCTAGTGGTTGGGAGTGCCGACGCTCTTGCAGAGGACCTGGGTTCGATCCCCAGTACCCACATGGCGGCTAAGAACCGTATATAACTCCAATTCCAGGAGAATTCCAGTTCCAGGGGAATCCGAGACCCTCTTCTGACCTCCGCAGCATTGCACGACACGGGTGCACAGACCTGCATGCAGACAATACATTCATACACATAAAAAATAAATAATAATAAAAAAAATATTAAAGGACTAAATTCTCCAATCAAAAGACATAGACTGGGAGATTGGATTAGGAAACAGAATCCATCGATATGTCGTCTACAAGAAACACATCTTACCTACCAGGACAGACACCACCGTAAAGTGAAAGGATGGAAAAAAATATTCCAAGCAAATGGTACCAAAAAGAAAGCAGGTGTTGCTATTTTAATATCAGACAAAATAGACTTCAAAGTAAAAGAAATCAGAAGAGACAAAGAAAGCCATTACATTTTTATTAAAGGAACTATTCACCAAGAAGATTTCACAATTATGAATATATATGCCCCAAACTCTGGTGCACCAAGCTTTATAAAGAAAGATTCTCCAGGACCACAAGTCACACACTAACCCCAGTACACTCATAGTAGTGGACTTTCATAATACCCACTGAGTCCTTGGATAGGTCAACAGGACAAAGAATAAACAGAGAGATACATCTGAACTGAATGATACGATACCCAAATGGACCTCATAGACCTCTACCGAATATTCCCACCCTAATACCAGAGAATACACTTTCTACTCAGCACCCCATGGAACATTCTCCAAAATCGACCACATACTGGGACACGAGAAGAACCTCCACAAATACAAAAAGATTGAAATAATTTCATGTTCATTCTATTAGATCACAGTGCAATAAAGCTCAAACATCAACACCAGCAATAATCCCTACTTGCCTACAGGAACACATGGAGAGTAAACAACACACTCTTGAATTATGAATGGGTCAAGGAAGAAGAAAGAAAGAAATAAAAGCATTCCTGGAAATGAATGACAATGACAATACAACACAACAGAACCTATGGGAATTCTTAAAAGCAGTCCTAGAGGGAATGTTTATAGCCCTGGGTGCCTACATTAGAAAAACAGAAAGAGCAAAGTGAATGATCTAACACTACAGCTAAAAGCACACTAGAGGACAACAACAGATGAACCCTAAATGCCAACAGACAGGAAGAAATAACAGAAATCAATGAAATAGACACACAAAGAAAACCAAAAAAAAACAAAAAAAAAAAATAATAAAAATAAAAAAGTTGGTTCTTTGAAAGAATAAACAAGATAGACAGACCTCGTAGTCCAGTTAACCAAAAGAAAAGAAGGAACAACTCCAAGTCAAATCAAAATCCATGATAAAGGGAAATATCACAACAGACAAGGAAAAGATCCAGAAAATCATAGGGAATATTTTAAGAACTATAATCTATCAAGTTTGAAAACCTAGAAGAATGGATGAATATCTGAAATCCTGGAATCACCAAAGCTCGACGAGCAAGAAGAGATTGGACAACTTAAACCGACCCATAATATATGAAGAAATTGAGATGTAAAAGAAAACCTCCCCAACTAAAAAAAAAGCCCAAGGCCCGAGATTAGTGTTCACGGCAGAATTCTATAAAACATTTAAAAAGACCTACAACCATTATTACTGAAACTGTTATTATAGAAAGGATACATCAGAGGGAATCTCCCAATTCTTCTATGAAGCCAACATCTCTATTACAAAACCAGCAAAGATACAACTAAAAAGGAGAATTAAGACCCATCTCCCTAATGAACACAGATGCCAAAATTCTAAACAGGATACTGGCAAATCAATACAGACCCACATCAAGAAGATCAATCATGACCAAGTTGGATTCAAACCAGAGATGCAATAGGGATGGTCAACATAACAGAAAATCACATAAACATCAATCAAACACATAACAATCAAAACGGAATCAAAGACAAAAAAACCACACCATCATCTCAATTGATGCTGAAAAAGCCTTGACAAACCAGCATCCCTTCTTCATGCCTTAAAATCCTAGAGGCATTGGACTGGAGGGATCATTCCTCAATGTAATCAAAGCCATATATCAGAAACGCACAGCCAATATCATCCTAAGAAGGGGAAATGACAGAAACATATCGCCTTTAAAATGAGGAACTCAGCAAGGCTGCCCCGTCACCACTCCTCTTCAATATTATGCTTGAAACACTTGCTAGAGCAATAAGCAAAAAAGGAAATTAAAGGAGTGCTAATTGGAAAAGAAGAAGTCAACCTATCCCTATTTGCTGTAGTATGATTGTTTACTTAAGGGAGGCTAAAAAATCCACCTGAAAAACTCCTAGGTGATTAACAGCTTCAGCAAAGTGCAGGATACAAAATTAACCTTAAAAAAAAAATCAATGGCCTTTCTTTATACCAAGAACAAGCAAATGGAAGAAAGAATTAAAGAGAGACCTTCCCACTCACAATAGCCTCAAAAACAATAAAATACCTAGGAACAAACCTAACCAAAGACACCAAGGATCTCTAATACAAAAAATTTTAAACCTTTAAAGAAAGAAATTGAAGAAGACATCAGAAGATGGGAAAAAACCTCCCATGCTCATGGATTGGGAAAATTAACATTGTAAAAATGTCCATTCTACAAACCATGTAGTAATTTAAAACAACATCAGATCTACATTCTAATATACTCTTAGGTATAAAATAAAAATTTAAATAACAAATACAATATGTAAAAAAGAAGCCAAATAGAAATCACAGATGACAGTTACCATCAGATAACTGTAATTCCTAAACACTGAACATACCAAAAACAAAATGCTCAAGAACAATTTTTTTCTTTTGGAATTTTTGAGACAGGATCTCCCCCCATAGTCCCAGCTGGCCTGGAACTTACTTTGGCCTTAAACCTCCACCTGCTTCTGCCTCTGGAGTGCTGGGATTAAAGGCATGTGCCACCATGCCTGGTCTTCAAGAACAATTTAAGAGCAAAAGAAATTCTAGTTTCCAAGGATTTCTGTATAGTCTCTGTTTTTACAACAGAGGTAAAGGATGGGAGCTCTTCATTTGCTTGGAAATGAGTCTTGATGACCGCCAATTGGTGGGTATGTTCCCTTACTCCAAACTAGGCCACCAGGGAGGGTAATCAGTGGGTGACAGTGCCATTTCTGTTCCTGAAGAAATAGAACTCTTCACTGCACTGCTTGCTCAAATATCATAGGTCAGAGGAGTATCTGAAAAGTTTTGAAGGAAATAAGTTACTGAGACAAAGATATCTAAAAAAATTTAACACATACACACACATACCCCCCCACCCATATATACACACACAGACCCCACACACATACACCACAAACATACACAAACATACATACACTACACACACATACACACATACAGACATACACACACTTCATTTTATTGACAAGATCAAATTCTTCTGAAATTCTAAATATCTAACTAGAGGTAAAACAGTGTGGCTTGTTTTCATATGTGACATACCTCTGATTACATAAAATAAATATTATACAAATATGAAATATTCCAAAACTTCTGGGTTTTCTGATAAAGGATGGGAACACTCAAGGTTTGTTTGTCTTTTTTTTCCTTCTTTGACATCAAACTCAGAGATTCACATTTCACATGCAATTCAGCTTTGCTAAAAGCAGCAATGTTAGCAAGAAAGGCACCTCATGCTTCACATGTTCCATACAAAACATTAAACAAATGAACACAGAAACAATAAGGTAGACTTCCCGTAGAAATAAGCCTGTTTTGATATATCATGATTAAATGCCAATGAGCAGTAATTTAAAGAACTAATTATGTAGTAACTATTTGTCAAGTCTTACTATATTTAAAGTACTGTAGGGATTATAAAGATGGTGATACAGGGTTGGAGAGATGGCTCAACACCTCAAAGTACTTGCCACAGAAGACCCAAGTTCAGTTCCCAGCATCCATATCAGGTGGCTCACAACTGCCTGTAACTCCAGCTCCAAAGAATCTGAGCTCTTTGGCCTCCGTGGACACCACACCACCACCCATATGCACACACACACACACACACACACACACACACATCCACATACATGTAGTGATCAATCTTTGATGAAGTCAATCCCTCCTGTATATGACTATAAACTCATTTGTTTATCTTAATATTAATAGTTCTATTATACCAATAGCAAAGGTTAGGACTAGAAAGATTAGTCAGTCACATTCATTAGAATGCAGGAACTGTTATTAAAAGTAATAGCAAGCACTCTGTAAGTAAGTGCTGGACACCACTTGGTCCAGCTCAGACATTGTCTACAACACCGGGAAAGTGGATCCCATACCTCCAGACTCACAGCTAGTAAATACTGGCCCTTGGTCTGATGCAGACTGCCCTCTCAGCTCACCTCTCCTTTCCCAATCTGCTCTCAGCAAGTGTTCCCACTCTGCCAAACTGTTCCTCTGTCCTGATTCACCAATCCATATTCCTGGAAGAACTGAACTACACCCTGTCAATTTCAGGTTGTACAAGGAACCAGCAGATGAGAAGGAATAAGACAAGGGGGGGTGCTGGAGAGATGGCCTAGCAGTTAAGAGTGCCGACTGCTCTTGCAGTTTGACTCCCAGCACCCGCATGGCAGTCCAACATCCTCTTCTGACCTCCACGGCATTGCACTACACAGGTGCACAGAACTGCATGCAGACAGTACATTCATACGCATAAAAGAAATAATATTTTTAAAAAAGAAAGAAGATAATTAAGAAAAAAAGACAAGAGAGGGACTGACCAACTGTTTTAAACAGCTGAGCAATGGACTCTGCTTAAACCAATGTGAAATGGTGCATTTCATAAACTTCACCACCTATGTTACCGAAAGTCATTTGGTTGGGGCTCCTTCCCTTGGAAACTCAGCAATATACCATGTCAGACCTGTTTTTGCAGGACCAGTTTCAGACTAGATCAGTAATCATCAACATTATGGTGAAGAACCCAGTTCCCCAATTTGAAGGGACAGTCCAAAGGGGGGAGGGGAGGGACATAGACCAATAGGCACATATAGAGGAAAAGATGAACACGACAGCATGGGGAGAGAACACACAGAGCCTGCTCCAGCTGCACAGAGCACACCTCTGGCAGATGTGAGCCTGCAACAGGAAGGGTCACGTTAAGCGAACACTGGGAAAAGCAAAGCCATCTGTTCTAGTTTGCCTTCAACCACTGTNATCCACATACATGTAGTGATCAATCTTTGATGAAGTCAATCCCTCCTGTATATGACTATAAACTCATTTGTTTATCTTAATATTAATAGTTCTATTATACCAATAGCAAAGGTTAGGACTAGAAAGATTAGTCAGTCACATTCATTAGAATGCAGGAACTGTTATTAAAAGTAATAGCAAGCACTCTGTAAGTAAGTGCTGGACACCACTTGGTCCAGCTCAGACATTGTCTACAACACCGGGAAAGTGGATCCCATACCTCCAGACTCACAGCTAGTAAATACTGGCCCTTGGTCTGATGCAGACTGCCCTCTCAGCTCACCTCTCCTTTCCCAATCTGCTCTCAGCAAGTGTTCCCACTCTGCCAAACTGTTCCTCTGTCCTGATTCACCAATCCATATTCCTGGAAGAACTGAACTACACCCTGTCAATTTCAGGTTGTACAAGGAACCAGCAGATGAGAAGGAATAAGACAAGAGGGGGGGGGGCTGGAGAGATGGCCTAGCAGTTAAGAGTGCCAACTGCTCTTGCAGTTTGACTCCCAGCACCCGCATGGAAGTCCAACATCCTCTTCTGATCTCCACGGCATTGCACTACACAGGTGCACAGAACTGCATGCAGACAGTACATTCATACGCATAAAAGAAATAAATAATATTTTAAAAAAAGAAAGAAGATAATTAAGAAAAAAAGACAAGAGAGGGACTGACCAACTGTTTTAAACAGCTGAGCAATGGACCCTGCTTAAACCAATGTGAAATGGTGTATTTCATAAACTTCACCACCTATGTTACCGAAAGTCATTTGGTTGGGGCTCCTTCCCTTGGAAACTCAGCAATATACCATGTCAGACACCTGTTTTTGCAGGACCAGTTTCAGACTAGATCAGTAATCATCAACATTATGGTGAAGAACCAGTTCCCCAATTTGAAGGGACAGTCCAAAGGGGGGAGGGGAGGGACATAGACCAATAGGCACATATAGAGGAAAAGATGAACACGACAGCATGGGGAGAGAACGCACAGAGCCTGCTCCAGCTGCACAGAGCACACCTCTGGCAGATGTGAGCCTGCAACAGGAAGGGTCACGTTAAGCGAACACTGGGAAAAGCAAAGCCATCTGTTCTAGTTTGCCTTCAACCACTGTGACAAAACTCTCTGACCAATACCAACTTGGGGAGGAAAGGGTTTATTCGACTTACATCTCCCAAGTTACAGTTCATCACTTAGGAAGCCCAAGGTAGGAACTCAGGGCAGGAATCTGGAGGCAGGAGCTGAAGCACAGGCCATAGAGGAGCACTGCTTACTGGCTTGGTACCCTGGTCCATTTTCAGCCTACTTTCTTATACAACACAGAACCACCTGCTCAGGGGTGGCACCGCCCACAGTGGGCTGGACCCTCTCACATCACTCAACAGGAAATTCTTCAATAGAGGCTCCCTCAAACTAGGTGGGTCAAGTTGACACTGAAGCTATCCAGCACACACCATCCACCAGGGTGATCTAGAAGCTACTAAAGACCCAAACCAAACCCCATATGCTGGGCCAGAGTTTGAGAGTAAACATCTCCTGATGTCAGGAGACAAGGGAACCAGAACATTACCTACTCTTCAGGTGGCTCCTTCTTCCAAGCAGAAGCATAAAGCTGTGCTGCAATCACTCATGGGACAGCTCTGATGGAAGGTGGACAGGTCTACACTGTAAGGAGAAGGCAGTGAGTTGTTGAAGGAAGCAGACACAAAGGTCCTGTCACCGTCGGGAAGCATCCTTTGGGACAGGGCTTCGCTGAGCACACCAGCTCTGCAGGTTCCCACCCTGCTTGGTACTATTTGCTGGCACCGATTCCTCTTCACCACAGGATCCTTCTCATTCTTCATTGACTCTGCACCTAGCACAGAATTAACTGAAAAATGAGGGACCTGACAGCACAGGAACCTGACAGACAGCACAGGAACCTGACAGCACAGGAACCTGCCATGCAATTTCCTGAAATGGAAGTTCAGGGAAGCTAGCAAATTAAAAAATTTCTCTTTTCCTCCCCCTGACAAGGAAGACTGTTGGAGGAAGGGATGGAATGCTGATTTTTCAAATCAAAGAAAAAATTCTAAGTAAAACAAATGAGCAAGCTTGTAGCTTTATACTCTATTTTCATATTAACACAAATGAAATCCCAAATACTGATCCAGAGAGCATTCCTAGTCATGCTGGAAAAGCTCCTAAATGCCAGAGATCGCCCCAGTTAATCTCTTCTTAGCTCATCAGATTTGGTTATCCTGCTTCACTGTTTAAACTATCTATTCACTAATACTACTCCCAGACAACAAGAACAAAATCTCAAGGTGGCTTGTCAAGGCCCCATGGGTCCATCTGAAGTCTCTCTGTGAGTGTTTTAAACTTTCCCTAGTTTACTTTGGTCCCATGGTCTCAGAAAGCTCATTTTAAAATCCAGGAAGAAGAAAAAGCTCAAATGTTAAGGGGTTCACCTTTAAAAAAACAACAGCACTAATTTCTTGCAAATTAAGAGAGAGAGACAGACAGACAGACAGACAAGAATGTAGCTTGCTGGAAGAGTGCTCGCCTAGCACATGCAAAGCCCTGGGTCTGAGCGATAAGACTGCAAAAAAAAAAAAAGTTGACCAAAAATCTTTAGCATACATTCAACGAGATAAAAATAAATATATAAGATAGCTCACTTGTGAATAGAAAATTACTCTAGTATGTTGGTATGTTCAAGTGTGCTATAAACAATTAGGTAATTTTAAAAATTAGGCTGCACCATAATATATGAAAATCTTGAGTAAATGCCCTGATTTCAGTTCAAAGAAAAACACATGTAATAAAGCAATCTCAATGTAAGGAAAAGAGTATCTTTAGGTTTAAGTACATTTAAGCCAAGGATGTGTACTTGACCTACTTCTGAAACCTCACCATTTCCTGCCCTAGTACCCGAATGAACTCAAGTCCTTAGATCCTTTCTGGAACTACAACAGCCCAAGCATATGATATTGTCTGTAATGCTGGGTTAACTGTTCAGTTTGGCTCTAGGCTACTCAAGGGAAAACAAGGTGTCCAGACTACAGAGAACCCAGGTTCAAGTCCCAGCACCCACATGGTGGCTAACAACTGTCCATAACTCCAGTTCCAGGGGATTCAACATCCTCTTCTGACCTCTACGGGCACTGCATGGCACTGGTGCACTTACATAAATGCAGGCAATACATACATGCATGCATGCATGCACACATACATGCATACATACATACATGCATGCACACATGCATGCATACATACATGCATACATACACACATGCATACATACATGCACACATGCATGCATGCATACATACATGCATACACACATACATGCATACACACATGCATGCATGCATACATACATACATGCATACATACATGCATACATACATGCATACATGCATACATACATGCATACATACATGCATATAAAATAACAAACAACAAATAAATAATAAAAAAAGAAAAGTGGGGTCCAATTCTGTCCTGGGTGAAGGAAAATTGGTAGACACAGTCAGGAGCCAGTCTATAAGGATAGCTGAGGTGGGGGAGGGAGGAGGAAGGGGAAGGGGGAAGGGGAAAAGGGGAAGGGAGGAAGGGGAAGGAAGAGGAAAGGGAAGGAAGGGGAAGGGGAAGGGGAAGGAAGGGGAAGAGGAAGGAGGGAGGAAAAGAAGGGGGAAGGGCGGAAGGAAAATTGGTAGACACACTCAGGAGCCGTCTATAAGGATAGCTGGGGCGGGGAAGGAGATGGGAGGAAGGAGGAAGGGGAAGGGGGAAGGGGGAAAGGAGGAAGGAGAAGGGGGGGGGAAGGGAGGAAGGGGAATCTCTAGTAACTAGCAGCCTCCTCAGAATCAGGACCAGCCCAGATCACCAGACCCATCGGCTCAGGTTAGAAGTCAGCAGACATCTACTCTCACACAGGAGCAGTAACGTGGCTGAGAGGAGCAAGCAGACAGAGGCTTTCAGCAAAACTGCCTGAGTGGACTGAGAAGGAGGGGTGAGGGAGCCCATGATCCGCAAGCCCCCAAAGCTCACAGGGAGGCTCTGGGACCCCACGGTCCAGCAGACCAAAGAAACACCAGGCCATGTACCCCACTTGAAATCAAGGAGAAAACCAGCCTTAATCTCTGTGTATCTTGGAGGTGCCACAGACAGCACCCCCAATCCTAGCTCTGCTGTGGCATATATTTGGGGAGTCATCACACGCTAAGCAGCAGGTTTCTCACAGAGGAAGCTCCTGGGAGTCAGTACACATGTGTGACTTTAAAGTTGCCAGTGGCATGTCCCCACAGCCCTGGGGGATGAAGGATGCTTGACTGTAACCCGAGCCACTGTCTTCTGGGCGGTGACCCACAAGGGGATGAGCTGGGGTTTCATCCCTGTGGCTGTTATAAAATACTCTGACAAAAGCAACTTTGGGGAGGAAGGGTGCATTGTCCATCACTCAGGGAAAGCTCAGAGGCAGGGATCTGAGACAGCTGGTCACACGAGGTCCACAGTCAAAAGCAGGAGAGAATAAAGGCATGTGTTCTGCTCACTGTGCTCGGTTCTGTTTCTCTAGTCTGATACAGTCCAGGAGCCTAGGGATGGAGCTGCCCATTGTGCTAGGTCTTCCCACAGGAATTAATTTAATTAGGACAATCCTACACCAACATCCCACAGACCAACCCAGTGCCGACAGTCCTTCACTGAAACTCTTTTCCCAGGTGATTCCTGATTAGGCACATGGACAATTATACTTAACCATTACAGGGTTTAATATTGACCCTTACAACTGAACACTGGGCCATAGATTTCGAGAGATCCTTTGCTATAGTCAGGGTTAAGAAAACGCCCCTCCCACTTCACCTTCACAGCACTTTCTATGTGTCAAAGTCAAAAGTTACTTTATGCACACGAACTCACCTAATTCTTTCATTTGAAGAACCCCATGACATAGGGAGTTTCCTCGCTCTCTGACGAGACAATAGGAACATTACTTAGAGCCCAGGTCTGAGTATACATACTAAGTATACATATCTGAGTAGCCTTAGCCAGCCATTTGCTAAGAAGATTCTGCTGAGGAAAGCCTGTAGTCAGAAGCACCTGTTTTAAAGTTTGGTACACAGGGCATATGTAGATTTCACATTGATAAGATAGTCTTGGTACAAAACTCATTTAAAACCTCTAATGAAAAAAAAATCCATGGAATAAGATATGTCACCTCAGTGATTTTTGTTTTAATAGCACTCTCCTGAATAGCATTCATCTTAAGAATGAAGTTTCAGGGCTGGAGAGATGGCTCAGCGGTTAAGAGCGCCCACTGCTCTAGCCGAGGACGGAGTTCGATTCCCAGCACCCACAAAGTGGCTAAAAACCATCTTTAAGCTGGGCATGGTGGCGCACGCCTTTAATCCTAGCACTCAGGAGGCAGAGGCAGGCGGATCTCTGTGAGTTCAAGGCCAGCCTGGTTTACAGAGTGAGTTCCAGACCAGCTAGGGCTATAGGGAGAAACAAAAAAAAAAAAAAAAAAAAAAAAAGAATCTGTTTCAAAAACAGGGTGTGGTGGTGCAAGCCTCTAATCCCAGCACTTGGGAGGCAGAGGCAGGTAGATCTCTGAGTTCAAGGCCAGCCTGGTCTACATAGTGAGTTCTAGGCCAGCTGGGGCTAAAGGGAGACCCTATATCCAACAAACAAAACAAGACAAAACAAAAAACAAACAACAAGAACCAGTGTCTAGAAGCATGGTACTGGGGAGATTCAGGACATTGTTGGCATATCATGCTGCACGCTATAAATATGGATGCTGGCCAGTAGAAGACAGGCACTGGATGGGTGTGTTTATGGGCAGTATGAGGAGATGCTCAGATAGTGGTTAAGAGGAAGGGTCACAGTACAGGGTGGGATATGTCCTGGCTTACTGGATCTACCTCGGTTCACTCCTGTTATTCTGGCATGATAGGACGTTCTGTCTTGGATGATAAATTACATGGTCTCTCTAGATAATGTTAATATGTTTAGCTGGTCCCTTTCTTGTTGAGGTGGAATGAGGCACGTGCGCCTATGACCTTGCTGCTTCTGTAAATCAATCACTGAAGCAGAGCTAACCCTGAGTACCCTCTTGGCCTTCCCTGAAGGATCTTCGCCATTGCCATCGGGATTTTACATTGTCAGCAGCACCATTTACAGCATGATTGATTATTTCTGTGTCATGGCTTTCAAAGCCATCCTCCTTGTTAATGCTAGCTTACTGTGATGTCTACAAAATTTAAATTGTGTACATGAAGGGGAGAAAGCAATCCTAGCTTCAAGGCTATGTAAGCATCCATAAACAACTCTTAGATTAAGGTAACAGAACACTGAATTTTGAAAAGCTCCTTTCCTGTTCCTATCTTTTATTGTATGAAATTAACATCAGAAGGAACTTTCCCCATATTTCCGTTTTGGGGGCAGTTACAGAACCATCTTTTAGAATGACATGCTGAATGATCTGAGCCCTATCTTTTCCACTCTGGAATAAAAATAATCACAGTCATCAGCTTGGGATGAAAATGTTTCAAAGGTGTACTAGCTGTTTTCTGCCGCTGTGATAAAATGCCATGACCAAAAACAACGTAAGGAATAAGAGTTCATTTTGACTTATGGTTCCAGAAGGATGGGGTCCATCATGGTGGGAGGGCGTCAGACAGCTGCAGGAGCAGGAAGCAGGGAGAGAAGGTGGGCAGGACTGTGAACCCCACAGCCCAGCACAGTGATGCTCCTCCTCCAGAAATGCCCCACCTCTGAGGCAGAGTCTCCCTGCAGCCCCAGCTGGCCTGGAACTCGCTATTTAGACCAGGCTGGCCTTGAACTTACAGAGATCCTGCCTGCCTCTGCCTCCCGAGTGCTGGGATTAAAGGTGTGCGACACCACGGCCCTCAATGCCCTACTTCTTAAAGGTTCCATAACCTCCCCAAACAGCACCGCCAATTGGGGACGGTGTGTTCAAATACGCAAGCCTGCGGGAGCCCTTCCTCACTCCATCTACAACAGGAAGCATAGATCATGTTTAGGGGGCTTGGAGAGATGGCTCAGAAGTTATGAGCACTGGGCTGCTCTTGCAGAGGACCTAGGTTCCATTCCCAGCACCACATGGTGACTGACAACCAGGTACAAATCCAGTTCCAGGGGATCTGACGCCCTCTTCTGGCCTGCATGTGGTGCTTGTGACATATGTGTATGCATGCAGGCAAAACACTCATAAAAATACTTAAACGAGATATTAAAAAGTCCTTAATATCTTAAAACAATATAAACAAAATAAATGCAATAGGTCAGAATATAATTTTTTCTTTCAGGTTAAAAATAGCAGTGATCACACCCCCTTGCTGATTACGCCTAGCAAGGTAGGTGAAATCAGTACCTGAGAGAGAAGGGAGCAGGTGCTCCTGGTTCAGTGCTAGGGCTGTGTGCTCCAGCTGCAGGCAGTGCTACAGATTGGTCATAAGTACAGGCTTCAACAGACATGGCCTACATACTTTGATACAGGCTATGTATGTATATACATGCCAGGCATGGTGGTGTACGCCTTTAATCTCAGCACTCAGGAGGTAGAGGCAGGTGGAGCTCTGTGAGTTCAAGGCTAGCCTGGACTACATAGTAAGTTCCAGGCCAGCTGGAGCTACAGGGAGGCCCTGTCCCCAAAAGACCAAAAAGTAAAAATTAAAAAAAAACAAGTCTGTCATAAAGCAGTGGAATATAGGTCTACACCCACTCTTTCCTCCTGACCCCACCGTCCCCAGTATACACAGGGCTAGCATTTCTGTGCAGGGCCTCAGGCTCAGCAGACCCCAGCACCCAGGTCAGCCCCCGGCCTAGCTGTCAGACCTTCTCCTTCACTCGCCTGCAGGCTCTCCCTGTCTCCGCTACCCCATAATGCTGGACTGACTCCCTCACATCAGCTTTTCCCACTAGGTACGCAAGTTAATTTTCTATAGCTTTAAAAGTCTTCCCAAACCCGTTATTTGTAAAAGAACTAAATGTATCTCACAGAGCTGTGAAGGTTAAACAAAAAAGGGGCTAGCTCAGGCCTGTATATTTCAGAGCCAGTCAACTCAAGGTTCTCCTATTATTTAAGTCAACAAATCTGAAAATAAAATTGTGAGACAATTGATAAAACTACTTTGTTTTTAGAATTTATATTGAATTTTATTTTATTTTTTTTAATTTTTTTATTTATTTTCGTATGTGTATGAATGCACGGGTTGCATGTAGGTCTGTATACCCATGTCGTGCAATGCCGGATTCCCCTGGAACTGGAGTTAAAGACGGTTTTCAGCCGCCATGTGGGTGCTGGGGATCGAACTCGGGTCCTCTGCAAGAGCAGTTGGAGCTCTTAACTGCTAGGCCATCTCTCCAGCCCCTATATTGAATTTTTTTTTAATTTTATTTATTTTTATATGTGCATGAATGTACTGTCTGCATGTCGGTTTGTGCACCCGTGTCGTGCAATGCCGCGGAGGTCAGAAGAGGGTCTCGGATTCCCCTGGAACTGGAGTTCTCCTGGAATTGGAGTTACAGACGGTTCTCAGCCACCATGTGGGTGCTGGGGATCGAACCCGGGTCCTCTGCAAGAGCAGTCGGTGCTCTTAACCGCTAGGCTATCTCTCCAGCCCCCCCTATATTGAATTTTAAAAGTTATAATTTGTTTGCTTTTAAAGAACAGATGACAAAATCTTATTACATAAAGAAGAATAAGCTTAGCTATGCCTTACGAGCAAGCACTGGTGAAGAGAGGACAGCGTCGTGGAGGGGTCCCTCAGGGAAGCTCCTTGGCTGTCGGCCCCTCAGAGCTCAGAAGCAAGAAAGGAAGAGGGTGTTTTGCTGGCCTATTCCAAAGCACCAGTTTCAGCATCTACTTTTTAAAGTAAACGTTTGGTTAATTGAAGATAATGGCCATTTTGTTGTGCATATGTATGTACTTTTTTCTTAAAATAACCTATAAGGGGTCTCTGTTCCTGGCTCTAAAGAGAACTTGTAATTATGAGTATTACAGCACAACGGTCCACCTAGGCAATAGCTGGGCAACGTTCTCATTTGAGGTCAAGGACCCTGTTCACATAACCCGCTGAGGACTTTCAAAGACACGTGATATTTGCTTCAAGTGCCTTCTTTTAACAGGAGGAAATGTTTAGAGAATGTAACGAAGATAGGAAATAGGAATTCCAACTTCATACCTTGTCTTTTAAGGCCCTAGGCCAGACTTCACCTCCTTAAGCCTTAGCCTAAGGCCGCCTTTCCAGACTTTCCTAGTATTTAGTACTTCCCCAGTACTTCCCATGTCCATCTCCTGCTCCTGCCACAGTTAACTGAGACCGAGTTGTTGCTCAGATCAGACTTCACTCACATGGTGCCCAGAACACTGGGTGCGGACGAGCTCTGTGTCCCAGGGAAGCTGCTCCTCGGGTTGGAATTAAAACCAGCGGTGCTTTCCTACCAGTGATTCTTGGTGCTTGAGGTGAAATGTAAGATTTTAAAACAGATTTAGTCAGGCATGGTGGTGCACACCTTTAGTCCCAGCACTTGGGAGGCAGAGGCAGGCAGATCTCTGTGAGTTCAAGGCCAGCCTGGTCTACAGAGTGAGCTCCAGGCCAGCTGGGACTAAAGGAGACCCTGTCTCAAAAATACTAAAAAGCAAGCAAACAAACAAACAAAAAACAAACAAAAAAACAATTTGTAGAGCCAGGCGTGGTGGCACATGCCTTTAATCCTAGCTCTTGGGAGGCAGAAGCAGGCAGATCTCCCAGAATTCAAGTCCAGCTTGGTCTACAGAGCAAGCTCCAGGCCATCTGGGACTATAGGGAAAGTGTCTCAAAAGGACCAAAAGAGGTGGCGCACACCTTTAATCCTAGCACTCGGGGGGCAGAGGCAGGTGGATCTTTGTGAGTTAAAGGCCAGCCTGGTCTACAGAGTGAGTTCCAGGACAGCTGGCTACAGGGAGACCCTGTCTGAAAAAGACCAAAAAAAAAAGAGAAAAAAACCCAGATTTGTTGGAACTTATTATATAGCCCTTAGCACCTGGCACATCGCAAGTACTCACATTCATTTACAAATAAAGAGCATTTATTTAAAAATTAAGTATTGGGGGTTAACAGTGCTTGCTGCTTAATCAGGAGAGCTGGAGTTCGGATCCCAACACCATGTCAGGTGACTCGCAGGTGCCTCTAACTCCAGCTCCAAGGGATTCAACACCCTCCTCTGTCCTCTGTGGGCACCTGTACACACACACACACACACACACACACACATGCATTCTCTCTCTCTCTCTCTTAAAAATAATTAAAAACAAAAATAAAAGTCTCAATTCCTTCCCTCTCCTTGGCTTTTCTGGGGAGACAAGCTGTTATCTTGGGTGGCTCCCCGATGCTGCTCATCAGCTCTCTGCTCTTGAGTCTTCCCTGTCTCCACGGAGGGCATCTCCGTCTCCTGGCTTTTCCTCTTGCTGCATTGGCTGCTAGAGTAGCTTACTGTTGTCTTCTCTTCTTACCCACCTGTTGTAGGACAAGCTTATGGATCTTCAACTACTGCAGTAGATGAGGTCAGTCAACTGATTACACTAAGTAGATGGCTGGAAGGGTACTGGCTGCATCAGTAACACTGCCTGATCTAATATTTATTTATTTGTTTTTATTTTTTAATCACAGCTTTATTTTTAATGTTTAAATTTTTGTATATACAGCATTTTCCCTTTGAAGTGCAGCTTTAGCTCAGCTCACTACTTTCTAGGTAATCCCCATCTAGAATGGAAAGTAAGGGGTTTGTCTTTTCTGTCCTACCAAATGTGCTCTGCTTAAACAGCTCGGTACCCCCCGAATTCTCTTGCTCCCCGGAACTGGAGTCCCTTAGCAGTAGCTGCAGAAACATCCTCTTAGCTACCCAAATGAAACCCTTCCACTCGGCTTCTGGGCTACTTTTACTGCTGCACTTCCTGCACTCCCCTCTGGTCTCCCAGGCTGGACTGGGGCAGAACAGGGTCTCATAAACCATGCCACCAGAACGTCTTCCCCCAAGAGCTGAGTCCTTCCTGACCCCATTCAAATTCCTTGCTAACCTTCCTGCCTCCAAGGACCTAGTTAGCAAAAAGCTGTATTTTGCTACTTAAAAGGCACCATCAATTCTAAGATGGAATTACCATGTCTACTAACAAGAAAAAAAAGCTAATTAAACAATGATACCGGCCCATTCTCCCTCATTCAGATTTGTTTTAATTAGAAAATATCCTAAGCTATTTTATTAAAAACATTTTGAATTTTAGATATTGACATTTATCATGGAATAATTTACAGCATAACCAAAGCACATATGAATCTGATAATTTTAGGTAAGCTGAGATTTTTGTGCCAAATAAATAACAAAATAGATACCAATGCTGAATAAATCCTACTGAAATCACAAAACACAAAACTAATATATAATCAGCATAATTGGATATTTTCAAATGAGAAATGTTTTTCTAAACAGTTGGCATCCTACTCTAGTATAAAAGAACTTAATTACCTCTTTTTCATTTGTTTGTCCAAGACAGGGTCTCCCAGTAACTCCAGCTGGCCTGGAACTCACTATGTAGACCAGATCTCACCAAAATCTGCCTGCTACTGCCTCCAGAGTACAGGGAATAAGGGCCTGCACCACAACACCTGGCTTCGATTACCTCTTTAAAGAAATGTTTTTATAATACTGTAATTCAGCCGAGCATCTTTGAAAAGCAGGGCCAATTTATTGTAAATTCACTAACTGAAGAAAATTTAGTAAAACTGGGTTTAGTCATGACAGCTCCTCTCAGTATGCCAGTCATTCTAATCCTCCCTCCCTCCCTTCTGTGGTAAAGAACTGCAGGAAACCTTAAGATGGCCTAAACTGAAGGAGAAACCCCAAAATACAAAGTAAGTGTGTCTGGAGCTAAAGTCTATCAAAGGAGTCCAAAAGTATGGCATTCCCTTGCTTTTTGAATTTAGGGGCCTACACATAGTTAGAGATGCAGAAACACCAATGGAAAATATTCTCCACTGGGTAGAAGGGTGCTAAGTGGACACAGAAATGACCAAGAGCACCCAGGTTAAAGAAAATATGGTAGCAAGGCACAGTGACTCAGGCGATAACCCTGTCTCTTTAGAGGGAGGATTAGGGTTAGGAGTTCTGGGTTATTCTTGGCCACACAGTGAGTTTGAAGCCAGCCTCAGCTCTATGCAATTCTGTCTCAAAAATTTTTTTTAGCAAATAAAACATGTATCTTAACTCAGGAAGTTATCAGTTAACTCAAAGCACCTTAAAGAATAAAAGATACAGCAGGGTGTGGTGGTACACACCTTTAATCCCAGCCCTGGGGAGGCAAGAAAGGCAGATCTCTTTTAAGAGACCAGCCTGGCCGGGCATGGTGGCGCATGCCTTTAATCCTAGCACTTGGGAGGCAGAGGCAGGCGGATCTTTGTGAGTTCAAGGCCAGCCTGGTCTACAGAGTTCCAGGACAGCTGGGACTACAGGGAGACCCTGTCTCGAAAAGACCAAAAAAAAATAAAAGAGACCAGCCTGGTCTACATAGTGAGTTCCAGGTCAGCTGGGACTATAGGGAGACCCTGTCTTAAAAAGACCAAAATAGGGCTGGAAGGATGGCCTAGTGGTTAAGAGCACCGACTGCTCTAGCAGAGGACCAGGATTTGATCCCCAGCACCCAAATGGCAGCTGAGAACCGTCTGTAACTCCAATTCCAGGAGAACTCCAGTTCCAGGGAAATCCGACACCCTCTTTTGACTTCTGCGGCATTGCACAAGGGTGCACAAACCTACATGCAGACAATACATTCACACACAGAAAATAAATAAATAAAATTTTAAAAAATATAAAAAAGTAAATAAAATAAAATAAATTTAAAAAGACCAAAATAATAATAATAATAATAAGAGGATTTCATACACAAAGAAAAAAATAAAATAAAAAAAAATAAAAAATAAAACAAAACATGAGAAAGTAAAAATTTTTAAGTTTTATCCTTGAAGATAGCCATGGATAATGTGTGTACATAGGTAAAATCTAAGTTAAACTTCAGGATGGTGCCTGTGTATACATCTAACCTGTAGGTTGAAATATTTCAATCTATTAAAATCATCTATGTTAATTTTAACTATCAAACTACCTCTATCACAAGTCTGAATTGAACATATCTGCACATAGCATTCATCAGGCATGTAGGTAGGTAGATGGATGGGTGGATACCAGTACGAAGCAGGGGATGGCAGCACCTTAGCCTAGCCTCAGCTACAGAAATCTCTGCATTTTTAGCCCATATTTCTTTGAATAACAGGCAGACTATACCTAAAAGTCACTGAGACCTTGGGCTACAGGAGTTCGATTGTATACAAACATGGAGGGAGGACGGGAAGGACTCAAACATGGAGGGAGGACGGGAAGGACACAACCTGGAGGGAAGACGGGAAGGACACAAACGTGGAGGGATAGAGGGAAGGACACAACCGTGGAGGGAGGACAGGAAGGACACAACATGCAGGGAGGATGGGAAGGACACAACATGGAGGGATGGGAAGGACACAGCATGGAGGGAGGACGGGTAGGACACAGCATGGAGGGAGGACGGGAAGGACACAACATGGAGGGAGGATGGGAAGGACACAACATGGAGGGAGGATGGGAAGGACACAACATGGGGGGAGGACGGGAAGGACTCTTGGCTTTCCAGCTTCTATTCTAAAGCACAAATCACATGCAATAGCACTATGAAGCAGAAATACGCTAACCTCTTCCCTAGATAGGTTATTTTTAAATATTTTATTATTTTTATTTTATGTTCATGAGTATACTTCTTACATAGAAGTCAGTGCACCATTTGTGTTGTGCAGTGCACGAGGAGGTCAGAAGAAGCTATAGGATCTCCTGGAACTGGAGTTACAGATGGTTGTGGGTGCTGGGAATCGAACCTGGGTCCTGTGCAAGAGCAGCCAGTGCTCCTAAACACTGTGCCATCTCTCCAGCCCCTTAGGTAGTAGTTTTATGTATCTACGTGTCTACTTGAAGGCCTCCGTCCCACTACTCATGAAATCTCTCCCACACATGTGCACATGCATAAATACATGTTTCTATCTGAAATCTAAAACACTCTGGACTGAAGTGTGACAGGCATTACATATTACTAAAATAATTAAAATAATATCAGCCTTAGCTGGGCGTGGTGGCACACGCCTTTAATTCTAGCACTTGGGAGGCAGAGGCAGACAGATCTCTGTGAGTTCAAGGCCAGCCTGATCTATAGACTGAGCTCCAGGACAGCTGGGGCTACAGGGAGACCGTGTCTCGAAAAGACCAAAAAAAAAAAAAATCAGCCTTGACATAATCACATGAAGTTAAGAAGGAACTGATGAAGACGGGAACAAGGAAAGGTGGGGGCTGGCTGGCCACCACTCAGAACTCAATTCCTAGGGTAAGTTGGCCATGCTGGTGTGCAGAACATTCGGGTCTTTACATGGGCCTAGGGAGTCACTTAGGAACCTAAAAGCTAACTCAATTTGGCCTTAGAGTCAAGCAATGCTCTAGATTCCCTGTTTGCATCAGAGCTCAGAGGTACTGCATGCTCAACTAGATTCTACTGAGCTTCATCTCTTTCCCTCAAAGGCCTGGTTGTGAAGATGCCACCAAGCTGCATTTGCTGGGAATACACAGGAAAGAGGACCGAAGGGCTAGAGTGAGGCCTGCCAACGAGGTCAGAAGCATGGTGCCCCCTTCTACCCACAGGGAGCGGCCAGCCGAGGAGGTCAGAAGCACGGTACCCCCTTCTGCCAGGAACTATATGACTTTGCAAATCTATTCTTCAATTCCTGCTCTTCTGAAAAGGAATAGGATGCAGTGACCTCCTGAGTGTCTCCCAGGGTCAGCAGCACCATGTCTCTACGGGACCCAAGCTGCTGATGCCAGTGAGTCTTAGAAAAGTCAGCATTTCCTCTGTATTCTAGCTGCTCCTAATGTCCGTGCTCTTGATGGTGATTTGCAAAAGGTCAACTGCACTACTTTGGCCAGAACAAGGAGTATGTTTGTAAAGAAGATTCTAGTTTTTTGATTCTCATTTTTTTGTCATCATATTTTTTTTGTCATGATATTTTAATATTTGGAAAAGTTAGCAAGTCACACTGCCACTCAAACGCACTAAAATAACACAATTGACTTCGCTAACTTGCTGACTAGCTAAAAGGTGGAAAACAATTCTGCTACTTATGTAAGGTCAGAAATATAAACTGCAATGATTTAGAAGGTAATTTTTCCAGAAAATCAAATCTGAGTGTAAAAGAGATTTACCAAGAAGTTAGGCTTTGCTCACACAGATGGAAGATAAATGACAAGATAGTTAGAGGCTAACCCCCACCCCCACGGAAGCCAGGTGGCTTCTGTCTGTGCGCTGTCATGGACAAAGCCCATAATTACAGCCATTTCACAATACTTAAGTCATGGTCCAGCAGGATGGAACACAGGCAAACATGTTTAGAACACTGGTAGGCAGCAAGTGCTCACTGCTGGAATCTGAGACTCACTCCAGGGGAAGGCTGTGGTGTGAAGGGCTCACCAGGACTCTGCCCCAGCAGGGTGGGAAGGACGAGGGATCCATTCTCATCTCCAACACCCACTCTGATGACTTTGGCCTGCTCACTGAGGTGTCTTGAGCTAGCTCCCTAACTATAAATTGCCAGATCTGATAATCCACAATGACAGTTAAGAACGAAATTAGGGGCTCAGTGGTTAGAGGCACTGATTGTTCCTGGAGAAGACCTGGGTTTGAATCCCAGCACCCATATGGTGGCCAACAACTCTCTATAACTCCAGTTCCAGGGGACCCAGCACCTTATTCTAACCTCCTTGGGCATTGCACAACACGGATGTACTTACATACATGCAGGCAATACATTCACTCACATAAAAAAAAAATAAAAAGCCAGGCATGGTGGTTCACACCTTTAATCCCAGCACTTGGGGGGCAGAGGCTGGTGGATCTCTGTGATTTCAAGGCCAGCCTGCTCAACATCACAAGTTCCAGAACAGCTGAGACTAAAGGGAGACCCTGTCTCAAAAAGACCAAACAAACAAACAAACAAACCAAAACAAACCACACCACCAAATCTCTGGACACAAATTTGGCTGAAAACTAATGCTCTAAAAAACCTAAGTGAGGAGAAGCAACTCTGAGGTAAACAGCCGGGAAGCACCCGAATGTGCTCTGTAATCTGAGCAAAACCATGAGTTCCAGGCACTTGGGATCAGAACGAGCGGAACGCACCACACACGTGGATTGAACACAGCAGGTGAATGGAGACCTCAGGCAGCCTGGGCCAGAGCAGGATTTGGTCCTCAACAGGCAGCTGGCTTGGAGCAAAGGCCACATTCCTCAGGGCAGCAGGGAGCCCCTGCGCCTGGTCCTGCTGCGCTGGTCACCAGCCCTACATCTCTAGACCCCACAGTACACCCCAACTCAGTGACTCTACTGCATTACCTCCCAAAGTTGCTCTGCACATCCAGTGCTGTGTCCATATCTAATTTGGCTCTTAATTGTAATCACCAATAATCAGATCTGAACACTTTCAGTTACGGACATCAGCTCTGAAAGCAATGATTTAGTTAAACCATCATCCTGGAGATGAGATCAGAGGCAGGTCGCGACTCCTGGGCCATCCTCCACCATGTCAAGCTGTGGGGGCCTGGTTCCAGCTTCCCACCTCCTCACTTTATACCACCACCCAATATTCACATTTCCCTTGTAATGGTCCTTAATGTGTGCACATTACCTTTTAATTTTTTTTTTTATTTCTGTATGTGTATGAGTGTACTGTCTGCATGTAGGTTGTCGTGCAATGCCACGGAGGTCAGAAGAGGGTGTCGGATTCCCCTGGAACTGGAGTTCTCCTGGAATTGGAGTTTTAGCGGTTCTCGGCTGCCATGTGGGTGCTGGGGATCGAACCCGGGTCCTCTGTAAGAGCGGTCGGCGCTCTTAACCGCTAGGCCATCTCTCCAGCCCTGCACATTACCTTTTAAACAGCTTCTTTACTTCCTTGTAAGTAACAAGTACTAAGTACTTCCTTTACCCCATGGACAGAACAGTGGCTTTGTATACTACGTAATCAAGTGTTCTACCACTGAGAGATTCCCCTGTCTGAAGGAGCTACAAGTACACCCAGCCCAGGACTTCTTTTCTTTTTTTCCAGGGTCTTGGTCTTGTAGCCCAGGTTGACCTGGGATCCAGCAATATACTCAGCCTCTTGAGTGCTGGGATTACTTATATGAGCTACAAACACCCAGTTGAGTCCAGGGCTTTTAAAGTTCAACTTCCAAAGAGGCCCTTCTCTTTGTGAAACCAACCACTACAGAAACAGTTTCTTTGCCATAAAGTGTGCTCCCTAAGTTTGCAGAATGAATAAACAAGGTGATCTCAACATCCTGCAAGGAAACAGACCAATACTCCAGAGCCAAGTGAAATCTAACTCAATCTCAACATTTCTTAGGTAAAATCGGAATATGAAAATTTTCAGTTCAAAACAATGCCAAGAAAAAAACAAAAACAAACACCATCCTGTGACTTACATAAACAAACCTTCCAACTAGCCAAAGGTAAACAAACTTTAAAACAAGGCTGTCCTTTACCCCAGGGGTGGAAAACTGGTCCTCATCTCATTTCCAGCCACTCCCCCAGCCCCCTGGGCAAATCTATCCTTACCACCAGCAGTCACAACCTCTGTACACCCTGCTCTACTTGGAGAGTCCCTGAAGAACCATTTGATGCACCAGTCCTAGCTTGAGGGAACTTAAAAGGAAGCTTACTTTTCCTCAGGCTGATTTAGAATCTCTTCCCAGAAGTGCTCAGGCCTTGCCCCACCCACAAGATCACACTGCTAGGATGGTTCAGATGGCTGACAGTCCTAACTAAGCATCCAGAAGATAAAATGGGGCTTCTACCCAGGCGTGGTGGTACACGCCTTTAATCCCAGCACTACAGAGTCAGAGGCAGGCGGATCTCCTAAGAGTTCAAGGCCAGCCTAATCTACATAGAGAGCTCCAGGTCAGCTAGGACTAAAGGGAGACCCAGTCCCCCCCCCCCCAAAAAAATTGGTTTGTTTTTATTTCTTGCAAATCCATTTCACAGTGCTCATAGATACTGTGTGAATCTGCCTTCAACTACCTAAGCACAGCTAACTGCCTGTCTAGGCTTGGCAGGTACACCCAGGCTCAGACTGCATGTCCAATAGTTCACACTGCGCTGAGCTGGCCAGTCCAGCCCTGTCAGTATGAAAGATCTCACATAGCTGGTACTGTACAGAGAGAGAGATCAGGATTTCTACACACTCAGACTTTGCACTAGGAAATTTAAGGATGCATTAGAATTAGCTTGGACTTATAGTACTGTTCACTGTCTTTCCCTGCAGTGTCAGGCCTAGAAAACAGTAAAATGGCAGTTAGGAATAGTTCCCTGTTTGTACATTTTGTGGACTAGATTTAAACTGTGGGCCTGTCTTTTAGGGTGAATGCCCTTGGGAGAAGGTATTCCAAACCCCTGTAATACACTCACATTTTAAACCAGGCTCCTCAGACAGGGAAAGCTCTCTGTGGACCAACCTGGGCATTCCCCACTGCCAGCCGGGCCTTCCTCTCTCCCTTTTTTCTGTTACTTACCTTCTCACTTGTACTATCAGGAAAAAAAAACAGTTGAACAGTACCCCGCATACAGCGTGCAGCACACTAAGTCCTACATATGCAAAACACTGTACTGGAAGCCTTAAGCAACACAGTTGTATTTTCGTGGTTCTGGAGACTGATAAGCCCAGTATTGTGGTGCATCAGAGTCAAGGTCAGGCAAGGCCACTTTATGGCTGGCAGAGGGTCCTCCCTTGATGTGTGCTCAGATGCCAACAGGGAACAGCCAGCTCTCTTTTGTGAGAACATGAATCTCATTCATGAGAACTCTGCCTGCACAACCCAATCACCAACCCAACACCCCCATCTCCTCACACTATGACCTGCAGGGATGATTTCAGTATTCCGAGGAAGAATCATAACATCAGAACAGGTCATCCTCCCCTTCCAGTAGCCAATGGTGGAACACTAATTAATTTATTTTCTCCTCTCTCTTTCTCTCTCTCTCTCTCTCTCTCTCTCTCTCTCTCTCTCTCTCTCTCTCGTCCCAGCTGGCCTAAAACTGTCTTATGTAGTCCAGGCTGGCCTTGAACTCACAGAGATCCACCTGCCTCTGCCTCCTGAGTGCTGGGATCAAAGGTGTGCACCACCACACACATTTGCAGTTCAGACCTCACGGTCCAGCAGAGCATCTCAGCCTTGTTTACCTGCAGCTAATCCTCGCAGCTAATCCTCAATCTGTCAACAGGAAGAACCCACTCCACCCACCTGAGGCTGCCTGGTGAATGATGAACTCGAGGATCTCCCAAGAACTAAGTGACAAGGCACAGTCAGTTCCTCAGACCTCGGCTGATACAGCACATCTGTTTGGGGAGAGCCCCAACTTCTTTTCTCAATAATTTCATATGGTCCATGGTCTAGCCTTGGCAACTGACTCCCCAAGTATGTTAACATAGGAACTTTCCTTTCCCAGCAAATGCTGGGCTAACAATATAATTTGGCAACAGAACACAGATTTGGCATTTGTGAAGCTGTAGATTCAATTCCCAGGGCACAAAAATAAGCACAATGAACCAACCAACAAAAATCTCACAAATAATATCTTTTTTTACAATTATAAAATATACATTCATTAGGGAAAACAAAAGATAAAGTCATAGGATTAAAAGTCATCAATAGCAGGGCTCAGCAGTTAAGCACAGTGGCTGTTCTTACAGAAGATCCGGGTTCAAATCCTAGCACCTACATGGTAGGGTTCAAATCCTAGCACCTATGTGGTAGGTAACAACTGTTTGTAACTCCAGCTCCAGGGAGTCTGACACCCTCTTTTGTCCTCCATGGGCATTGTACAACATGGGTACACTCAATAGATGCATACACAGAAAACAAAGCCCCACAAAATATTTTTAAAGTCATCAACAGCAAACCAGGTCTGGTGGTACAGCCTTTAATCCCAGCCCTCAGGAAGCAGCTGGCCTTCAACTCCCTATGTAGACCAGGCTGGCCTTGAACTCACAAAACTCCACCTGCCTCTGCCTCTTGAGTGCTAGGATTAAAAACATGAACCACCATGCCCAGTCCAAACTCTAAATTTTTCACAAATACTTTCAATAGCTGATAACAATAGCCTATCTGGTGCCTAAACCACAACTTACCTAACCAGCATCCTGGTATCAACTATTTAAGTTTTACTATTATAAAAACTGTTATAATGGATACCTGTAAGATTTTTGGTCACTCTGTCTCTTATTCTGCCTTTATATTATACAGCTGCTATGGTTTGTGTCATCAACTTGACCAAATCTAGAGTCACCTGGTGGACGGGCTCTGAGTATGCGTATTGTGGCTTCTCCTGGTGAAAGTAACTGGGGTGGGAAGACCTTCCCACTCTGGGTAGCCCCCCTCCCTGGCTGGGATCCTGGACCTTATAAACAGAGAAAGGTTGTGAGCAGGTCATGCATTCAAAGCTCTTCTTCTTCCAGGGGATGTGAAGTGACCAGTGCTTCCGGCTCCTGCTTGCCCGACAACCCCGCCGTGCTAGACTGGACCTTGAAGTACCAGCTAAAACAAATCCTTTCTCCTTTAAGTTGCTCTGGTCAGGAACAATATGTAAAGTAACTAAGACAAGAACACAGCTGTATGTAATTATTTATGTGCTCACCGTACCCTAGTTGCTCAGTACGAGACCCCCTCCCAATCAGATCATATCTTTCCGGTACCCCAAAGAACCTTCTGTCACTACCAAACTGGTCAGGTTCTCACTATTTGTGGCAGTGTTTTCAGAAGCCAAGTGAAACCTCCCTTCCTACCAATCCACTGCAGTATCACCTCTGTCAGCCACCTAAAGTGTTTCAGCTGTGTTGTCCCTTCTTCCCTGAGTCCCTACAGTTAAGTGCTTAAGGCAGTTTTAAATGGTTCTGCTGGAGACAGCACAGTGAAGTCACTCAACCAGTTACACCAAGGCCAAGAATCCACTGAGAATCAGACAAGTCTGCTGGAGTCTGCCATGGAAAGCAGCATGATTGAGAGTCTAGGCTTTCACATCACACCTGGGCAGCAGCAAGTGCCAGCCAACACCACTCTGGAAACTCCACTGGGCAGGTGCCTAAATGGTCACTATTCTGGGTGTGGGGGGGTCTGTTGTATGTAAATCAGTTTTGAGGTTTTACAACACCATTACTCCATAACTTCTGACAATGTAAGGTCACAGCGCAGTTCTGGTGCTAAAAGAGACAATTATGACGGGAAACAAAGGAGCTAAAAGCACAGCTGATCAGAAAATGTTCCCCCTTTCCTTTTTCTCCTCCCACAGGAGGGAAGGTCCAAAAGACCCTCCAGGGCCAAGGATGAACCCTCCCCCTGCCCTCCCCCCCTACCCCCCCCCCCACTGACGAGCTAGGACACAGAAGGAGAGGCTCACAAGTTTTTCCATCTGGTGTGTGCAGGGCCATGAGCACTGCCAAGCATGGAAACTTGGCCCGACATGAGTTTAGCAGGCCAGGAAACTGCCCAAGAACAGAAAAACTGACCACGGACAAACACACCAAGGCCTGTCAAGTCCAGCAGGTGAGGGGTGAGCCTGGCCATCAGAGACTACCTACAGGCTCCCCGGACCTCAAAGAAATCATGAAGGAGCCTTTGGCCTCAAGAGACTTTTAAGGCAGACAAAAAGCTGCTCCACTTCATAAAAAAGATGCCCCACAGAACACCCAGCGGCAAGGACAGCACTGGGCCAACAGCTCCAAAGCTCCAACTTATACAGTCCTTGAACTGCATCAGGGGACTGGGAGCCGAAAGCCTGCTTAGTCGCTTTGAACTTGGGAACAAATGAGCTTAAGAAGAGCCCCTCAGAAGCTCACCTGTTTGAAGTAGAGAGCTTCCTAAATTCTAGTGCAAAGGAACTCTGAGAACCACAAGAGCACAGGGCAAGAAGAAAGCTCTGGAGAAGTGAGCTCTCCCCTCAGGGAAAGGACGGCCAGGCTGGCTTTAGGGCTACGGAGTATCTGGGAGGTAAACGGGGTGCACCTTTTCTTCACGTGAGCAAACAGCACGTCATGCTGGGCATCACTGCATAAGGGACCTTATTAATTCAGATCTGCAGCTGCAAGGCGCACAAAGACGGTCAAGAGGTGCCAAGGCATGAGCAGGGAGCAGGCAGTCACCTGCCCATGGAGCTGGCTCTTCAAGGTCCTGTGTGCATCGGAGCCTGAACAGCCCCTGCAGGACTGACAGCTACGCTTTTACCAGGTTAGCCATGCGTGGGGGTTGCAGCAGTCTGCACGGGATGGCAGGGCAGGGTGCAGCAGTCTGCAAGAGATGGCAGGGCAGGGTGTGGGTACCAGAGGTGCAGGGGAGGGCCTCCGCTGTGCAGAAGGTAATGTCAGAAGGACTAGATGAGCTGGCCAAGGGGAGGCGGCACATGAGCGGCAACATCAGGAATAGGATGGACAAGGTGCCACAGACATGGCAGCAAAGGAGGAAGAAGTGGTAGTGTGCTCCACTGGCCGGTCCAGGGGTCTTGGAACTCTTAACTGCAGAGCACAATAGGAAGAGACTGGGAAGGACATCCCTGAGCGTGATGCTGGAGTCAAGACAACGACCCTGGTGAGACCACTATCCTAGCCCGAACCTTTCAGAACCAATGAACTTTGAAAACTTCTGGGAAAAGAAAACTAAGAAGAAAGGAAAGAAGAGGAAAAGGAAAGGCTCATAATGGAAAAGACTTGAAAGTATCAGAAAGCCATGCGCCTCTGGCTGCCAACAGAGAGCACAGGTTTAAAAGATCACAAACCTTTAATCCCAGTACTCAGGAGGCAGAGGCAGGCAGATATCTGTGAGTTCAAGGCCAGCCTGGTCTACATATCGTCTCCCAGGCCTACTGGGGCCACAGGGAGACCCTGTCTCTCCCCCCCACAAAGACTTAAAAAAAAAATCACAAGATGTGAAACTAGCTGTCCTTCACTATCTACCCTCCCTTGTAGTCCAAGGCAGCACTGGATTTTTTCTCTCTCTGCTTCATCCCCATGCATGGAAGGGTGTGCAGTTCAGCTTGAAAGGACAGGAGGGACAGTGGTCAGGCAGCACCTAGGAAAACATGCCCCTAAGACAGCAAGAGATGGGAGAGTGAACACACACAGCCAAAAGCTTCCATGGAGGACAGATGTGGACACAGCGGTGCTGGGGACTGGCATGTTTCTAAAAACAATTCCCCGCTCAAGTGAGCACCAGGGAAGGCAGAAGCCCCAGCACAGAGCACTCCTGTGCCCTGCTGGCTGAGGAGCCGCAACACCAGGAAAACCCAGCACACTGGCTGGGGCTGGAGAGCCAAGGGAAGGAAGCTTAGACACAGACCGTTGCCAGGCAAAGGCTGTAGAACCCTTATGAAGTTTCAAAAAGATTTATTTATGGGACTGGAGAGATGGCTCAGTGGTTAAGAACGCTGGCTGCTTTTGCAGAGGAACCAGGTTTGGTTCCCAGCACCCACAAGGCAGCTGACAACTGTCCGTAACTCCAGTTCTACTGGATCTGTCACCCTCTCCTGACCTCCCACAGGCATTGCATGACACAGGTGCACCTATTTACATTCAGGCATTACACTCATACACATAAAAATAATAATATCAAGCCCAGCCTGGTCTACGGAGTGAGTTCCAGGACAGCTGGGGCTACAGGGAGACCCTGTCTCAAAAAGACCGATAATAATAATAATAATAATAATAATTAATAAATAAAAAAGAAAAGAAAATCTCAAATGAATGCTGAGGACTGATGATATAGCTTAGTGGTAGGGTACTTGCTTATAGATGCAAGACCCTGGGTAATCATTTTTTTTTAATTAATTAAAAAATGACAGCCAGGCGTAGTGGCGCATGCCTTTAATCCTAGCACTTGGGAGGCAGAGGCAGGCGGATCTCTGTGAGTTCAAGGCCAGCCTGGTCTATGTAGCAAGTTCCAGGACAGCTGGAGCTACAGGGAGACCCTGTCTCAAAAAAAAAAAAAAAATGAGGGCTGGAGAGATGGCCTAGTGGTTAAGAGCACGGACTGCTCTTGCAGAGGACCCGGGTTCGATCCCCAGCACCCACATGGCGGCCGAGAACCATCTGAAACTCCAATTCCAGGAGAACTCCAGTTCCAGGGGAATCCGAGACCCTCTTCTGACCTCCGCGGCATTGCACGACATGGGTGCACAAACTTGCATGCAGACAGTACATTCATACACATACAGAAATAAATAAATGCCGGGCATGGTGGCGCATGCCTTTAATCCTAGCACTTGGGAGNTGTGGTACTGGGCACAAAAACCAGACCCTTTGACCAATGGAACAAAACCAAAGATCCAAATCTGAGCACATACAATTTCAGCCATCTCATATTTGACAAGGGGGCCAAGAAACCACAATGGAGAAAAGACAGCATCTTCAGCAAGTGGTGTTGGCAAAACTGGATCACCACTTGTAGAAGAATGAAATTAAACCCCTACCTCTCGCCCTGTACAAAAGTCAACTCCAGATGGATCAAAGATCTCAACGTGAAACCCCAAACTCTGAAGGCAATAGAAGAAAAAGTTGGCAGCCGACTACAAGACATAGGCGTAGGAAAAGACTTCCTAAATCAGACAGCACCTGCGCAAGAATTAAGCTCGACAATTGATAAATGGGACCTCATTAAACTCAAAAGCTTCTGTACATCAAAAGAAACAATCAAGGAAGTGAAGAGAAATCCCACAGAGTGGGAGGAAACCTTCACCACAGAAACATCTGACAAAGCATTGATTTCCAGAATATATAAACTACTCCAAAAACAAGGAAGAAAGAAAACAAATGACCCACTCAATAGATGGAGCAAAGAGCTGAACAGAAACTTCAAAGCCAGCCTGGTCATGAGTTCCAGGACAGCTGGGGCTACAGGGAGCCCTGTCTCAAAAAGACCAAAAAGAAAAAAACGAAATCACAGAAGAGAATCCTTGTGACTGGGTTAAACAGACTTTCCTTCAGTGCTACATTACAGAAGCTCAATCCATAAAAACAATCCTTAGGTCAGACTTCTTCAAAACTCCCGCCACAGAGTGAGAGAAACTCTGTGTCTGATGAACAACTGCAGCCCAAACAGACAAAATCTCTCAAAATTCAATCTTAACAAAACAACCCAATAAATTATGGACAGAAGATTCAAAACAGACACTTTACCAAACATGATAGAAAGCTAACAAACACATAGAAGATGTTCAGCTTCAGTCTCTGGACAAGGGCAAATGAAAACCACCAATGAATATTAAAATGCAAAAGACCGATTATACCAAGTATCTTATACCAAGTGTCCCAGTAAAAGCAAGAGCATGCTCATACCCTGCTGCTCAGAACGGAAAATGGTGGTGCATGCCTGCGTACAATCCTAGGTGGAGGCAGGAGATCAGGCGTTCAAGGCTAGCCCTGCCTACAGCAGTATCTCTCACAAAACAAAACAGCAACAAAACAAATGTAAAACGGTACTCTCTCCTTGGAAAACAGTTTGGCAGGGTTTTTTTTAGGCAGGGTCTTCCTGTAGCCCCAGCTGGCCTGGAACTCACTCTCTAGACCAGGCTGGCCTTGAACTCTCAGAGATCCACACGCCTCTGCCTCCAGAGTGCAGGGATTAAAGGTGTGTGCCACCACACCTGGCCATCTCCTCTGTGCTTTCAGCCAAAATTAAAGGCGTGGGCTACCACGCCCAGCTAAGCCATACTAATCACTGGAAACAACCCAGAAGACAGTGAACAGATAAGCAAATAGCTGTGTACTTGAACAACAGATATGTAGCAGAGATTTTTATTTGTTCCAGGGAAGTAGCAGGTGATCTTGACTCTTCCAGCCTCCACCTCTGAGATGCTGGACTATGGGATAACACCACCAGACCCAGTTTATATGGTGCTAGGGACCAAACCCAGAGCTGCTAGGCAAGCACTCTACCTACTGACCACACCCCAGCCTACAGCTACATACATCAATGTGAATCACCAGATAAATATTTTCAGGGTAGGGGCTTTGAAGAAAGAAGGATGGAAAGGAGACAAATAACTACAAGAAATAAAAACTGTGGAGAAGGATGATGGATAGGACCATAATGTTTCTGTGCTGATCTCACACATATAAGTCAAAGCTTGTAAAAGTGTATTAGCTGGGTGTGGTGGCGCATGCCTTTAATCCCAGCACTTGGGAGGCAGAGGCAGGTGGATCTCTGTGAGTTCAAGGCCAGCCTGGTCTACAGAGAGAGCTCCACGCCAGCAGCTGGGGTCTCAAAAAGACCAAAAAAAAAAAAAAAAAAAGTGCATTAGACATATGCAGCTTATATGTGAAATTTATCCTAAGAAAATGTTGCTTAGAAAAAAAAAAATAGAGCCTGTAAAATGGCTCAGTGGGTAGAGGTCCCTGCCACCAAGCCTGATGGTTTAAATTCAATCCCTGGGCTGGACATAGGGGAAGGAAAGAACTGATTCACCAAGATGTCCTTCTTCTACAATGTACACCACCCCAGTGCCCAATGTAACAATGTATCTAAGTAGACAATTTAAATATTGTAACAAATCATACAAAATAAATATAAGAGAAATTACTATATATTCAAAAATAAGGAAAATAGAAATAAACTACTTTTTTGACAGTTACTAATATATCACGCAACAGAAACTCCTGCAAAAATGGTCAGGTTTTACCTTAAGTCATATAAGCTATCCCCAAAATGCCTTATTTTCATGTATTTTTCTTTACGGACATTTTTCAATTTTTATTTAAAGTTCCTTTTTTAATTCGAAGCAAAACAATGATCTTTAACAATGCCAAGTACCCTATGAAAGTTAAAAGAAGATAAAAAGATATACCGGGCCATGTGGTGTTTTACAAGGAAACATGCCTTTAATTCCCTAGCACTCAGGAGGCATCTAGGGCAGGAACCTCTGTGAGTTCAAGGCCAGTGTGGTCTACAGAGGGGAGTTCCAAGGACACTGGGGCTACAGGGAGACCTGTCTCAAAAAATAAAAAAAAAAAAAAAAAAAAAGATAAAATATATATCCATATGAATAAAGTCTCTTTTTACAACCTATAGTTATATATTTTCAAAGCAGAGTAAAATTAAATGCCACTGAATAGGAAAATATGTAACACTTATAAACCTGGACAGCTCTGAAGTTAACTCTGGTGAGCTTTAGGATTATACCTGAGCCTATAAAACATGCAAACACAACAAAAATAAATCTACATCTGACAGCAGGGCTGGGAAGTAAACAGGCAGTGAAAAGCATTGTGCTAAGAATCTCAGTCACCCAGGTGGCCAGTGCACGTATATACGTGAGGGGCAAAAATATAACAAGGGCTCCCTCCCAGCCATCACTGTCCTCCACAAGGCAGTGCACACGTCCTGGGAGCAGAGGCCCAGCACAACCAGATCCCAAGCTGGGCTCCTGTTACTCCCGCTCTTTTCATGCAGGTGAAGCACTAAGGTAAGGTAAAGGGCCTGACACACTTCTGTCTTCCTGACTAGGAACCGAGAATCTAACACGAGCACACAGAAGCCTGAGCTTCCTTCTTAGGACTCTGTCTGCATCAGCCATTCCCTCCTCCTGGACTAGCGTAGTATGTGGCACAGTGCAGGAACTCAAATGTTGCACTGTAATCCTCCTTGCTCTCCACCCCAAGAGCACTTGGAGAGGAGGCTCAGTGGTTTTCCGGTCGACTCAGGGAGCAGCCTACAGGCTGAGTGCAGACGGATGATCTCTGAAGACACCAAGCTCAACTCCAGTCCTCAACGCACTTAATGAATGGCAAGAAAAGGAGCTGGACCCACATGTATTCTCAGGCTGTAGGTATGAAGGCAAACCACAGGCCTTTAGAAGAGCCAGGAGACAATGCAAATGGTTATGTAAGGACTGAGGCTGTAAGCATCACCAGGAACAAGGTGGGGACACTGGAGCAGGCTTCTCTAACCAGCAGCCACGTGACAAAGGGACCTCAACAAGGCTTCGAGCCTTCCTCAGCCATGGAAGGTCAATGTATGTTTTGCCTAAAATAATTCAGGCTTTGATGGGAGGGAGAAAGAGAAAGAGAGAAAGAGAGAAGAGAGGGAGAGAGAAAGGGAGAGAGAGAGAGAAAGAGAGAGAGACAGAGAGCACGCTTCCCACCTCTAAGTAGCTCCTGTTGCTCCTCTCCCTGAACTAAGTGGTCAGAGGGCACCTGGCGGTGTGTATCCCACCAGCCCCCTGCGCAGCTCCCTCATTTTTCTACAGCAGTTTCCCCAGCTTCCTTTGACATCTGGCCCAATAAATACCATGTGACACTGTACAACACTACAACACAGTAGGATTTTTATTTCCTTTCTATAATCCTGAGCTAGTGAAAAAATTGTTTTTAATAATGTACTCAGAAGGATTGTGGACAACAAAGAATCACCAGGGCAACATTCATTAAAAGGGGTCTCTGTGTGTCACTGACTGAATTTTCCACAGGGGCCAAATGCATTATCTCTACCTGATATCTGCAAAGGCTGTTTTGTGTGACATAACTAGCAAAGATGGAACATAGCAGAGAGTCGGCTTGGCTTTTCTGTCATGGGATGTGAACGTTAACAGTGAAGAGGGCGATTGATTAAGGCATAAACAGGGAAACCAACGGTACATCCTGGCAGCGGTACTGAGCACCTTCTGAATCAATTCTGCACTGGGGAGCAGACCAGGCACCATCCATCAGCACCACCCTCACGGGCAGGTGGGTACTGAACTACATAATGATGAACTATGGTAACGTTAAGATGATCGTGCTTGCAGGACATATAAGGGGACTCCAACCTGAATGATGGAAGGGGAGGCCTTCTCATCGAAGCCCTTCCTACAACAAGCAGCACCCAAAGATGAGATGCTCCATGAGGACCCCAAGAGACAAAGGTGGCAGCAACAGCCCTGAGGCCATCTGCTGGAGAGCTGGCCTAGATACTGGGAGGAGGAAGAGCAGTAGGCGAGGGGTGGGGCCAAGTCACACAGGGCAGGATGAGAGTTTTGCACAGTGTTCCAGGAATACATGTCTTTCTTGCAAGTCTTGAAGGTCTAAAACCAGCAAATTCCTTTTTTCTTTTCTTTTTCAGGCTGGTGGTAAGAAAACTAATAGGAAGGGGAAAGGAGACTCTGGAACTCAGGTGACAGGGGCTTGACTAAGAGGGCAGCAGGATTAGAGACTGGAAATCAGACAGGTCTGAAAGAGATTATGCAGGGAAAAAGTGCCAGGGTTTCATGGTAAATTGGTTTGGAAGGACTGATGGAACAGGAAGAGACTGGGGTGACCTCAACTCCTTGGATGGAGTAGGTCAAAGCAGGCAGGAACCATTTGGATGGCTGGGAACTCAGTTTAGAAGAAGGGTATTATGTTAAGTGAAGTAACACAGTCCCAGAAAAACGACAAATGGTATCCCTCATCTGTGGATGCTAGAGCCAATTACCTAGTTGTATTTCTTGTGCACAGTTCTTTGAGCTTTTGTCCAAGTAGGTGGAAGTGATGCATATTGGAAACAACAACAACAGAAAGGACCGCATCAAAGAACTGACTGAAATGGTGAACTTCTGCTCAAAACAGTCAACTTCCACATGGAGAATTTTGAGAAAGACTGAGAAAGAGATGAAAAGCATGTTTGGCAGAATGCATGAGCTCTGGTGGGGTGGAGGGGATAGGGTGGGGGACACGGGTCTAGATCTGATTAGTAACATAATCTTGTACAAAAATATATATATAATAAAAAATTAAAAAAAAAGAAGGGTACAATGCTGTCCCTGACTGGCTGAGACAGGCCAAGCACTTTTTAGGTGCTGGGCTCCCCCTAGCTTCCCTCCTAGTAGTAGTACCCCATTTTACAGACAGTGAGTTGCAGATCACAGAGGACGAGTCACGGCATGGCACGGCACGGCACAGCAGCACGGCACACGGCACACAGCACAGCACACGGCACACAGCACAGCACACAGCACTACTAAGAAGCTCAGTTCTCTGCTACACTGACAAGGCTGTCTGTCAGGCTGGCTAAGGAGTACGAATTCTCTCCACTCTGCAGAGTGCTTGGAAACTATTTCTACACTTTGAATTCTGAAACCTACTTAGAAGTGGAGCAAAGAAACGCCCAAGGAGACTGAGCAGGTGATACATTATATTTTAATCCAAAGTCTCCGATTTATGATGCCCACTGTTCCGGATCCACATGTCCATCCCACTCCACTTCGAGAAAGAACTTTGCAAAGTCGCGAACATTTGGCCTCAACATTTTATAAACTGACAAAGCCATTCTGCCAGAAGTGACCACAATGAAAAGATCCTGCAGTAAACAATAGTTCTATTCTGGAGTCATTAAGCACATCCATGTAAGATCCAATGAGTAGGGAAAGCCTGAAGAGCTAATCATTTCTCAGAATGCAAGGCATTCAAGAAACAGACACAAGCCACTGAACAGGAAAGGCTACAAAATAAAGAAGCCAAGCACTGAGGATTCAGATTTGTAGTCATAACCTTTAAAAACATGTTTTAAAAAAGACAACACAATCATGTAGGATTTTAAATTTGCCATTTCCAAATCTCAACACAGGAACATGACCCCTAAAATGACTCGAATATCTCTATAACTTCTTTTCCTGGCAGCACCCTGACTTCTTCTGGCCCCACAGTCCCATGACCTGGCACCCCCTAGGGGCTCTCTACTGACCCCCCAAGCTCCTGAAGCACAGAAGCTTGATAGGGCTTGATCGATGAGCCTACAAAGAGCTCTGTGCATTCCTGCCAATTGAATCTATTATGGAAAGTACCATCTTAAGGCTTTGAAAGGGAGGGAGAAACAGCAGAGAAGGAAAATTTTTGAAAGATTTCATCACCTCCACTAGAAATTATGGTTTGTTGCATCTGATCCTTCAGTACTGTGATCACCTAACGATGCCCAGTCTTCTTAAACTGGTGTTTGGGTCACGTGTAATTTTGATGGTTTGGGGAAGTTCCCCGTGGAAATAAATAAAGTCACAGGAACCATTAATATGCCCTCTAAAAGATGAGGCAGAAACCACTTCTCGAACTGTTAGTGGTGTGCCGGGGCGTGCTGATTCCTGCGTTCTCCAGCCCTGGTCCCTGCGCAGAACCGACCCGCATTCGAGACTGCCTGGCGCAAAGGACAGGATGCTAAAACCCACCAGGAAAACGGCCCATTTTCTGCGCCTCCATAGCATGCCACAACCCCTGGCAACAAGATGAAAGACTTTTTTTTAAAGAAAGAAAAACTACCTTAACCCCCCGCACACACACATACCCCAAAAAAGTGGACAGAAAAGCTGATACCGCTACATATTTAAGATGCTTCCCGGGACCTGACAAAGTGCTGAGCCACAACCCACCCAAGTGCTGGTCCTGCTGTCACCCGGCTGGAGGCGTTTTTGAAAAAATAAACCACGCAACGCTTTGATGTGTTGACAGGGCGAAACTGACAAGCTGAAGTCGGCCAGGAAACGTGTCCTGAATATTTCCTCTTAGTCTGCAAGGACCAAGGCCGACACTGACCTGCAATCCTATCCTAACCATCGCGGGGCTCCAGAGGTCCAGCAGCCCCGGCGGCCGTGCGACCCGCAGCGGCCCGGCGGCGCAGCGCTCCCCGGCCCGGCTCCCCCGCCAGTCCGGCCGCGGCGGCCCCGCCGCGCACCTCGCGCCCCAAGTCGCCTCTCCGCGGGTCCCCAGACCGAAGTCGCCTCTCCGCCGGTCCCCAGACCGAAGTCCCCTCTCCGCCGGTCCCCAGACCGCCCTCCGCAAGTTTGCGGCCGGCCCTGCGTCGGGAACTTCGCAAGTCCCCGGGAGCCGCACGGCGGCCGGCTCTTCCATCTGCAGACGGCGGGGACCGCAGACGCGCTTCCCGCCCCCCGCTGGCCTCCGCTCCGCCAGGGGACGCGGGCGGGCGGCCGGCACCCACTTGCACTTACTCCGCTCCAGCCGCGGCGCCTCCTGCTCCTCGCGCAGCCCGGGGCGCCGGCCGGACTGCAGAGCGGCGGGCGAGCGCGGAGGTCTGTCGCCAGCTGCCGCGGCCGCGCAGGGCAGAGGAGGCCGGGCCGGGCGGGAGGGCCGGCGAGGGCGGGCCGCGGAGGGGGCGGGGCGGGGCGGAGGAGGCCCGGAGGGCGGGCCCCTGAGGGCCGGGCCGCGGGCCTGGAGGGAGCGGAGCCACCCAGGACGGGCCGCAGAGGGCGGGGCAATGTTCTGGGGCGGAGCTAGGAGCTTTGGAGGGCGGGGATAAGGCTGGGGCGTGGCGTGGCTAAGGGCCTGAAAGGGCGGGGCTGAGGGACCAGGAGGGCGGGGCGAGAGCAATTGGGCTAAGAGCCGTAGGATGGGTGGGGGTAGAGGGCGGTGGAAGACCAGGGGGCGTGGCTAGGCTCTATGAGGGCGTGGCTAGGATTGCGGGGCGGGAATAAAAGCCGCGGGGGGAGGGGCTAGAGCGCGACAGGGCGGGGCGAGGGCCACGGAAGGAGGGGCGAGGGCCGCGCTGTGGGCGGAATGTCCTGAGTCCCCGCCCTTCCTCGGGTAGCGGACAACGTGCTGCAGGAGCCGAGGTGCCTGGCTGAGCCAGGCTCTGGTTACTGCCTCCGCCCGCGGAGCCTTCATAGGACCGGCGCGCTGCGCGGCATTGTGGGACCGCGGGGCCGCCAAGGCCTATGGGCCGAGCTCTGCGGACTGACTCCGCCTCAGGGTCCTTGGCTGCTCAGTGCGCTGACCGGAAGCCGCGGTCCTCCCAGGCGGCTGGAGTCGCCTTCCTGCAGGGGTTGTGACTCCCTCCACACTCGGCCGCAGGCACTAACCGACCCAAGAGGAACGAGTCTCGCGACAGGACTTTAGACAAAGACGGAGGTTCGGGTCAGCCTGGGCTGCTTAGTTGAGCAGGACAGCCTGAGCTATCTCTACATCAATCTATCTCGCCTTCTCCCGGAACTCGTTGGAATTGCTTTTCCTCTGGAGTGCTGTGATTCAGCAAGCAACAGACAAGAAAAAGGGGGGAAAAGCGAATGAATCAGAGCTGAGTAACCAAAGTTTAGAAAGAGCTGGGCTCGGGTTCAGAAAATGCACCCACACACCTTCAAAAATAGCCTTTAATCAACGAAGGGCATCGGAGCTTTGACCTGCTTCTGGGTCAGGCAGTGACTCTGTGATGTGGACAGAATTCAGTTCTGGTTAGGGTGGCACGCTCACACCCCAAAGTCGGGACTCTGAGAAGACAGTGGACGAGGTGGGGGACTGTTCAGTCAGAAACCGCCCTCTTCAGTTCTGGGCTCTGGGTTTTTAGCAACGTGTCACCCTCCCCTCCGCGTGATCCATTTCTATTCTCAGCTTTTGTATTCTGACCTGTAATTAGTTATTCCATAGCTCCTGCTGTCCTCCATCCAGGTGGGCCCAGCAGAGTGCTGGTGGCCAAGACAAGCGAGTCAGCATTTGTAGGACTGGGTCAGGAGTCCTCCAGGAGTCAGTGCAAGCCCCAAGGGACTGATCCAAGTGACTCAGGCAACTGGGTGAGAGATCGATCCTACGTGCAAACCAGAGCACGGGCTTCTTGGGTGTCTTCAAACTCAGTGAATTTTCTTTCCCTGTCAGAGAATCCTCTTCCCTGCCTCAGCCCTATTTGGTTGAAGCATTTTTTTTTTTTTTATCGGTATACAGTTGTTTTAAGCTTTCGTACCTGGAGTCATGTTCCCATCAGGCTTTTCTGAGATGATACCAAATGCCCTTGGTGGGATTCACAAACAGCCCATACTTCAGGTTGCTAATTATATTCCCAGAAAAGCACCTAACAAGAACGAATAAGAACACTTGTAACCTGTGACAGAAGCAGATTTGATTTTAGAAAACAACTTGAGAGGCGGGTACAGAAAAGAGGTGAATCCAGTAGGCAGTGGAGAGAGAGAGACATGGATGCTGCCTCTGAGAGGCATCACCAGGTACTTGCTGAGCTGAGCTGAGGCAAGGTATGGGGCCTTGGAGGGAAAAAAAGGGACCCCACACTCTGGAGTCTACTTGCAGCCTCTCACCAGCACATCTTCTGTGAAGGCTGCTGATATGGGGAGAGTATTTCTCTCTTATACAGAAATAATTTCAAATAAAATATTAAAATAGCAATAAACCAGGCTTACAGCCTGGATGCATGTGACCTCGAGTAAAGGTCTCACTCCCCTTCCCGGCATTTTCTGGGACTATCATGAACAAAACATTAGCATTGTTCTTAGTGAAGATATCTTAACTTTGTGCATGCCTGTGGTCTAAAGTTATCGGGTGTAATCCTGTCAGTTGACCCCAGGAACCCCCCTCCTATTATCTGATTTAAATTCCTTAGCATGCTGTGAAGACAATAACCTCAGAGGTCACAAATCCTACATCCTATTCCAAACAAAATCAAATATAGCCCTTCTGAGATGCCCATTCCAACGCTCCTGTACTGAGTCTTATTTTTCCCCCCTGCCTCCCATTCCCCCTCCACGTTTAACGTCTGTATTAAAATGTGCTCGAGCTGGGTGTGGTGGCGCATGCCTTTAATCCTAGCACTTGGGAGGCAGAGGCAGGCGGATCTTTGTGAGTTCAAGGCCAGCCTGGTCTACAGAGTGAGTTCCAGGACAGCTGGGGCTACAGGGAGACCCTGTCTCGAAAAGACCAAAAAAATAAAAATAAANGGGGTGGTGGCACACACCTTTAATCCTAGCACTCGGGAGGCAGAGGCAGGCGGATCTTTGTGAGTTCAAGGCCAGCCTGGTCTACAGAGTGAGTTCCAGGACAGCTGGGGCTACAGGGAGACCCTGTCTCGAAAAGACCAAAAAAATAAAAATAAAAAATAAATAAAATGTGCTTTAAGGGGGCTGGAGGGATGGCCTAGCGGTTAAGAGCGCCAACCGCTCTTGAAGAGGACCTGGGTTCGATCCCCAGCACCCACATGGCGGCTGAGAACCGTCTGTAACTCCAATTCCAGGAGAACTCCAGTTCCGGGGGAAACCGATACCCTCTTCTGACCTCCGAGGCATTGCATGACATGGGTGCACCAACCCACATGCAGACCTACATGCAGACAGTATATTCATACACATAAAAAAAAATTAAAAAAAAAAGTGCTTTAAGCCGGGCGTGGTGGTGCATGCCTTTGATCCCAACACTCCAGAGGCAGGTGGATCTCTGTGAGTTCAAGGATAGCCTGGTCTACATAGTGAGTTCCAGCTGAGACTAAAGGGAGACCCTGTCTCAAAATAACTAAAAATAAATAAATAAATAATAAATAAATAAATAAATTAGTGCTTTAATAAATAAATAAATAAATTAGTGCTTTAATAAACTTCAACTCTGCCTTCATACTGGATTGTCCTTTCCTCTGGTCACCTCGAGGATCTGCCTTTCCCTGAGGGAAGTCCCCAGCTTGTGGGACAGACCTCCTCAGGCTGTTGGTGGTTGGGAGCCTGGACCAGCAGCCTCGCCTCCACCTCTGCTGACAGTTGCCTGTCAGCTGTGGGAAATGATCACAACCTTGGTGGCTTAACACAAGAAAAATGTAAATTATAGTCCTGAAGGTCCAAAGCCTAAAGCCAGGGTATGGTCCGTGTTCCTTCTGGAGTTGGGGGACTTGAATCCTGGCTTTCTCCAGCTTCTAGGTCCATTCACATTCTTCGGCTGGTGCCTCCAGAACCTCTGTCTCTCCACTCCACTTCTCGTCTCTCTTCCTCCCCACCTCCTTCCCTACTTCTACTCTGAGACCAGGGGACCATCTCGTTCTATCCCTATCCATACATGCTAGAGACTGAATTAAATTCTAGTAAGAGATAGCAAGTGATTTCATTACTCCAGCATTGGGGACAACTATATACAATCCTGACTGTAGGATTATGGGTAAAATACAGAGTCAGATGCAGTAAGACTGAGCATAAGGTTGCTAGAGCAGTGACTCCTGACCTCAAGTAATTCTACATATTTATATTTACAATATAAATCTATATTTATCCTGTGGTTCATGTAACTGAAACAGCACTCAGGAGGCAGAGGCAGGCAGATCTCTGTGAGTTCAAGGCCAGCTTGGTCTACATAGCCAACTCTAGGCCAGCTGGGACTAATGGGAAACACTGTCTCAAAAAGACCCCCCCAAAAAAAAATACAAGAAAAAAACCCTAATTTATAAATGCAGTTCTTGAAGACACACCTCTCTAGAAATCCCCAGCAGCTCTTTGTGCATGTCCAGCAGAATCATTCTTTAAGTGGTATGTGCCTGAACCAGTATTTCTCAGTTAGCCCATCAGGGAACACCAATCTGTAAGAAAGGCTCTTTTCTGGGGTGCTAGAAAGACAGTCCTTCATGCTCAGTACTTCACCTCTGCTGCTCTGGTAAAACACTCTGACCGAAAGCGGCTTAGGGGAGGACAGGGCGATTTGGCTTAAACTTCCAGGTCTCAGGCTCCCATTGAGGGAAGTCAGTGAGGAGATAAAAGATGAAATAGAAAGCAGGGCTGGAGAGATGGCCTAGCGGTTGAGAGCGCTGACCGCTCTTACAGAGGACCCGGGTTCGATCCCCAGCACCCACATGGCGGCTGAGAACCATCTGAAACTCCAATTCCAGGAGAACTCCAGTTCCAGGGGAATCTGAGACCCTCTTCTGACCTCCGCGGCATTGCACGACACGGGTGCACAAACTTGCATGCAGACAGTACATTCATACACATACAAAAATAAGTAAAATTAAAAAAAAATTAAAAAAATAAAAAAGAAAGCAGGAAGCCTGGAGGAAGGCTGCCGGTGCTCACAGGCTGGTGCTCACCTCGCTTCGCTACACAGCCCGGGACCAGCTGGCTGCCGGTGCTCACAGGCTGGTGCTCACCTCGCTTCGCTACACAGCCCAGGACCAGCTGGCTGCCGGTGCTCACAGGCTGGTGCTCACCTCGCTTCTCTACACAGCCCGGGACCAGCTGGCTGCCGGTGCTCACAGGCTGGTGCTCACCTCGCTTCTCTACACAGCCCGGGACCAGCTGGCTGCCGGTGCTCACAGGCTGGTGCTCACCTCGCTTCTCTACACAGCCCGGGACCAGCTGGCTGCCGGTGCTCACAGGCTGGTGCTCACCTCGCTTCTCTACACAGCCCGGGACCAGCTGGCTGCCGGTGCTCACAGGCTGGTGCTCACCTCGCTTCTCTACACAGCCCGGGACCAGCTGGCTGCCGGTGCTCACAGGCTGGTGCTCACCTCGCTTCTCTACACAGCCCGGGACCAGCTGGCTGCCGGTGCTCACAGGCTGGTGCTCACCTCGCTTCTCTACACAGCCCGGGACCAGCTGGCTGCCGGTGCTCACAGGCTGGTGCTCACCTTGCTTCTCTACACAGCCAGGGACCAGCTGGCTGCCGGTGCTCACAGGCTGGTGCTCACCTCGCTTCTCTACACAGCCCGGGACCAGCTGGCTGCCGGTGCTCACAGGCTGGTGCTCACCTCGCTTCGCTACACAGCCCAGGACCAGCTGGCTGCCGGTGCTCACAGGCTGGTGCTCACCTCGCTTCGCTACACAGCCCGGGACCAGCTGGCTGCCTGGGGAACAGGGCTGCCTGAAGCAGGCTGGGCCCTCCAGCATCAAGGAACCATGGAGGCATTCCCCCACAACCCGATCTATCCAACTCTTCAATCAAGGCTTTCCTGTCAGATGATTCCACTGTGTTCAGTTGGCAAAGCTAATCAGGCACTGGGTGAGGTCAGTGGACAGCCGTGAGCTCTTGCTACACTATCTTGTGTGCTCAGATTCCCAAACAGGGATGGGCAGCTGGTCAGAATTCACCAAGGGCAGAGACCTGGGAAACCCTTTGTGAGAAAGTCTGTGGGGAGCAGGCATGGCAATGAAAACTGCAGCCTGACAAATAACTTTATCATCTGGCTGGCCCCGCCTGCCTTTCCTCTTGCCCCCCCACCCCAACTTCTTACCCCATTCTGTATTTTACCCAAGCAAACTTACAACTTCTGACCCCTCAGCACCATGGCTCCAGTCTCCTCACTTTTTGCTCAACTTGTTTCCTTTGGGTCCCCAGTATCCTTTGACACCCTCAGCCTATCCCCTCCTTAAAGCCTGGGAGCACATTGGATCCCTTCTAATAGAGTTTAACGCAGGGTCTGATTCAAAATAAGAGCTCAAGTCGAAATAATAAATGAGCAAATAGCAATGTGAATGAGAATGCTATCTGCTCCACTTCTTTCTTCGTTCTTCCAACACAGGACTGAGATTTACATTCTGTTCAACTAATGGCAATTAAAAAACCATGGGGCTGAAGAGATGGCTCAGCGGTTGAGAGTACCAACTGCTCTTGCAGAGGACCCGGGTTTGATTCTCAGCACCCACATGGCAGCTAAGAACCATCTTTAAGCTGGGCATAATGGCTAAGCCGGGCATGGTGGTGCATGCCTTTAATCCTAACACTCAGGAAGCAGAGGCAGGCAGATATCTGTGAGTTCAAGGCCAGCCTTGTCTACAGAGTGAGTTTCAGGCCAGCTGGGACTATAGGGAAACCCTGTCTCCAAAAAAAAAAAAAAATTAAATCATAGTTCTGAGATTACAGAAATGAGATTTTGAGATCTCCTGAGCCCAGCGGCAGGAAGAGGGGGAGACAGGTAGGAACTGGGTGTCTTGGCGAGCTGATTGTTGATCCTTTGGTCCTGCTGTCTTTGGTTTGATTGGCCTTTGTGGCTGTGAGGTTGGAGTTATCCTCCCAGCTGGGATTAAAGGTGTGGTCTTTGGCTTGATTAGATCTAGTGGCTGTGGGGGCGGAGTTATCCTCCCAGCCGGTATTAAAGGCACGCTTGTGTGACTCTTGAGATTTGAGATCTCCTGAGCCCAGCGGCAGGAAGAGGGG
>VZQC01013997.1:1252619-1309956 GCA_009823505.1 Rhizomys pruinosus | reverse complement strand
AAAAAAAAAAAAAAAAAAAAAAAAAAAAAGAAATGTAGTTACTAAATTACAAAGGCTTAAAAGATCCTCCACTAATGTACTAAGACAGGAAGATCAATTTATCAAGTAATAAAGTATAACACAGACAGAAAACAAAGCATAAGCGATCCATAGAATCTACTACAGTTTAAACCAAAAAGAATCTGTCCAAATATATTCAGAAATGGGATTTAAAATATCAGTGGGTCCTTCTTCAGTGGTAGTGGCTTAAGAGAATCATCCTGTGAAAATGAAAAAGTCTTGATTCTTTCACTGTGAGCTGGAGAAAGGATCTGGTTAGTTGAGATTAAGAAGGGGGATTCTTCGAGAGCTGATTTTAGGATAAGAACTTTGGGGGAAAACAGCAAATGAGGTACCAGATGTGTATGAGGCTGCATCCTTGTTCATGTGTGTAGTCACATCTGGTCTGTCTAGCATTCTTCCGAGCCAAGTGCCACTCATCCGTCTCCCTGTACCTCCATAGTGCTGTAATTTGAGTTTAATAGTCATGACCCTGGTGTGACTTCTGAATCACTCAGGAAGATTAAATTATGTCCTGCTTTGCCTATCTGTACTTAATTATAGCTCTATTAGCTAGGAAGTCTGATCTGTTTTATGACACTACTAGATTGTCCAGAGTCTCCTTATCAGGAACCCAAGGAGGGAAACAAAAAAATTCCAAAGAAACTGGGGCTGGAGAGATGACTCAGTGGTTAAGAGCACTGGGTGCTCTTAGAGAAGACCTGGGTTCAATTCCCAGCACCCATATGGCAGCTAACAACTGTCCTAACTGCAGCTCCAGGTGATCCAACATCCACTTCTGACCTCCACTGGCATGGCATGACATGGGTACCCTTACATATGTGTAGGTAATACATGCACATAAAATAAAAAGAATTTTTAAAACCCAAGGAAACCAAAGCTGGTCTTGAAATATCAGAATCATGGGGCTAGAGAAATGGCTCAGCGGTTAAGAGCACTGACTGCTCTTGCAGAGGACCCGGGTTTGAATCCCAGCACCCACATTGGGGGCTAAGAACCGTCTTTAAGCCAGGCATGGCGGCACACGCCTTTAAACCTAGCACTCAGGAGACAGAGGCAGGCGAATCTCTGTGAGTTCAGGGCCAGCCTGGTCTACAAAGTGAGCTCTAGGCCACCTGGGACTAAAAGGAAACACTGTAAAATTAAAAATAAAATAAGATAAAATAAAATATCAGGATCATAATATCTCAAAAATATCACAAAATAATTTGGTCATCTATTGACAATTAAAGACTTGTAACAGATGTTTTGGTTAATAATAAATGGCAGACAGTTAATTTATTTAATAAAAATAGTACCATATATTCAGTAGTGAGGATCAATTGGAGTATGCTTAAATAAATCTTGATTTTGAATTTGAAAGAATGTGGTCTGTTATGTCAGAAGAGAAGCGGGCCCAGGCCCAGGCATGCTATGAATGTATGTTGTATGCCCAGGTTTGGTCAGAGGGCCCTGTCAAGACCCATTCTTCTCACTCTTGGTTTCCCTAGGGACATACCCAGTGGCTCTGGGGACATGGTACTCTAATACACATATGGAATAGCATGCGTAATGCTCTGACTCCTGGGAAGCAGAGCCTGAGTTAGGTTCCTGGGCAAGCTACTTCTTGAGAGTGTTCTCTGCAGGGGAGTAAGGGGAGAGAACATGCTGCAAGTGGGACATGAATAACCAAAGACAGGATTTTCACCAGAAACTCCAGAGCAGGAATTGCAGCCTACATAGAGTCACGTTCTCTTTGAGGGAAAGAAGCATGCCTCTCCTGCACCTCCACCGTCGGTCAGCTCCACCGTCAGTTTACCTCCACTGTCAGTCACTCACTCACTCACTGGCAGTGGGTTGGTGGTGACACTTCCAGCCAATGGCTTCTAGTCCCTAAGGCCAAGGGTGGATCTCCAAGAGTATCAGTCCCTTTCACATGGAAACCCCATCACATGTGAGTCATAGACACAGACCAACAACAGAAGTTTCATACGTGAATGACATTGCCTCCTGTGGTGGTTTGAATGAAAGTGTCCCCCATAGGCTTCAAGTATTCAGACGTTTTGTTCCCAGTTGGTGGCGCTGTTTTGGGACGTCTTAGAAGGTGTGGCCATCATGGAGGAAGTACGTCACTGGGGGCAGGCTTAAAGAGTTCAACAAGCCTTGCCAGTCTCCAGATGCTCTCTCTTTGCTTCCTGTGCTCACTGAAAGATGTGAACCTCGGCTTTCTGCTCCAGCCCCTGCCACCATACCTCCCTGCCACAATGGACTCTAATTCCCTGGAACCGTCAATCGTAAGCTGAAATAAACTCTTCCTCTTATAAGTTCCCTTGGTCACGGTGGTTTTATCACAGCAACAGAAAAGTGACTAATACACGTCCAAAGGAGAAAATGTTCAGGAACAGCCAGGGGAGCACGGAACAAGCCTCCTCTTTCAGTAGCGAGCTTGGGAACCCGTCTTTCCCTGCCTACTTGTTATGCCAAGCAATTGAGGTAACTGGGGCAACTAAGTGTGGCCTCTGGGAGTGAGTCAGGATACTCAACATGGACAGAACTAGGAATGTTGGGAAATGGAGGAGAGATCCAGAGAGTCTGGGATGGGGCCAGGGGACCTTGCATTCAGGCCTAGCTCTTAGGCACCTATGCACCTCTCCCTGCTTGTCACCCACTGGCCATAGATAGGAACGTGTCTGCTTGTCTTTCCTCTGCCAATCAACACCTTGTTCCAGGTTCTCCAGCTCCCTGTGGCCTCCTCTGCAGCCACCCTTCAGACATACTCTATCTTTGGACAGCTCTTCCACCACTGTCTAGTTAACAAGCATCTATCTTCTGCTCCTCCGATATTTTCTGGCAGGTCCATAGCCAAATAAGATGCTGGGTATAGGAGGAAGAGTAAGAAGTTGGTGCAGTAAAAGCCCTTCCATCTTCTCTAGTGCCCTCAGCACCGGGAGCCATGCCCATCAGACCTACTTCTAATAGGTCTTGGGGGCAAAAAAAACAGGCGTGTAAATGACTGACCTTCATTTTGGCAAAGAGCCTATATCCGTCTGGGCCCACGTGGTTAGAGAGTCAACTAGTGAAAGGAAAAACGAGCTCAAAAGAACCCTTAGGTCTTCTCTGGGAAAAAAATCATAAACATGTACAGATCCCCCTTCAAATCCTGGCTGTGGTTTTTAGTCTGTGGATGACTACGCAAAGTTGTTTATGTTTCCTGAACTTAATTTTCTTGTCTATAAAAGGAAGTGCATCCAGTAAAGTGTCTCAGTGGGTAGAGGCACTTGCTGCCAAGCTTGCAACCTTCGTTCAGTCCCCAGGACCCACAGGTAGAAAGAACCAACACAAGTTGTCTTCTGATCTCCACATGTGCACTGTGGCAGGTGCACACCCATACATATAACAAGTAAACGCTAAAACAAACCAGAAAGGTTTTAAACTGTTGTTCTTTATGGGGCTGGAAAGACAGCTCAGCAGGTAAAAGCATTTACTGCTCTTTCAGAGGACCTGAGTTCAGTTTTCCAGCATCCATGGGCCTGTGGTAACTCCAACTCTAGAGGCTCTGACATCACTCTGACCTCTGCAGGCACCTGCATGTACTGGGCACACAATTACACAGAAACACACACATGTATAATAAATGAAAAAAATTTTCCAGGTGTGGTGGCACACACCTTTAATCCCAGCACTCGGGAGGCAGAGGCAGAAGCAGAGGCAGAGGCAGGCAGATCTCTGGGAGTTCAAGCCCAGCCTGGTCTACAGCAAGGTCCAGGCCAGCTGGGACCAAAAGGGAGACCCTGTCTCAAAAATACCAAAAAAACCTTTTTTTTTTAAATCTTGAAAAAAGTAAAAAAAAAATCAGGGAAAGATAATAGTAAAAACAGAATTAACTGAGATGATCTGCTCAAACAGTGTGTGGAAAGCACAACGCTGAGTGCATAAGTATTGCTATGATAATGATACGTCCCTGGAGATTCTTAGGTAAACAGACACTTTCACTAAAGCAAATGATTACAGTTTTCTATTTCAGTACATTCTGTGCTAGGCATTGTTCAAATGCTTATACATCCTTCTAATAACCCCTTGAAGTGGGTCCTAAAATTATACCTATGTAATAGATTAGGAAGCCACAATGTAGAGATTAAGTAATTTGCCCAAGATTCCACTGTTAGAGACAGAGCTGGTAGTCAAACCCAAGAAGTATGGTCTCAACCTTCACTTTACCATTATGACATGTAGCTAGACTCAAACAAAGAGAGGCTGGAGAGGTGGATCAGTGGTTAAGAGCACTGGCTGCTCTTGCAGCAGACCCAGTTTAGGTTCCCAGCACTCACATGGTGGCTAACAACCATCTGTAACTCCAGTTCCAGGGGATGCAATGCCCCCCTTATGTTCTCTGTGGGCATTGCACAACACTGATGCACACACACACACACGCAATACACTCATACACATAAAATAAAAAATAATAAAATTTAAAAAATTATCGATTGGGTGAGGTGGTGCATGCTTTCAATCCCAGCACTCAGGAGGCAGAAGCTGGTGGATCTCTGTGAGTTCAAGTTCAGTCTGGTCTACACAGTGAGTTCTAGGGCAGTTGGGGTTACAGAGAGACCCTGTCTCAAAAATAAGTAAATTAAGTAAGTAAATAAATAAATAAATAAATAATCGAACAAAGGTCTCTGAAATGATGAAGGCTCAAGGTATAAGGTCAAGTGAAGAGTGAGGATTGGGAGGGGCTGTCCCCTGCTGCCCAAGGGTGCTGGGGTGGGAGGTAGAGTGGGCATGGGCAGGTGCGGCGGCTGCTCTGCTTATTCTGTACCGTTCTCTAGCAAAATGGATTCATTTTAGAATGATCCATAGGTTTCTTAGCGTACTTCCAAGCAAAGTGGACAAATGACGTCTTTATGACCCAGATATGTATTTTAAAGGGCATTTCCAACTTTTCCTGTCTTTACTGGGTGAGGGGGCATCCTAGGGAAATAGCTGTGAATTCTCATTCCCAAATTAGTTCTGTGGCCCTGGCCTTCCTGACGGCTGTGAGATGGAGCAATGGCAAATGAGGGTTTTTTTTTCCTTCGAACTCACCATTGCCTGGCAGATCCCAGTGGCCAGAGGGACCCCTTCCACTTCCACTCTTGTCTGTGTATCTTCCTCAGGGTGGTATGTTTATTCCAGGAGGCAAGGGCATTGATCTCATGGCAGAGGCCTACAGACTTACCTCACATGTCACAACTAGCCTAACACTCTGGAACTAAGGACCACAAATTACACTGACTGGTGCTACTGGATGAGAAGAGACATGGCACAATGAGCTTGCTCCAGATTCTGCTAGTGACTGAAGCAGCAGTGAAAAAAATACAGTCAAACACACTGGAAAACAATTTAATTTAGGCCTTAAGATATACCTAGCTAGGAAGACAGCAACCGTCGAGTCTTGTCCTTTTATATATTTTATACCAATTTCTGTGACTTCATACCCATCATTTGCCATCTACAGAGCGTGGAGTGAGTACCCATATCAAAAATGTTTGGGGCCAGAAGTATTTCAGATTTTAGATTTGGAGTGATCTTGTAACATTTGTGTGATATCTTAGGGATGGGATCCAAGTGTTACAGGAGTTCATTTGTTCCATATGCAGTGGTTACGTAGATGATATTTTGAACAGTTTTGTATATGAAACAAAGTTTGTGTAACTAAAACACCAGAAACCATCACTTGTTATTTCACTCTGGCCCTTATGGAGTTTAAGATTTAGGAGCTTCATGGATTGACAATTCTCCGATTAGGGATGCTCGATCTGTATTCATTCTTGAACCTCGTTTTCCAGCAATATCATTATCCTGAGATAATGATGATGATAATGACTATGAGAGTTCTCATAGTCAAGGGAGCTCAACAACAAATGAATGAACAGAACTGACACCTCAAGACAAAATAGCCTCGTATTACTTGTTGCATTTAACAGTCAGAACTGGAAATTCACACATTTAACAGGGGTCACAACAGCATGTGAACTAGGAGGCAGGGGCAGGACAACACCGCAGACATTCTAAATGGAAGAGTCACCTCAGCCCTGGGGAGGTTCAGGGTGTCAAACAAGCAAGAGGAATACTTCTCTTTTCAAGGGAGGGATGTTTTCTGTTCTTGCCTTTTAAGAATTTGCTACTTAATACCAGGCATGGTGGTACGCGCTTTTAATCCCAGCCCTCAAGAAGCAGAGGTAGGCAGATCTCTATGAGATTGAGGTCAGCTTGGTCTATATAGTGAATTCCAGGCAGACTGGGACTAGGGAGAGACCTTGTCAAATCAACAACAACAACAACAAAATTTGCCACTTGATATTCTGTAGGGAAGTGGTAGTTGAGAGATAAAACCGTGAATTCTTTCTCTTTCTTTCTTTCTTTCTTTCTTTCTTTCTTTCTTTCTTTCTTTCTTTCTTTCTTTCTTTTTATTTATTTTTTTATGTGTATGAATGTACTGTCTGCATGTAGATTGGTGCGCCCGTGTTGTGCAATGCCGTGGAGGTCAGAAGAGGGTGTCAGATTCCCCTGGAACTGGAGTTAAAGACGGTTGGTTCTCAGCCGCCATGTGGGTGCTGGGGATTGAACCTGGGTCCTCTGCAAGAGCAGTTGGTGCTCTTAACCGCTAGGCCATCTCTCCAGCCCAAAACCGTGAATTCTTAAATGCAAACATTCCAAGTAATCAAAGAAAGGGTAATGTGTCCATCTTCTTTATCCTCTTGTATAACAGGACAGCAATGTTATACATTATAGAAACCCCCACAGGTGAGGATCTAAGCCTGACCAAGTGCTCATGCTATGCACATGCAAGTAAGGCATAAAAGTTGCTTTAAGAAAAATTTCATAAGTCAAAAAAGCAAGATGAAATACAGCACAGTTCTAAGATTCCAGGCTTTGGTGCTAGCAGTTGAGGCTCAAGCCCGAGGCAGAGGGTTTGAAAATGGCAAGATTTCTGCTGGGCACTGGAACTGGAGAAGGGGCACACTGGGAGAGAACTACTTTGCACATACAGTTTACCACAAGAGTTCATGGATGTGTTTAGTGTGTATTTTAGACACAGAGTGTGTTTAATATGGATAAATAAAGCCCAAGTCTCTAGTTGTGAAGGAAAAGGATTGCATGTGATCCCTGGATTTGTTAGTGTAAGCAGACAGTTGTGTAGGCAGAAGACAGAATGGATCAGGAGTAAATATGGGTTCTGGAGGGTTGGAAGGCTGTGGGCACTGAACTGTAATCCCCCTAGGGCATGGACAAATCCCAGAGTTCTTTTCTGTTCATTTAGATCTACTTTCCAACGGACAGAGAAAGGTTTAGCATGAGAGCTACCCTTGTAAGGTATTTGGCTAAATAGATGAAAAGCAAATTAATGAATATTTCAGATTCTCTTCAGAAACCCAAGCCTGTGCAGGACAGACTATCTGAGAATCAGGATGCTGTTGGGCAGTTTTTATCTCTACACCCTCCTTGCCACACTATGTGGATGGCAAGAACACAGAATGCAGTGGATGGCTCCAGGCAGGCTGTGACAGGCAAGTCCCAGGCGACAGCCCTAGCCAAGGTGCTGACTTGGGCCTCAGTTTCTGCATGTATTAAAGGGATCATGAAGTGAGTACTCACCAACAGGGTGGTGGAATGATCACGTGTTGCGCTCTTGAGGCGTGCATTTTAGTCACTCATCTCATTCCTGAGACCAAGTCCCTGGCATTCAGCAGCTTAATGGCGGGAAGGTTTATCAGAAGCGCTTTGGCCAGAGTGTGAGGCAGCGGCTCAGAGCACACAGGAAGTCGAAGTCCCGAAGCAGAGAGATGGACATTGGCTCTCAGCTAGCTTCTTCCTTTTCCTCTTTTAATTCAGTGGAGAGCCCCAGGGTATGGGATGGCTTTGCTCACATTCAGCCCGGATCTTCATCCCCAGTTCATCCTCTCTGGAAACATCTTCAGGGCGTCCCTAGCTGGCTGTAAATCCAGTCAAGTTGGCAATGAAGAGTCACCATCAGCACATTTCCTGTCCATCTGCCACAACAGGAGGCCTCAGGTTGAAAGTGAGGTGGGGCTGATACCTGGTAGCATGTGATAAGACAGAGAGTTGGGGCTGAATCTGGAAGCCAAGCATCTTAGGACCAGGACCATGGGGGAACACTGACAAGCAATCTCCAGGAATCCATTCCATGGAGACATTTTCCTCTGTGTGCTGCTGGCTTGGGATTTTGTTTTTACGTTTGTTCATTCCACCGATAAGTGAAAAGCTGGTAAACTAGTTCTGTGATGTTTCATTGTCATTATTAAAGAAAGAAAGAGTTTTATTCAGAAGCTGATCACAAACATGGCATTAGTGTTGTGAATGAGAGCTCTGTGTGGCATTTGATGAGCTGGGCATGTGAGGAGGGCGTCTTGGGGCTAACTGTTGAATACCAATTCGTCTTTTCGTCAAGTGGCTTAGGGTGGTTAGATCAGATAGAAAAGCCTTCATAAAAGTCACATGGATGCTCTTCAAAAATGCTTTAGTGCTGGGTATGGAATTTCAAAGAACTGACTGCTTTAAACAGTCACAATGAGGATGTGGGGCAGCTGTGATATCAGGTCAGCCCAGTAGACTCAGCTATGAGATGGGGGTTAGCACAGTAGACCCAGCTACGAGATGGGGTCAGCACAGGAGACCCAGCTGTGAGATGGGGGTCAGCGCAGTAGATCCAGCTGTGAGATGGGGTCAGGGCAGTAGACCCAGCTGTGAGATGGGGTCAGGGCAGTAGACCCAGCTGTGAGATGGGGTCAGGGCAGTAGACCCAGCTGTGAGATGGGGTCAGGGCAGTAGACCCAGCTGTGAGATGGGGTCAGGGCAGTAGACCCAGCTGTGAGATGGGGTCAGGGCAGTAGACCCAGCTGTGAGATGGGGTCAGGGCAGTAGACCCAGCTGTGAGATGGGGTCAGGGCAGTAGACCCAGCTGTGAGATGGGGTCAGGGCAGTAGACCCAGCTGTGAGATGGGGTCAGGGCAGTAGACCCAGCTGTGAGATGGGGTCAGGGCAGGTCAGCGCAGTAGATCCAGCGTGAGCATGTGGGTCAGGGCAGCAGACCCAGCTATAGATGGGGTCAGGGCAGTAGACCCAGCTGTGAGATGGGGTCAGGGTCAGCAGACCCAGCTATGTAGACTGGGGTCAGGGCAGAAGACCAGCTGTGAGATGGGGTCAGGGCAGTAGACCGCAGCTGGGAGATGGGGTCAGGGCAGTAGACCCGCGTGTGTAGGCCAGACAGATAGAGGGGTAGGGCAGTAGACGCAGGTGAGAGGCCACTGGACCAGCTGTGAGATGGGGTCAGGGCAGAAGACCCAGCTGTGAGATGGGGTCAGGGCAGCAGACCCGCAATGGTCCACCAGTATAGAGGGTCGGGAGAGACCGCAGATGGGCAGGCAGCAGACCCAGCTATTGGTCAGGGCAGAGTCCGCTGGATGGGGTCAGCACCGTAGACCCAGCTGTGAGATGGGGTCAGGGCAGTAGACCCAGCGTGATGGGGTCAGGCAAAGTTAGATGGGGTCAGGGCAGTAGACGCAGCTGTGAGATGGGGTCAGGGCAGAAGACCCAGCTGTGAGATGGGGTCAGGGCAGTATGGACGCAGCTGTGAGATGGGGTCAGGGCCGCAGACCCAGCTATAGATGGGTCGCGTAGACGGTGTAATGGGTCAGGAGCACCCGCTAATGGTCAGGCGAGAGCTAGGGGGTAGGCAGCCCTAAATGGTCGGGCTGACCGCTGTAAGGGTAGGCACAGACCACTTGAGGCAGCATAGCGGCGGATGGGGTCAGGGGCGACAGCATTAAGGGCAGGGCAGTAACCCGCTTAGAGTCGCACGAAGGTGATGGCAGGGCAGTAGAGTAATGAGCCCGTGACCACTGTGAGATGGGGTCAGGGCAGCAGACCAGCTAGTGGGCAGGGCGTAGCTTGAGATGGGGTCAGGGCAGTAGACCCGGCTGTGAGATGGGGTCAGGGCAGCAGACCCAGCTATTAGATGGGGTCAGGGCAGTAGACCCGGCGTGAGATGGTAGAGGACAGCTGAGATGGGGTCTAGTGACAGCTGGAGGTCAGGCACCCAGCTGTGAGATGGGGTCAGGGCAGTAGACCAGCCTGTGGTCGCGAGACCCACTGTATGTCAGGGTGACCAACGTGAGAGGGGTCAGGGCAGTAGACCGGGGCAGCAAGAAGCTGTGAGATGGTCAGGGCGTGTCGCTGTGAAGGGGTCAGGGCAGAGACCCAGCTGTGAGATGGGGTCAGGGTAGTAGACCCAGCTGTGAGAGGTGGGTGATCGAGGGGCAGCATGTAGACCAGCTGGTCAGGTGTGAGCTGTGAGATGGGGTCAGGCAGCGCCAGCTATTGATGGGGTCAGCAGTGCCAGCTGTGAGATGGGGTCAGTGCAGTAGACCCAGCTGTGAGATGGGGTCAGGGCAGAAGACCCAGCTGTGAGATGGGGGCAGGGCAGTAGACCCAGCTGTGAGATGGGGTCAGGGCAGCAGACCCAGCTGTGAGATGGGGTCAGCACATGCTATTAGTCACTTTCTGTTGCTGTGATTAACAAACCACCAGAGTACCAAGGAATTATAGAAGGAAGAGTTTATTTGAAGCTACGATTGATGGTTCCCAGGGGAATTGAGTCCATTGTGGCGGGAGGTGTGGTTCTGCTGAGATTGGAAGCAGCAAAACCGAGGGTTACATCTCACAATGAGCACAAGAGAAAGCAGAGAGGAAGCAAAAACTGTACATCACGGGCTGTTTAAGGCCATCTAAGCCTGCCGCTCAGTGACCACAACATTCCTCGCAGCATGGCCACACACCCCAAGACCTCCAAAAACAAGCGCCAACCAAACTGGAGACAAACGTGCTGATACCTAGAGCCATTGGCGGACATTTCACCAATAACCACCACATCCACTCCCTGGCCCCATAGGGCTCCTGAACCATTAAAGATGCAAATGCAATCTTAGTCCAACCTTAAAAGTCCCCACAGTGTTTACCAGTCTCATCCATATCCACTATAGTCCACAGTCCAAGTCTCTTCTGAGACTCAGGTCAAAATCCTAACTGTTAGCTCCTGTAAAATCAAAAGACAAATTCCAAACTCCCAAAATACAGTTGATGAATACACATTCCCATTCAAAAGGGAGTAATAGAGACATAGTGAGGCAACCCTGGATCAAAACAAGACCGAAAACAAGCAGGACAAACGCCAAGGTCCTGTAGCTCCACATGCAAACTTCTGGGACTTGACTTCCCAAGGGCATAGATGGTCACCCCTTCCCAGCTTTGTTGCAACATACATCTCTTTTTCTTAGGCTGGTACCACTCACTACCTGTATGTTGTAGCTCTCCTTGGCAAATTATCTCAACAGGTCTGGCATCTCGAATGTCTTCTTGGGGTCTCTGATGCCCCCAGGCTTCACATTCACAGCTTCAGGCAATGGCCTATCAGGCCTTCTTTATTCAGGGACACCCTTGCTGCACTCTGCCTGGCCTCTTTGGCTCTCTGGAACCATGGAGGAAAAACTGATGAACCCCTTCACTCTTGCATCCTTTTTCCTTCTAAAGCCAGCACCACGTGAATGGAACTGCCAAGTTTGGATGCAAGTCTGGGATGGACTTCTCCTATTTCAACCAAATTTGCAACTTTTTTTCTGCCCTGGACTTGTTGGAGGAATATTAGCTGGGTTGTGTCTGTCCTGAAGGTACTGTTTTTTGTTTGCTTGTAAATCTCCAGGCTCTCTTTAATCACTTTAATCTCTTTTTCAAAGGGATCCTCTCCTTTACATGCCTTGTCCCCACCTTTAATCTTCTAGTGCAGTTATCAGATCCAAAATGTACATCTGCATTTTATTTCTGTCCCATTTGTTCTTCTTCACTGTATATCTGTATAATATTCACCATAAAAAGCCACGCCTCCATTTCTACATTCAGCTGTCTTGAAATATCCTCCACCACAGACATCAGTCCATTGCTTTTCAACCTAGCGTAGGGCAAGCATTTGGGCTGTGGCAAAACTGCTGCCAGGGACTCTTTATCAAAATGTCTCAGTTGCTGCCTAAGTCTTTATTTTCCCCTGGACCCACATCTTTTGCAGCCATGATTTCTTCCAGCCTCCACTACCTGGGGGCCCTTAAAGCTCTGCTTACAATAGTCAACAGCCTCTTTCCAGCCCAAAGTTCCAACATTTCACACTTCTCCAGACATTACACATGGTCAGTTCTTCACAGCCAACACCCCATTTCTGGTACCAATTAACTGTATTAGTCACTTTTCTGTTTGCTGTGATAAACACCAGACCAAGGAACTTATAGAAGGAAGAGTTTATTTGAGCTTACGTTGTTGGTTCCAGGGAATTAGTCCATTGTTGCAGGAGGCGTGGCCGCTGGATCTGGAGTGGCAAACTGAGGGGTCACATCTCGCAAAGAGTGCAAGAAGCAGAGAGAGAAAGCAACTGTATACCACGAGTGCTTGTTACAGGCTCACTAAGCCTGCCCCCAAAAACACACTTCCTCAGCACAGCCACACACCCCAAGACCTTCCAAAAACAGCTGCCACCAGCTGGAGACAAAACGTTTGAATACTTAAAGCCTAATGGGGGAAACACATCAAACCACCACAGCACAATAGACCCAGCTGTGAGATGGGGTCAGCTCAGTACAGCCAGCTGTGAGATGGGTCCAGGGCAGTAGACCCAGCTATGAGATGGGGTCAGCACAGTAGACCCAACTGTGAGATGGGGTCATTGCAGTATTGCATAGACCCAGGTGATATGCTCTGTTCCTGAGGAGCCAAAAGCTGCTGCATAAGTTCTTTGTCTCAGCACAATTTAAGCTACAAAATTTAGAATGGCATGCTGTTGTCCTACAAAGACTGAGCACTTACCTATTCCACCTCTTCATCCTCTAGGGAAGGGGTCACTCCATTGATAGATATCCTCACTTTGAGGCCATCCCAGCAAACTAGTAAAGAACATGTCCAATATACAGCTAATTAGGGTCAGAGTTAACTTGTCAACAGATAAACATGATTTTAAAAATTTTAAAACTTCGCTGGTGTGTGTTTTAAATTTTTTTTTAAAATATTTTTTGAAAAAGTATTTTATAAATTAAACTTTTTAGTCCTGCAAATTCATTTGCAACAGCTTGAATAAAAACATGTGAGAGATTCGCAGTGGAATATTTGGTGTTGTCTGTAGCCATTAAAAGAGGTGATGTATGGATGGAGAGCTGAGAGGCTGGAGAGATGGCTCCATAGGTTAAGCAGCACCAACGGCTCTTGCAGGGACTTGGGTTCAAATTCCCAGCACCCAACATGGCAGCTAACAACCGCTTGTAAACTCTGTTTCCAGTAAATCTGATGCCTTTCTGACCTCTGCAGCATTGCATGACCCAGCTGCACAAACCTACATGCAGACCAGTTACACTCTACACATAAAAAACATAATAAAAAATTAAAAAAACAGGTGATTAATGGGCTGGAGAGATGCCTAGGGTTAAGAGCACCAAATGCCTCTTGCAGAGGAACCGGGGTTCTATTCCCAGCACCCAAGTGGTGGCTGAAAACAGTCTTTACTCAGTTCCAGGGAATCTGACACCCTTTCTGATCCTCCGTGGCATTGCATGACAAGGTGCACAAACCTGGCCGTGCAGATAGTACATTCATACCATAAAAAAATACAATAAAAAATCTAAAAAAGCAGCAGTGATTAACTAGTGTGCAGCCACTGGGAGGTTCATGTTCCTTTTCAGAAGGATTAAAGGCGTTCTTTTTGTTCTGATCTGGGCTTCAGAGGCGGGGTGGGCTCCCTACAACCATAATGAGTGGTTTATGATTTTCCGTGCTACTGTTTGACCAAGCCCAGTTTTAAAAGCAGCTGGAGGCCATGTTCAAGGTACCCAAATGTCACAATATCTCTGTGATTATAGAAATGTGTATGTCAAGAGAGAAACCCGGGTCTGGGGGAGATCTGCACTCAGACTCACAGAGAGCAACCCTCCAGGGGACAGGAGTCAAGATGGAACTCACAGAGAGCAACCCTCTATGAGACAGTATTCAAGATGCAACTCACCCCCAGATCAAGCCGTTTACAATCACCTTTTCCTCAAGATCAGGCATCTCCAGAAGCAAAGTTGGGAGCAGTGAGAAGACTAGAAAGAAGGAAACAAATGTGTACTTGAAAAATACAAAGAGCTGGGGAGGTTCACTGGGGTACCAGGGCAGAGGACTCGGTTTCCTCTAGACTTGTCTGTAGAAACCTCTACTGTGAAAACTCTCATAGCTTGCACTTGAAATGGTTTCCTGTCTTTAAATAAACAAAAAAATTTTTTTTTTATGTGTATGAGTGGTTGCCTGCATGTATGTAAGTGCCCCACGAGAGTACACTGCCTACAGAGGTCAGAACCCCTGTGTTAACTGTTGAGCCACCTCACCAGCCTCTATTTATCTATTTATTTATTGATTTATTTATTTATTTATTTATTATTTATTTATATTTATTTAGTATTAGTTAGGAGTTAGTGTTGAGTAGACACGCCACTCTACCAAAGAATATCTCGAGAGGCCAAAAACTGTGGAGGAAAAGTTTTAATAAAAGAACATTACATCAGGAAAAAGTACAGAACACAACACAAAGACAGTGACAGAGACAGATTGACGCATCAGGCTGAGCACACTCCCATGGGACTGGAGGGCAGTGGCCCGAGGTCCGATCCTCTCCCCCTTTTATTCCCAGTTAGGGGATTTCCACTTCGGTTACAGTGGCCTTTTCTCTGATTGGTGGGGGCCTTGGTGGTTGCAGACCAGGAAGTCTTTCATTGGATCAGTCCACCTGTTCTGTACCGCTTTGTTTGAAACATGGTTGTGTTTAGCAGTGTTGAAGCCCCTTGGAGAGTAGTGGGCTCCTTAGGGGATGAGAAGCACTCCTACAGGGCTGGGAAAGTCCATCCTGACCTCGGGGAGCTCTGGGAACTAGAACTCCAGGTGGGAGGGAGTAACCGTGGGAACCAGACCTGCTTCAACCAGAGAGTTGCTTAACTTTTTCTGACCTAGTCCTAACATTAGTTCGTTAGTTTTTATTTTTTTTATTTATTTTTGTATGTGGTTGAATGTACTGTCTGAGTAGGTTTGTGCATCGTGTCATGCAATGCCACGGGAGGTCAGGAGAGGGTGTCGTATTCCCCTTGAACTGTAGTTTTCCTGGAAATGGAGTTCTCCTTTGGAATTGGGAGTTACAGACGGTTTTTAGTTGCCATGTGGGCTGCTGGGGCTCTAACCCGGGTCCTCTGCCAGACGCAGTCAGTGCTCTTAACCGCTAGGCTATCTCTCCAGCCCCCCGTTATTCTTATTTTTATGTTAATCTGTGAAACACTCTGGAGATGATTTAAAAAATGGACAACAGTCCTCTAGTGGTTCGGCGCTGTTATATTATAAGCCACACATAAGAACTTGTCACCTTTATAGAGAAACCACAAGTTTGGCGGATTAGCATACCATCCAACATCTGTGTTATGCTCACAGCTTAGCTTTACACAATAAGTGGTACTGCTAAACGCTGTTGTACATCCAATAGGTCTTGTGCTTTGTGAGTATGACTAAAAAGGTATCAACGAAAAGCTGTCAACCAATGAATGGAAACAACCTAACAGACTGGAGTCCAAGATGACAACTCCAACGAAATTAGACTGTTTTCCTCTCACCCACTTGGCCCCTTTCCAAAGCCCAGGGAACCAACTGCGGAAGAGGAGGCGGGTAGGAGATTGTCAGGGCTGCAGAGGAGATATGGTGCATCGTGAGGGGACTAAGGCATATAGTTGGCTCCTAAACTGTTGCTCAAAATGCCTGTGCATACAAGCTTCTCCCAGTCTGTACTATGTACCCTTGGGTTGTCAAAAATTTGGCATAGATACTGCAAAATGCACCAATTACCTAATGTATGACATACTGAGTAACATCAATGTATCTGCAAACAACTGTGTCATTTATATTGTAGAATCCCTTAAAAAAATAAATACAAAAAGAGAAAATAAAACATATCAACTGGATTAAATAGGCTTCAGACAAAGAAGGGGAAGTATCCATTTTAAATCAAATAAGCAATTATGAAAGATTCCACTGACTTGTAGGAAAAAAAAAAATTAAAATGCCGCCTACAAAAAAAAAAAAATGAAACCAGAGATGGGTGGGTGGAGAGTTTGGGTTGGTGGTAAGGGCATTGGTGCTCTTGCCAGCGACCCAGGTCAGTTCCCAGACCCACTGGAGACAACACTCCTAAATCCTTTTCCAGGGGATCCAATGCCCTCTTCTTGTCTCCTGGGACACTGCCAGGACATATTGTTGTTCTTAACATATGCAAGACAAAACACACTCCCCACCCATTAAAATATAAATAAGAAATACTTTTGCCAGGTGTGTGGCACACGCCTTTAATCCTACACTTGGGAGGCAGAAGAGGCAGGCGGATTCTTTGTGCGTTAAAGGCCAGCCCTGGTCTACAGAGTGAGTTTCCAGGACAGCTGGGGATAAGGGAGACCCTGTCTTCAAAAGACCAAAAAAAAAAAAAAGGAGGAAAAGGAAAGAAATAAATACTTTGTGGTCTTTTTGAGACAGGGTTCCACACTTGCTTGCATTTTATAGCCTTCAGCCTTGCATCTGTCTCCAGGAGTGCTGGGATTGAAGTCGTCTGACACCATGCCCAGCTCTAAATAAATACTTTTTTAATTAAAAAATTAAGCAGAAGTCAGTCTCCGTTGAATTGCACACCTGGTGACCATTCTCTCTCCACAGGTGCTCCCTGTACCAATTTAAACCTCTCAGTGTAGAGAGTAATCTAATTCTCTTGTCCCAGATCCAAGAAAGCTCATTCTGAATTGTTCTCATCCTATCCTGGAAGAGATCACCCATATGTGAGGCCTGGGCTCCCTTCCCTGCTCTCTGACTGGCTCCTCTCTCCACTTCTTTCTTTTTTTAAATTTTATTTAGTTCTCTATGTGTAATGAATGTACTGTCTGTATGCAAGTCTGTGCACCCGTGTGTTGCATGCCGAGGAGGTCCGAATGAGGGGTCGGATTCCCCTGGAACTGGAGTTCTCCTGGACTTGGAGTTTCAGACGGTTCTCGGCCGCCATGTGGGTGCTGGGGATCGAACCCGGTCCTCTCTAAGAGCAGTCGGCGCTCTAACCCCTGGGCCATCTCAAGCCCCCTCCACTTCTTTCTTTACAGGGACATGTAGATGCAGTCAGGTACATGGGAGGCTTTCTCCTTTGCTTTCCTGTCCCCCCTTAATTTAGCTGCCTGATTCTCCTTGTAACACATGGTTAAGAAGCAACCACATTAAAAGCATAATTCTTTGGTAAATATATGCATGAATACAATGTGTTTAGATCATGTCTACACTACTCTCCCTCTCCAATTCCCCCTCCACGGCCCTCCCCAAATTTCATCTCTCTCTCTCTCTCTCTTCTCTCTCTCTCTTCTCTCTCTTCCTTCCCTCTCTATAATTCACTGCGTCCACGTCATTTTTGGCCCATGTGCACACAGTGTCCGGCAATCCACTGGAGCACGAACAGCCTACTGCAGGCCATACCACTGAAGAAAACATTTTCCTGCGGGCGTGGTGGCGCACGCCTTAATCCTAGCATCAGGAGCAGAGGCAGGCGGATTTTGTGAGTTCAAGGCCCGCCTGGGTCTACAGATGAGTTCCAGGACAGCTGGGGCTACAGGCAGACCCTGTCTCAAAAGACCAAAAAAAAAAAAAAAAACAAAAAAAAACACTTTCCCTCTTCCGGTGCCCATGGACTGCCAATGGCTCCTCAGTCAGGGGTGGGACCTCGTGAGCCCTTCCCTCTCCCTGCTGGAGTGTTGGCTTGTGCAGATCTTGTGCCAGCAACCCATCTGCCCATCCTTGTGGTGGCCCCTGACGCCTGGGGGTAGGTGAGGGTTCGGTGTCTGTGAGGGTGAGCACTGCACAGTCCCTCGTTCTCTGAGCTTTGACCAGTGTGGAACTCTATGTTAAAGACGCTTCTTAATAAAGGAATTCATCTAAGGAAATAAGGACAAGAACTTGGAAGTCAGCTTCATAGAGAAGCAACCGTATCAGACTCGCGATACACTCAAGGGAAGAAGTCATACATTTTGACGTTTTGGATTAAAGAGCTCTGCCTCGGTGTCTCTGCGACCTCATGTTGTACTTGATTTACTACTACTGAGCCCTTCAAACCTTCTGAATCTGTTTTTAAATAAAAAATATTTTATGTGTATGAACATAAAATAAAAAAAAAAAAAAGTGCACCCATATCATGCAATGTTCCCAGAGGTCAGGAAGAGGGCATCAGATCTCCTGGAGATAGAATTACAGGCAGTTGTGAAATGCCTGATGTGGATGCTGGGAACTGAACCCTTGGTCTCTGCAAGAGCAGCCATTGCTCATAACCGCTGTGTGGCCATGTTCAACCCCCCCTCACATCTTATTTAAACAATCTATATTAGAAATATTTGTTTAACACTTTCCCATCCGGAACACTGACCAAAGGACAATACAGTCTGCTTTTCACTGTAGCTGTAGCACATGAAAGAGGTAAATAAACCCCTTTGAAATAACTTTGGAACCTGGCCATATTCAGAACATTGTTTCTGTGAGAAAAAGAACTTCAGCTTTAAGAATATGATTCATTTGAAGTTGGCTATCTCCCGTGAGCACTTGTTAACCAAAATCTTTTCATGTGGTGGCATTAAATCCGAGAGGCATGTCTTGGTTTTTACCTTGGTAAATATTTTCATTGTGGAAACCCTGTCCCGTTTGCTTCTTGTGTTTTATCGTGTTGGACACTTGGCACTGGATGTTGGATGTTAGCAGCTGCTCATCGTCTCAGGAGATTTCAGCTTTCCATTGCCTGTCTCTTCTTCTGGGAACATGAGTGACCCTCTTTTATGTTCTCTCCTGATGCTTGGTGTGGCCATGTGACTGGGTCTGCACCCCCAGACAGCAAGCACAGATGACTCGAGGAACTTGTTCCTTATCTGCATGAGAGGAAATCCCTCACCAGGGACTATTCAGTTGGCATGGCGGCCATCAGAGTCACCCCAGAGGCAGCTGTTAATAAGGCAGAGATGCCGCTTGCTTGGGTCTCCTCTGACTGAGCCGGAGCTGCCCACCATGCCACAGGACTTGCCTGGGATTGTTGCCTAGGAGATAACCATCTGCTTCAATGCTTAAGAAATGCTTTATTTTTATTTTCATTTACTTTTTTAAATTTTATTTATCTTCTGTATGTGCTGAGTTACTGTCTGCATTGGGTTTGTGCACCCGTTGTGTTGTGCAATGCCGCGGGAGGTCAGAAGACGGGTTTTGGATTCCCCTGAACTTGCGTTCTCCTGGCATTGGTTTACCGCTGGTCTTCGCCGCCATGTGGGTTCTGGGGATCGGAACTCCGGTCCTCGCAAGAGCAGTCGGTGCTCTTAACCGCTAGGCTATCTCTCCAGCCCCTGAAAACTATTTTTAATTGACAATAATTATACTGCTCCTATCCTGGGGGCATGTATGACCATTTTAACCAGATGATGTTGAACACACAGTGTTGAGATTAGGTAACTACCATATCCAATGCCTCAAACATCCGTCATTTCTCTGTGGTGAGAAAATTTAATCCTTCTCTTGTAGCTTCAGTGAGCTACACACAATGAACTGCTATTAATGAGAATTAGTCTAGAACACCAGGCCTCATTCTTTTTCTTCCCATGAACCAGCCTTTCCCTGGCTTGTCCGCACTGCCTCCCCTAGTCTCTGGTTAAGTACTAGTTCCGTCTCCACTTGATGAGATCAAGCCTTTTAGCTCCCACGTGTGAGTGGGATCATGTGATATCTGTTTAACTGTGCTGTTCTTGGCACCACTAGCTTTTGGGGCTCTCTTAGAGAAGCTTAGCTTACTGTACACTACTAGTAGAAAAGTAGTTTATGATGTCTCCTGCTGCATTTTACCTCAATATGCCGAACAGTCAAACTATACACAAAGTTCTTTTCTTTTCTTTTTTTTTTTTTTTTTTGTTTTTTTGAGACACAAGTCTTCCCTGTAGCCCCAGCTGTCTGGAACTCAACGTTAGACCAGGCTGGCCTTGAACTCACACAAACAAGAGGATCCACCTGCTCTGCCTCCTGAGTACACGGATTAAAGGTTGTGCACCACCACTCCTGCAAAGAAAGTTATTTTCTTCATAAATAGAAATCCAGATATATTCAACTATTTTCCTTTGGCTCTGAGAATGATTTTTCTCTAGATATTCAGAAACATGTAACTCCAATTTAATATTTGATTTCAAACATTAAAATTATATTTTAACAGAGGACAGCTGTATTTTCCCAAAGAGTTCTTATTCTGAAAGAGGGTCGTCATTTTCTTTGGCCAATTTATTATGTCCATTGTGAAAGAAAACTAAGTATAGTAACTACCTCAGAAGCATGTATCTTGGATATATTATTTCATAATGATCCTGTTATAATTAGGGCCAAATTCTGTTAGTGATAAAACGGATCTTCAAGAAACAACACTCCTTATGAGTCACTTGTTAATCTAGTAACAAAAGATGCATAAATCAAGATTAATATTACTGAATTTAAAACCCTTAGGTAACCAATATTAAGTGTAAGGCTGAAAGGTATTCTATAGGTTAAAGCAATGTCAAGCCAACTGACAAACCTCGGTTCAAATCCCAGAACCAAGCTTTGGTAAAGGATTGACCATAGAAAGAAAGTTTTCCTCTGTCTCCCACATGTGGGAGGTCGCACATGTACACCCCGCGGCACGCGTTTACATATCACATACATCAAAACACATTTATACAGCATAAACCATACAACATTACATTCAACACAGGTTTACTCAGGACACAACCACATAATACTAAATGAAATTGTTTTAAAATGTAAACGGAAATCTCAAATAAATCGCTGAAAATAAAAGTGAAGCTTAGAGTGAAGGTGGACTATAGTTTATGGTTTTTGTTTCTGCTTACGGTTTGTCCTAGCTAGCGGTATTTCTTAGAAATAGCTGATTTTTTGGTATATTTATTGGTTCGATTTCTTTTCCTCACAAAGCAAAATAGTACAATTTAAGATTTTATGTGAAGTTTTCTTAAAATCAAAATAGACAATAACAAAACAATCTAACGAATGAAAATTAAAATACACAGTGCCAAGTTGGCCCACAACCAGAAGTGAACATGTGGGCTCTGGACAGACAAGGCCTGCACTTCTCCCTCACAGCTCTGGAAGCGAAAATGCAGTAGGCGGTCTGAGGAGTCTGTGGCTTAGTAACCTCTAAGGCCACATTCTTAGTGGAACACTGAGTTCTGAATGCATTCTGGGAAGCCCACATTTAAGCAGATAAAAATCAACCAAATCTACAGGAAAGAATGCATTTATATATTGTTACTAAATAGCAAATGCATCTTGCTTTTTATCTTTTTCCAGTATTACTTTATTACTTATTTATTTATTAATGTGTCTGTGTGGCTGCACATTTCCCGTGGCAATTGGTTCTTGCTTTGTAGCCCAAGTCAGCGGAGTCAGTAGCCGTCAAGTCATCAGCAGGATAACTTGTGAGAGTTGGTTCTTTCTAACCATGTCGGTTCTAGGGATTCAAACTAATGTTCTTATGCTTGTGGCAGTCCCTTACCCCATGAGTTCATTCATCTGCCCTGGTTTTTGACACGTTCTTATCTTTGTGTGTGTTTCTGTCTGTTTCTGTCTCTGAGTGTGTGTGTCTTAACATATGTGTGTGGCAGTTAGGGGACAGCCTTGGGTGGCAGTCTTCGCTTTCTACCGTGTTGAGACAGTTCTTTTGCACTTTTCCTGTGTAGACCAGGCTCGCTGGCCCGTGGGCCTTCCAAGGATTTGTCTCCATTTCTCCATCCCTCCTTAGACCACTGGTGTTATAGACGCTCATTACTGCATCTGGCTTTCCATAGGCTCTGGAGAGCTGAACTCAGATGCTTGGGCTTGCAAGCTGTTTTACCCAGTGGGTCATCCTGGATGCCCTGACGCATTCTTAATGCAATGATGGGCTTCAACTCTAGCACCAGAATTGGGAGAGCTGTTGTCCACATCTTCATCATCATGTGAAGACTTCTGCTTTAGTCTTAAGCTGATGTGTGGGACTCTGCCTTAGTAAACATGTTTTCTCTTCCCCCACAGGCCCAGGCTTTGGCTGCCCAACCATACCAAGAAGCAGGGATCATAAACAGCTCTGACACTGGCCAAGCCCCCCTGTTTGCTGCACCCCCCCCACCGCCACCCCCCCTAGCTTAAATATGTCTGGTCTGGAAGCATAGCAGGGAAAGTCCTTAGTGCTCCTTAGGAAGAGAGAAAAGAAAACATGGTGCGCAGTCCTCAGGGGCTGGAGAGGGGTTCTGTGGTTGGCGTGCTGGATGCCCCTTGCCGCGGGAGGGACCCTGTTCTTTCTAGTCCCTACGTGGTTGTCTAACACCCCATCCGTGACTCCAGAGTTCTACGGGATCGACTTCTTTCCGGGGCTCTTGGAGACCCAGTTGTTTGTTTTTTTTTATCTTATTTTTCATATGTGTGGCCAAGACATTTCATGCACATAAAATGCTGAAAAATAAAGAAAGTACTCTTGAATCTTAATCTCAAATTTTGGTGCTATAATACTGGTACCACACTATACTCCTAGACAAATAGGCCTTAGCTTTTTCCTTAAAATTGGAACTATTGTATTTATACTTATTTTCCCCAAATCCATACCAGACAAAGTCTGTACTTGTAGGAAATTTCACAAAACACAACTTGAGCTGGGTGTGGTAGTANCTGCCACAACAGGAGGCCTCAGGTTGAAAGTGAGGTGGGGCTGATACCTGGTAGCATGTGATAAGACAGAGAGTTGGGGCTGAATCTGGAAGCCAAGCATCTTAGGACCAGGACCATGGGGGAACACTGACAAGCAATCTCCAGGAATCCATTCCATGGAGACATTTTCCTCTGTGTGCTGCTGGCTTGGGATTTTGTTTTTACGTTTGTTCATTCCACCGATAAGTGAAAAGCTGGTAAACTAGTTCTGTGATGTTTCATTGTCATTATTAAAGAAAGAAAGAGTTTTATTCAGAAGCTGATCACAAACATGGCATTAGTGTTCCCGTGAATGAGAAGCTTCCCAGAAGCTGGATCATACAATATGTCCGATGTAGTCCCGTTACATCATAAATCGTGTGTGTGGCATTTGATGAGCTGGGCATGTGAGGAGGGCGTCTTGGGGCTAACTGTTGAATACCAATTCGTCTTTTCGTCAAGTGGCTTAGGGTGGTTAGATCAGATAGAAAAGCCTTCATAAAAGTCACATGGATGCTCTTCAAAAATGCTTTAGTGCTGGGTATGGAATTTCAAAGAACTGACTGCTTTAAACAGTCACAATGAGGATGTGGGGCAGCTGTGATATCAGGTCAGCCCAGTAGACTCAGCTATGAGATGGGGGTTAGCACAGTAGACCCAGCTAACCGACGCGACTAGGGTCGTAAGACACAGGGCAGAAGACCCAGCTGTGAGATGGGGGTCAGCGCAGTAGATCCAGCTGTGAGATGGGGTCAGGGCAGTAGACCCAGCTGTGAGATGGGGCCAGGGCAGCTAGAACCCAGCTTGTTCGGAGATGGAGTCGGTCAGTCGGCAGTAGACCCAGCTGTGGACGTCCGACCTGGAGAGGGTCAGGGCAGATAGACCCAGCTGTTGAGATTGGGTCCAGCCGGCATGAGACACCCACAGACCCAGCTTGTGAGATCTCGGGGTCAGGAGCGGCAGCCCATGACACCCACCGGCTGTGAGATGCGGCGGGTCCAGCACTGTTAGACCCAGCTGTTGAGATTGGAGGTCACGGGGCAGGAGCGAAGACCCAGCGTCAGAGATGGGGTCAGGACCACACGCATAGATCGGACTATGACAGCCTAGACCCAGCTGGGAGATGGCGCAGTCTAGTGGGCAGGGCGCAGACCCAGACCTGTGAACGATGGGTTCCGTTCAGCTAAACTACACCGGCAGGCGGAGACCCCCACAGCTGTAACCATACGAGATTGCGAGCAGTCCATGTCTCGGCAGCCCAGAGCCCAGCTGTGAGACTGGGGCTGTAGTCGTAGCACCGTAGACCCAGCGCGATGCAGGATAGAAGCACAGTCAGGGCAGGCAGACCCAGCTTCCATGAGATTGTGCGGTTCCCAACGAGCCCAGCCTAGACACCACAGCATGGCTAGAGATGGGAACGTCCAGGGGCCAGTAACGACACCCACGCTGTGAGAATGAGGTGGGGTCAGGGCAGTAGACCCAGCTATGAGATGGGGTCAGCACAGTAGACCCAACTGTGAGATGGGGTCAGGGCAGTAGACCCAGCTGTGAGACGGGGTCAGGGCAGAAGACCCAGCTTTGTGGAATGGGTCAGAGCAGAAGCACCCAGCTTGTGAGATGCGGTACAGGTGGCCAGCTAGGCACCCACGCTGCATAGAAGACGCCGCGTCATGGCCAGCTAGACCCCCAGCCATGGTCGAGATTTCGCGTCAGTCGGGTCCAGCGCATGCAAGGGACCCAGCCTGTAGACCGATAGGGGTCCAGTTGCAGGGCCAGGCACAGCTGCTGCCTAGATCAGGGTCAGCGGAGCGAGCACGACCCACGCAGGCATAGTGTGAGATGGCGGGACAGGTTCCGCAGGCCAGACACGGTAGACCTCAGCCCGGTGAGAATCGGTGCATCCACGCCGCCGTCAGGGCAGCAGACCCAGCTATTAGATGGGGTCAGGGCAGTAGACCCGGCTGTGAGATGGGGTCAGGGCAGCAGACCCAGCTATTAGATGGGGTCAGGGCAGTAGACCCGGCTGTGAGATGGGGTCAGGGCAGCAGACCCAGCTATGAGATGGGGTCAGGGTAGTAGACCCAGCTGTGAGATGGGGTCAGTGCAGTAGACCCAGCTGTGAGAAGGGGTCAGGGCAGTAGACCCAACTGTGAGATGGGGTCAGGGCAGTAGACCCGGCTGTGAGATGGGGTCAGGGCAGCAGACCCAGCTATTAGATGGGGTCAGGGCAGTAGACGCAGCTGTGAGATGGGGTCAGCACTGTAGACCCAGCTGTGAGATGGGGTCAGGGCAGTAGATCCAACTGTGAGATGGGGTCAGGGCAGTAGACCCAGCTGTGAGATGGGGCCAGGGGCCAGTAGACCCAGCTGTTTTGGACGGGGCGTCAGGGCAGTAAGATCCAGCTGTCGAGATGGGTCAGCGCAGCCTAGACCCAGCTGTGAGATGGGGTCAGGGTAGTAGACCCAGCTGTGAGATGGGGTCAGGGCAGCAGACCCAGCTGTGAGATGGGGTCAGGGCAGCAGACCCAGCTGTGAGATGGGGTCAGCACTGTAGACCCAGCTGTGAGATGGGGTCAGGGCAGAAGACCCAGCTGTGAGATGGGGTCAGGGCAGTAGACCCAGCTGTGAGATGGGGTCAGGGCAGCAGACCCAGCTGTGAGATGGGGTCAGCACATGTATTAGTCACTTTTCTGTTGCTGTGATAAAACACCAGACCACGGAAGTTATAGAAAGGAAGAGTTTATTTGAGGCTATACGATTGATGGTTCCAGGGAATAGAGTCCATTGTGGCGGAGGTGTGGGCTGCTGGATCTGGAGCAGCAAAACCAAGGGTCACATCTCACAAAGACCACAGGAAACAGAGAGGAAAGCAACTGTACATCACGAGGCTTGTTTAAGCTCACTAAGCCTGCCCTCAGTGACACACTTTCCTGCAGCATGGCCACGCACCCCAAGACCTCCAAAAACAGCTCCAACAACTGGAGACAAACGTCTGAAACCCTAGAGCCTATGGGGGACACACATTCAAACACCACATTCCACTCCCTGTGCCCCCATAGGGCTCCTGACCATATAAAATGCAAAATGCCATTTAGTCCAAACCTTAAAAGTCCCCACAGTGTTTACCAGTCTCAATGCCATTCAAAAAAGTCCACAGTCCAACGGGGTCTCTTCCCCTTGAGGACTTCAGGCCAATCTACCCCTAAACTGTAAGCTCCTGAAAATCAAAAGACAAATTACAAACTCCCAAAAATACAGTGGAACTGAATTACACATTCCCATTCCAAATAGTAGGAATAGAGGCATAGTTGAGTGCGAAACCCATGGACCCAAAACAAGACGAAAACAAGCAGGCAAACGCCAAGTCCTGTAGATCCACATTGCAGCTTCATGTGCAACTTCTGGACTTGACTTCCAAAGGGCCTTAGATGGCTCAGCCCCTCCAACTTTGTTTGAACTGAACATAACATCTCTTTCTTGGACAGCTACCACTCCCTGTATGCAGCTCTCCTTGGCAAAAATATCTCACAGGTCTGGCATCTCGAATCTCTTGGGGGGTCTCTGATGCCCACCAGCCTTCACATTCACAGCTTCAGGCAATGGCCTAATCAGGGCCTTCTTTAATTCAGGGACACCCATGCTGTACTCTGCCTGGCCTCTGCCTCTGTGGCTCTCTGAAATGTGGAAGAACTGATGACCCCTTCACTCTTGCAAACTTCAAACCTCCAAAGCCAGCACCACGTGAAATTAATTGCCGATTTTGGCTGCAAGTTCGGGATCGACTCTCTCCTACTTTAACCACATTTGCCAATTTTTCTCTGCCCTGGACTGTTGGAGGATTAGCTGGGTGTGGTCTTGTTCCTATGAAGCTACTGATTCTTTTGTTTACTTGTAAATCTCCAGGCCTCTCCTTAATGGCTTTTAATCTCCTTTGAAAGGGAGCCTCTCCTTCTCAAGCCTTGGCCCCCACCTTTAATCTTCCTAGTGCGAGTTTTCAGATCCAAACGTACATTCTGCATTTATTTCTGCCCCCATCTGCTCTTTTCACTGTAGATCTCTATAATATTCACCATTAAAAAGCCACGCCACCATTTTCTACATTTAAGCTGTTCTTGAAATATCCTCCACCATAGACATCAGTCCATTGCGCTTTTTAACTTAGCGTCAGGCAAGCATTTGGGCTGGTGGGCAAACTGCTGCCAGACTCTTATCAAAATATCCCAGTGTTGCTGCCTAAGTCTTTATTTTCCCCTGGAACTATATCTTTTGCAGCCATGATTTCTTCCAGGCCTCCACTAGAATGGCCCTTTAAGCTCTGCTTACAATAGTCAACAGCCTTTCCAGCCCAAAGTTCCAAAATCTTCCACACTTCTCCAGACATACACATGGTCAGGTTCTTCACAGCCAACACCCCACTTCTGGTACCAATAACTGTATTAGTCACTTTTCTGTTGCTGTGATAAAACACCAGACCAAGGAACTTATAGAAGGAAGAGTTTATTTGAGCTTACGATTGGTGGTTCCAGGGAATTAGAGTCCATTGTGGCAGGAGGCGTGGCAGCTGGATCTGGAGTGGCAAACTGAGGGTCACATCTCGCAAAGAGCACAGGAAACAGAGAGGAAGCAACTGTACATCACGAGGCTTGTTAAGCTCACTAAGCCTGCCCCCAGTGACACACTTCCTGCAGCATGGCCACACACCCCAAGACCTCCAAAAACAGTGCCACCAGCTGGAGACAAACGTTTGAATACCTAGAGCCTATGGGGGAAACACATTCAAACCACCACAGCACAATAGACCCAGCTGTGAGATGGGGTCAGCTCAGTACAGCCAGCTGTGAGATGGGTCCAGGGCAGTAGACCCAGCTATGAGATGGGGTCAGCACAGTAGACCCAACTGTGAGATGGGGTCATTGCAGTATTGCATAGACCCAGGTGATATGCTCTGTTCCTGAGGAGCCAAAAGCTGCTGCATAAGTTCTTTGTCTCAGCACAATTTAAGCTACAAAATTTAGAATGGCATGCTGTTGTCCTACAAAGACTGAGCACTTACCTATTCCACCTCTTCATCCTCTAGGGAAGGGGTCACTCCATTGATAGATATCCTCACTTTGAGGCCATCCCAGCAAACTAGTAAAGAACATGTCCAATATACAGCTAATTAGGGTCAGAGTTAACTTGAAACAGAATAAAAATGATTTTAAAAACTTCGCTGGTGTGTGTTTTAAATTTTTAATTCACATGGTTTTTATGCTATGTCTCATTAACTTTTTAGCTCCTTGCAAATTCATTTGCAACAGCTTGAATAAAAACATGTGAGAGATTCGCAGTGGAATATTTGGTGTTGTCTGTAGCCATTAAAAGCAGGTGATTGGGGCTGGAGAGATGGCTCAAGGGTTAAGAGCACCAACTGCTCTTGCAGAGGACTGGGTTCAATTCCCAGCACCCACATGGCAGCTAAGAACCGTCTTTAACTCCAGTTCCAGGGAAATCTGACATCCTCTTCTGACCTCTGCAGCATTGCATGACCCAGCTGCACAAACCTACATGCAGACAGTACACTCATACACATAAAAACATAATAAAAATTAAAAAAACAGGTGATTAATGGGCTGGAGAGATGACCTAGTGGTTAAGAGCACCAACTGCTCTTGCAGAGGACCTGGGTTCTATTCCCAGCACCCACGTGGTGGCTGAAAACCGTCTTTAACTCCAGTTCCAGGGGAATCTGACACCCTCTTCTGATCTCCGTGGCATTGCATGACACAGGTGCACAAACCTGCCTGCAGACAGTACATTCATACACATAAAAAAAATAAAATAAAAATCAGATAAAAAGAAGCAGGTGATTAAATAGTGTGCAGCCACTGGGAGAGTTCATGTTCATTTTCAGAAGTTAAAGGCGTCTTTGTTCTGATCCTGGGCTTCAGAGGCGGGGTGGGCTCCCTACAACCATAATGAGTGGTTTATGATTTTCCGTGCTACTGTTTGACCAAGCCCAGTTTTAAAAGCAGCTGGAGGCCATGTTCAAGGTACCCAAATGTCACAATATCTCTGTGATTATAGAAATGTGTATGTCAAGAGAGAAACCCGGGTCTGGGGGAGATCTGCACTCAGACTCACAGAGAGCAACCCTCCAGGGGACAGGAGTCAAGATGGAACTCACAGAGAGCAACCCTCTATGAGACAGTATTCAAGATGCAACTCACCCCCAGATCAAGCCGTTTACAATCACCTTTTCCTCAAGATCAGGCATCTCCAGAAGCAAAGTTGGGAGCAGTGAGAAGACTAGAAAGAAGGAAACAAATGTGTACTTGAAAAATACAAAGAGCTGGGGAGGTTCACTGGGGTACCAGGGCAGAGGACTCGGTTTCCTCTAGACTTGTCTGTAGAAACCTCTACTGTGAAAACTCTCATAGCTTGCACTTTGAAATGTTTTCCTGTTCTTTAAATAAAAAAAAAAATTAATGCGTAAGGGTGTTTGGCCTGCATGTATGTAAGTGCACCACGAGAGTACAATGACTACAGAGGTCAGAACCATGTGTTAACTGTTGAGCCACCTCACCAGCCTCTATTTATCTATTTATTTATTTATTTATTTATTTATTTATTTATTTATTTATTTATTTATTTATTTTAGTTAGTTAGTTAGTTAGTTAGTGTTGAGTAGACACGCCACTCTACCAAAGAATCTCGAGAGTCCAAAAACTGTGGAGGAAAAGCTTTAAGAAAAGAACATTACATCAAGGAAAAAGTACAGAACACAACACAGAGACAGTGACAGAGACAGATTGACGCATCAGGCTGAGCACACTCCCATGGGACTGGAGGGCAGTGGCCCCGAGGTCCAATCCTCTCCCACTTTTATTCCCAGTTAGGGGATTTCCACTTCGGTTATAGTGACCTTTTCTCTGATTGGTGGGGTCTTGATGGTTGCAGACCAGGCAGTCTTTCATTGGATCAGTCCACCTGTTCTGTACCGCTTTGTTTGAAACAATGGTTGTGTTTAGGATCATGAAGCCCCTTGGAGAGTAGTGGGCTCCTTAAGGGATGAGAAGCACTCCTACAGGGCTGGGAAAGTTCACCCTGACCTCAGGGAGCTCTGGGAACTAGGAACTCAAGGTGGGAGGGAGTAACCGTGGGAACCAGACCTGCTTCAACCAGAGAGTTGCTTAACTTTTTCTGACCTAGTCCTAACATTAGTTAGTTAGTTATTCTTATTTTTTTTATTTATTTTTGTATGTGTATGAATGTATTGTCTGCATGTAGGTTTGTGCATCTGTGTCATGCAATGCCACGGAGGTCAGAAGAGGGTCCCAGATTCCCCTGGAACTGGAGTTCTCCTGGAATTGGAGTTACAGACGGTTTTTAGTTGCCATGTGGGTGCTGGGGATCGAACCCGGGTCCTCTGCAAGAGCAGTCAGTGCTCTTAACCGCTAGGCTATCTCTCCAGCCCCAGTTATTCTTATTTTTAATGTTAATCTGAAAACACTCTGCGAGATGATTAAAAATGAAACAGTCCTCTAGTGGTTAGGAGATGTTATAAGCCACAATAAGAACTTGTCACCCTTTATAGAGAAACCACAGTTTGCGGATTAGCATACCATCCAAACATCTGTGTCTATGCTCACAGCTTAGCTTGACATAATAATTGGTACTGCTTAAATGCCTGTACATCCAATAGCTTGTGCTTTGTTAGTATGACTAAAAAGGGTATCACTGGAAAAGCTGTCAACCCATGAAGGGAAACAACCTGAACAGACTGGAGTCCAAAATGACAACTGTCTCTTTCAAGATGCAATGAGATAGGTTATCGACGCTTGATGTTTTCCTTCCTACCTTGGATCTCCACTTGTGCCCCTTTCCCAAGCCCAGGGAACAAACTGCGGAAAGAGGAGGCGTGGTAGATTGTAAGGGCTGCAGAGAGATAGGGTGAATCGTGAGACTACAGGAATTAGTCTGGACTCCTAATTGATCAACTGCCTGTGCATACAAGCTTCTCCAGTCTGGCTATGGAACCTTGGGTTGTTCAAAAATTTGGCATAGATACTTGCAAAATGCACAACATTACCTAAGTTGTATGACATACTGAGTAACATCGTGTTATCTGCAAACAACTGTGTCATTATATTGTAGAATCCCTTAAAAAAATAAAATAAAAAAGAGAAAATAAACAGATCAACTGGATTAAATAGGCTTCAGACAAAGAAGGGGAAGTATCCATTTTAAATCAAAATAAGCAATAAAAAAATAAAAAAAAAAAAAAAAAAAAAATTAAAATTGCAGCCTACAAAAAAAAAAATGAAACAGAGATGGGGCTGGAGAGGTGGGTTGGTGGTTAAGGGCATTGGCTGCTCTTGCAGAGGACCCAGGTTCAGTTCCCAGCACCCACATGGAGACTAACAACTGCCTCTAACTCCCGTTCCAGGGGATCCAATGCCCTCTTCTGGCCTCCTTGGGCACTGCAGGACATATGTGTTCTTATACATATGCAGACAAAACACTCCCACACATAAAATATAAATAAGAAATACTTTTGCCAGGTGTGGTGGCACACGCCTTTAATCCTAGCACTTGGGAGGCAGAGGCAGGCAGCGATCTTTGTGAGTTCAAGCCAGCCCTGGTCTACAGAGTGAGTTCCAGGACAGCTGGGACTACAGGGAGACCCTGTCTCAAAAAGACCAAAAAAAAAAAAAAGAGAAAGGAAAGAATAAATATACTTTTGTGGTCTTTTTTGAGACAGGGTCCCCTTGGAATTTCAGTGACGTGTAGCCTGGCTCTCGTTCCTCCAAATGCGTGTCTCGGACATGAGCCTGTCGATTGGCCTTGACATACAGCTCGCAGGAGTGCATGGGCATTTGAGTCGTCTAGACCCTGGCAGCCAAATAACATACATCTTTCTTATTTAAAAAATAAGAAGCCGATGTCAGGTCTTCCGTTGAATTCGCAGCACTGGTGACACATCTCTCTTCCCACAACGACTGCTCCCTCCGTCTGACCTGTAAGTTATTAAACACATACTGCAGTGTAGGAGAGCTAAACTAATATGCTCTCTTGTCCATGATTCCAAAGAAAGCCCTCATTCTGCATTTGTTCTCATCCTACTCCTGGAAAGAGATCATCCCATGTCATAGATGTAGGCAGCCTGGGCTCTCCATTCCCTGCATACTCTTGACTGGCTCCTCTCCTCCACATTTGCTTCTCTTTTTATAAATTTTATTTATGTTCTCTACTTGTTAATGAATGTACTGGTTCGTACTGCAAGTCTGTGACCACCGCGCGTGTGTTGCCCCCACCCTGCGCGCCAAGCCAAGAGGCCCGAGTTCCTCCTGGATGATACCGGTGAGGATCGGATTATGGAGTTCCCTGGAACTTGGAATGGGTTTTGAGACTCGTGAGTATCTCGCGTCGTCCTCAGGACCAGAAGCCGATGTGGGTCTGGGGTATCGAACCCGGTTCCTCGTCTGAGGAGAGAGTAGCAGAGGCAGAAGGACTCTAGAACCGCCTCGAGGTAGCAGCATCTCTCCAGCCCCTCATTCTTTTCTTTCTTTACAGGGACATGTAGATGCAGTCAGGTACATGGGAGGCTTTCTCCTTTGCTTTCCTGTCCCCCCTTAATTTAGCTGCCTGATTCTCCTTGTAACACATGGTTAAGAAGCAACCAATTACATTAAAAGCATAATTCTTTGGTAAATATATGCATGAATACAATGTGTTTAGATCATGTCTACTTACCTACTCCCTCCTCATTCCCCCTTCCAGGCCCTCCCCAAATTTCATCTCTCTCTCTCTCTCTCTCTCTCTCTCTCTGTCTCTCTCTTCTCTCTCCCTCTCTCATAATTCACTGAGTCCACGTCATGTGGCCCATGTGCACACAGTGTCCGGCAATCCACTGGAGCACGAACAGCCTACTGCAGGCCATACCACTGAAGAAAACATTTTCCTGCCGGGCGTGGTGGCGCACGCCTTTAATCCTAGCACTCAGGAGGCAGAGGCAGGCGGATTTTTGTGAGTTCAAGGCCAGCCTGGTCTACAGAGTGAGTTCCAGGACAGCTGGGGCTACAGGAAGACCCTGTCTCAAAAAGACCAAAAAAAAAAAAAACAAACAAAAAAAAAACACTTTCCCTCTTCCGGTGCCCATGGACTGCCAATGGCTCCTCAGTCAGGGGTGGGACCTCGTGAGCCCTTCCCTCTCCCTGCTGGAGTGTTGGCTTGTGCAGATCTTGTGCCAGCAACCACAGCTGCCCCCTCCTTGTGGTGGCCCATGAGCCTGGGGGGTAGGGGAGGTAGGTGTCCTGTGAAGGGTGAGCACTGCACAGTCCCTCGTTCTCTGAGCTTTGACCAGTTGTGAGACTCTATATTAAAGAAGCTTCTGTAATAAAGGAATTCATCTAAGGAAATAAGGACAAGAACTTGGAAGTCAGCTTCATAGAGAAGCAACCGTATCAGACTCGCGATACACTCAAGGGAAGAAGTCATACATTTTGACGTTTTGGATTAAAGAGCTCTGCCTCGGTGTCTCTGCGACCTCATGTTGTACTTGATTTACTACTACTGAGCCTTCATACCCTTCTGAATCTGTTTAAAAAATATTTTATGTGTATGGGTATACTGCCTACATGTAAAGTGCACCCATATCATGCAATGTCCCCAGAGGTCAGAAGAGGGCATCAGATCTCCTGGAGTTATGGATAGTTGTTAGCCACCATGTGTGTGGTGGGAACTGAACCCTGGTCTTCTGCAAGAGCAGCCAGTGCTCATAACCTGTGTGCCATGTCTCCAACCCCACCCCTCACTATCTTTATTTAAACAATATATATTAGAAATATTTCTGCTTAACAGCTTTCCATCCGGAACACTGACCAAAGGACAATACAGTCTGCTTTTCACTGTAGCTGTAGCACATGAAAGAGGTAAATAAACCCCTTTGAAATAACTTTGGAACCTGGCCATATTCAGAACATTGTTTCTGTGAGAAAAAGAACTTCAGCTTTAAGAATATGATTCATTTGAAGTTGGCTATCTCCCGTGAGCACTTGTTAACCAAAATCTTTTCATGTGGTGGCATTAAATCCGAGAGGCATGTCTTGGTTTTTACCTTGGTAAATATTTTCATTGTGGAAACCCTGTCCCGTTTGCTTCTTGTGTTTTATCGTGTTGGACACTTGGCACTGGATGTTGGATGTTAGCAGCTGCTCATCGTCTCAGGAGATTTCAGCTTTCCATTGCCTGTCTCTTCTTCTGGGAACATGAGTGACCCTCTTTTATGTTCTCTCCTGATGCTTGGTGTGGCCATGTGACTGGGTCTGCACCCCCAGACAGCAAGCACAGATGACTCGAGGAACTTGTTCCTTATCTGCATGAGAGGAAATCCCTCACCAGGGACTATTCAGTTGGCATGGCGGCCATCAGAGTCACCCCAGAGGCAGCTGTTAATAAGGCAGAGATGCCGCTTGCTTGGGTCTCCTCTGACTGAGCCGGAGCTGCCCACCATGCCACAGGACTTGCCTGGGATTGTTGCCTAGGAGATAAATATGCTTCAATGCTTAGAAAATGCTTTATTTTTATTTTTATTTAATTTTTTAAAATTTTATTTATTTCTGTATGTGTATGAGTGTACTGTCTGCATGTGGGTTTGTGCACCCGTGTTGTGCAATGCCGCGGAGGTCAGAAGAGGGTTTTGGATTCCCCTGGAACTTGAGTTCTCCTGGAATTGGAGTTACAGATGGTTCTTAGCCGCCATGTGGGTTCTGGGGATCGAACCCGGGTCCTCTGCAAGAGCAGTCGGTGCTCTTAACCGCTAGGCTATCTCTCCAGCCCCCTGAAAATGCTTTATTTTTAATTGACACATAATAATTGCTCATATTCATGGGGCACTGTATGACATTTTAACCAGATGATGTTGAACACACAGTGTTGAGATTAGGTAACTACCATATCCAATGCCTCAAACATCCGTCATTTCTCTGTGGTGAGAACATTCAATTCCTCTCTTGTAGCTTCAGTGAGCTACACACAATGAACTGCTATTAATGAGAATTAGTCTAGAACACCAGGCCTCATTCTTTTTCTTCCCATGAACCAGCCTTTCCCTGGCTTGTCCGCACTGCCTCCCCTAGTCTCTGGTTAAGTACTAGTTCCGTCTCCACTTGATGAGATCAAGCCTTTTAGCTCCCACGTGTGAGTGGGATCATGTGATATCTGTTTAACTGTGCTGTTCTTGGCACCACTAGCTTTTGGGGCTCTCTTAGAGAAGCTTAGCTTACTGTACACTACTAGTAGAAAAGTAGTTTATGATGTCTCCTGCTGCATTTTACCTCAATATGCCGAACAGTCAAACTATACACAAAGTTCTTTTCTTTTCTTTTTTTTTTTTTTTTTGTCCTTTTTTGAGACAATGTCTCCCTGTAGCCCCAGCTGTCCTGGAACTCAATATGTAGACCAGGCTGGCCTTGAACTCACAGAGATCCACCTGCCTCTGCCTCCTGAGTACTAGGATTAAAGGTGTGCACCACCACTCCTGGCAAAGAAAGTTATTTTCTTCATAAATAGAAATCCAGATATATTCAACTATTTTCCTTTGGCTCTGAGAATGATTTTTCTCTAGATATTCAGAAACATGTAACTCCAATTTAATATTGTATTCAAACATAAAATTATATTTACCAGAGACAGATGTATTTTCCAAAGAGTTATTATCTGAAAGAGGTCATTTCTTTGGCCATTTATTATGTCCATGAAAGAAAACTAAGTATAGTAACTACCTCAGAAGCATGTATCTTGGATATATTATTTCATAATGATCCTGTTATAATTAGGGCCAAATTCTGTTAGTGATAAAACGGATCTTCAAGAAACAACACTCCTTATGAGTCACTTGTTAATCTAGTAACAAAAGATGCATAAATCAAGATTAATATTACTGAATTTAAAAAATTAAGTGTAAAAAATATTAAGTGTAAGGCTGACAAGGTATTCTATAGGTAAAGCAACTTGTCAAGCCAAACTGACAACCTCGGTTCAATTCCCAGAACCCAGCTTTGGAAAGGATTGACCATAGAAAGTTGTCCTCTGATCTCCACATGTGGGAGGTAGCATGTACACCCAGACGCACGCGTACATCATACACATACATCAAACACTTATACACAAAACCATATACACATACATCATACACAGGTACTCAGACACAACCACATAATAAATAAATGAAATTGTTTTAAAATGTAAACGGAAATCTCAAATAAATCGCTGAAAATAAAAGTGAAGCTTAGAGTGAAGGTGGACTATAGTTTATGGTTTTTGTTTCTGCTTACGGTTTGTCCTAGCTAGCGGTATTTCTTAGAAATAGCTGATTTTTTGGTATATTTATTGGTTCGATTTCTTTTCCTCACAAAGCAAAATAGTACAATTTAAGATTTTATGTGAAGTTTTCTTAAAATCAAAATAGACAATAACAAAACAATCTAACGAATGAAAATTAAAATACACAGTGCCAAGTTGGCCCACAACCAGAAGTGAACATGTGGGCTCTGGACAGACAAGGCCTGCACTTCTCCCTCACAGCTCTGGAAGCGAAAATGCAGTAGGCGGTCTGAGGAGTCTGTGGCTTAGTAACCTCTAAGGCCACATTCTTAGTGGAACACTGAGCTCTGAATGCATTCTGAGGAAGCACATTTACAGAGACAAAATAAACACTATCTACAGGAAAAGAATGCATTTATATATTGTTACTAAATAGCAAATGCATCTTTTGCTTTATCTTTTTCCAGTTCATTATTTATACTTATTTATTTACTTAATGTGTCTGTGTGTGCACATACATGTGTGTGGTTGTGTGCATGTGTAGTCAGAGGATAACTTGTGAGAGTTGGTCTCTTTTTCTACCATGTCAGTGCTAGGGATCAAACTCAAGTTATTAGGCTTGGTGGCAAGCTCCCTTTACCCCATGAGTCATCTCATCTGCCCTTGTGTATTTTGAAGTTTTATCTTGTGTGTGCTCGTGCCTGTCTCTGAGTGTGTGTGTCTTAACATATGTGTGTGGCAGTTAGGGGACAGCCTTGGGTGGCAGTCTTCGCTTTCTACCGTGTTTGAGACAGTCTCTTTGCACTTCCCTGTGTAGACCAGGCTAGCTGGCCAGTGGGCTTCCAAGGATTCTGTCTCCATTTCCCATCCCTCCTTAGAACACTGGTGTTATAGACGCTCATTACTGCATCTGGCTTTCCATAGGCTCTGGAGAGCTGAACTCAGATGCTTGGGCTTGCAAGCTGTTTTACCCAGTGGGTCATCCTGGATGCCCTGACGCATTCTTAATGCAATGATGGGCTTCAACTCTAGCACCAGAATTGGGAGAGCTGTTGTCCACATCTTCATCATCATGTGAAGACTTCTGCTTTAGTCTTAAGCTGATGTGTGGGACTCTGCCTTAGTAAACATGTTTTCTCTTCCCCCACAGGCCCAGGCTTTGGCTGCCCAACCATACCAAGAAGCAGGGATCATAAACAGCTCTGACACTGACAAGAAACCATGTTATGCTGTCTGTTAGCTTAAATATGTCTGGTCTGGAAGCATAGCAGGGAAAGTCCTTAGTGCTCCTTAGGAAGAAAACATGGCTGAGAAAGCCTCAGGGGCTGGAGAGGTGGGATTTGTTGTGTGAGAGTGGCTGGATGTCCCTTGCACAGGACACCTGGTTCATTTCCTAGTACCTATCGTGTGTCTAACAACATCCTGACTCCAGTTCTAAGGGATCTGACTTCTTTTCCTGGCTCTGTGAGTACACAGTTGCTACACATATGTGTGGCCAAGACATTTCATGCACATAAAATGCTGAAAAATAAAGAAAGTACTCTTGAATCTTAATCTCAAATTTTGGTGCTATAATACTGGTACCACACTATACTCCTAGACAAATAGGCCTTAGCTTTTTCCTTAAAATTGGAACTATTGTATTATATACTATTTTCCCCAAATCCATACCAGACAAAGTCTGTACTTGTAGGAAATTTCACAAAACAAACTTGAGCTGTGTGTGGTAGTACAAGCCTTTAATCCCTGTACCTGGGAGGCAGAGGCAGGTGATCTCTATGAGACTGAGGCTAGCCTGTTCTAGTAGTGAGTTCCATACCAGCGTGGGCTACAGGGAGACCCGTGTCTCAAAAACCACCACCCCAAAACAACAAAATACCCCAATAAAATCCCCCAGACCTGAGTGGATGGCACATGCCTGTACTCCCAGCACTCAGGAGGCAGGAGCAGGTAGATCTCTGTGAGTTCAAGGCCAGCCTTGTCTACATATTATGAGTTCCAGGACAGCTGGGGCTACAGGGAGACTCGTCTCACAAAGACCAAGGGAAAAAAAAACTCAAACTATTTATTTTAACATACAAATAAGGGACAATCTTGAAGAGGAAACAAAATTCCCAGCAAGCACAGCAGCAGAGTTTGTGTCCTGTGGGCAGACCTCTAGGCGAGGCCTGGCAAGGTACCCGAGGGCCAAACCTGCCTGACGCTTGTTTTGACCAAGAGCTAAGAGAGAATTTTACAGTTAGAATGTTTTTTTTTTTTTAAACCAGACAGAGAAGCAGGGCATGGTGGCGCACACCTTTAATCCTAGCACTTGGGAGGCAGAGGCAGTGGATCTTTGTGAGTTCAAGGCCAGCCTGGTCTACAGAGTGAGTTCCAGGACAGCTGGGACTACAGGGAGACCCTGTCTCGAAAAGACCAAAAAAAAAAAAAAAAAAAAAAAAAAATCCAGACAGAAAAAAACCCAGAGAGACTATTTGGGGACACATGAAAACTGATATGAAATTCAAATTATTGGTGTTCATAAACAGTCTCACAGGGACACTTGCATTGGCATGCATTTTCTGTCGCTGTTTATCAGTTACAGTAAGATTTAAGGCCTGCAGGGCCTAAAACATTACTCCCTGTCCTTTATTGAGAAAGTTTGCCAGGCCTTTCTCCAGAATATCTGAGGTTAAAAGTGTGGGGCAGGCATGAGGAATGTAGATTTGGGAATTACCCACAAAAAGCAGTAATTTAAAATGTGGGACTTGATAGAGACAAGGAAAAGACTGGGAAAAAAAGGGTCAGAGAAAGCACCTGGTTAAGAAGCCCTGGTGACGAGCTGGAGAGGGCCATTCACAGAAGAAGACAGAAAAGGCCTCCAGGAAGCCAAGCAGGACTGCCCTCAGGAGAACATGTGAGTCAAGACGGAGATCTCAGAGAGACTGGGCGACAGCATCAGGCCATGGGACGTGATGGAATGAATTGGTTGCTTTGTAGAAAGCAGTTTCTGTGAGACAATGGAGCATAGAGGACCAGCACTAAACAGTATGGTTGGGTGAGGGGATGCACATCTGTGCTCCCAGCATCTGGGAGCTGGAGGCCGGAAGGTGAGGAGTTCAAGGTCACTCTCAAGGTCAATGCCAACCTGAGTTACAGAAACCTCATCTCAAAACAAACACCCATGAAGCTTATTCTGAAAGGATTGAAAAGCCAAAGGGAATTAATTTGTTTTCCTGTTAGTTTTCATTGTATTGAGATGAAGCTGAAAGATGAAAGCAAGAAGAGAAACCAAGCAGAGAGAAACAATGAAAAGGAGTGGAGTAGACGCTGACGGAATGATTTAGCTGAGCATTAAAGGGACTCCGCTCCCGGTGAAGCAGCAAGAAGAAAGGACATTGCGGAATCACGGAGAGAAGTGAGGGCACACGGGTTCAGGAAAGGGTTGGAGGACATTAACACGCAGGTCCTGCATGGAATAAAGAAGTAGGGGAGGATGGTCATGTCGGCAGGGTTAGCCAATGACAGCCCTTGAGAAGCCAAGGACGTCCACTGCTGAAGGGGAGCGTCTGTGATCATCTTGTGACCTTTCACAGCAACTGGTCGCTTATGTACCGAGATGGAAAAGAAGATTAAGAGGGTAAAGGGCTAGAATGAATGCAGGAGATGCGAGAAAAAAAAAAAAAAGTCACGGGGAGGAAGAGGGCTTAAGAAAACTGTCCCAACTCCTCCTGCAGTCTGGTGAAAAACGCAGTAAGGCAGGATTAGGCAAAGGAGCGAAAAGTCGAACGAGGCCCAAGTGCCGTTTCTCTAAGCATACACCAGTGTTAGAAATCAGTTCAGGTGTGGTCTGTATCAGCTACTTAAATACCTGACAAGAAGAAAGAGGAGTTGCTTTGGTCACGGCTTGATGGGACACAGTCCCCCGTTGGTGGCCATGGCTACAGCCCGCGAATGTGGCCGCCCACCCCTTGACAGACAAGGAGAGGAGGTAAACCTAGGAGCTCAGCTGGGTTTCTCCTTTTGCTCCTTTTATTCAGCCCCAAACGTCAGTTAATCCTCTCCGGAAACAATCTGACATTCCCAGAGGTTCCTCTGGGAATACCATAGGTGTTTATCAATCCAATCAAGTTGACAGTCAGCATTAACCATCCCAGCATCACAGAGTAGAGTCTCTGTCATCCACCCACCACCAAGCAGTCTTTTTTTTTTTTAAATTAGTTTTTATTGATGCTTGTGGCATTTCATACATTTTTTCCAATTCAGTTCAGGCTTATTTCCCTTTCCCTCCCCCCCCCCCCACCCCATCCCAGATCATGCATTCTGCCATAACTGTCCTGCATCTTTCTCTTCAGTTTTTTTTTTTTTTCATTTTTAGCTATAAGTGAAATCCATGAGTACCAGCATCCTTCATGCAAAACCTATCTGCAGGCTGTGTGCCCAAACACCTACAGCCCCCCATCCATGGGGGGTGACAGGTTGTTTGTTCAATCAAGTTGATCAAATGAGTGTCCAGACTACATTGCTGTAGTTTCACCATTCACCCCAATCGCAGCCCTTACATTCTACCACGCCCCCCTCTTCCGCAGGGTTGTTCCCTAGGCTTAGAAAAGGGGCACAGGTGGATGAGAGGTAAAAAAAGTCCACTTCTCTGGAGCTGTTGACTTGGACTCTGGTCAATTCTGGCTGTTTTCTTTCATGGGCTGCAGTTTTTTTCAGGAATAACCTTCGATCCTACTAATGAAGACAAAGCAATTAGATATATAGGTATTTAAGCAGCACTAATAGTATGGTAGGTTACTTTAGCATAGACACATGTTGGATATGTTAAAATCCATGAATTACAATTTTCCCCCCTGTTAAATATGCAGGGTCTTACTGGGCTTATAACATCTCCTAACCTGTAGAGGATATCAGCTTGTGGCATCAGCCATGGGTTATTTCTCCAAGGGGAAAGCCAATAGCCAATTAGATTTGGATATACAGGCACGAATGGCTGCCTCTGCTGCACAGTATTTCCAGGCAGTGAGGTGTACCTGGTGCTGACGGTGTAGTCTTGCTTGATTCAGGGAGACCCATATTTGCTTTATGGTTTAGTGCCTTGGTAACACTCTCTGGCATCCAGAGGCCATCTGTAACTTGCATGTGTGGTCTCAAACATCCCTCCCTGGTTAACGTCAGGTCTTCGGCAGACAGAGATCTTATTGCCTCTGCCTCCTGTAGGTTATCCCGCAACTTAGAGGCAAGGAGCCTTACCTTTTGTGGGCTTGGATCCCCTGGCGAACATCCATCCTGGTAGAACAATCCATTGCTGATGTCAGAGCTTCCAGCAGTCTTTCTAGCAGGCACCAAAGAGACTGGGGATGCAGCTCCAAGGATGTCTCAGGAAGCTGCCTCGCTCCATGATGCCTGCAAGTGCCCTTCATGTGGAAGGAAGGGATCAGGGAATGAAGAAATGTCTGTGCTGCCGTCACTGGGAACAGATCTCACATGAGAGCCTTTGCCAGGGAACTATGTGCTGAGCCCCAGGGGCTGAGCTGAAACTGAGGAGCCCTTTGGAATGGAGCTGAACAATGAGTCATCTCACAGACGTTGCTCAGTGGGTCCCTTTCCCTCCCTCTCCCCTCCCCAGGAGACAGATTGAATGCACAACAGCTATGAAGCACTCCCTTGAGAGCAAGCCTCCTACAAGCTCATAAAAACTGAATGTTTTTCATTACAACTTCAGCAGTGACTTGCTTCCTTCCATGAATGGCACAGGGAAGAGTGGCTTCCCCGCCCCCAAGTAGTACAGAGTATTAGTTGAACCGAATGTCTACAAATTTTGATGATTTGAAAGTTAATATTCATAAACAGTTGGAGAACAGTGGGAGGGAAAGCTAATAAACACCTGAACTGTTTAATTATTTGGACGACCTTGGTGTTAGATAACATTTACTAAACTATGAAAAATTGCGGCCAGCGTGGTGGCTCACGCCTTTATCCTAGCACTTGGGAGGCAGAGGGCAGAAGCAGAGGCAGAGGAACTCCATAAGTCCAAGGCCAGTCTGGTATACATAAGTGAGTTCCAGGACAGCTACAAGGCTACAGGGAACCCTGTCTCGAAAAGACCAAAAAAAGAAAAAAAAAAAAAAGAAGAGAAAAATTGGGAAATATATTGAGCAAATGAAATAACTACATGTTTATATGTTGGGTTTATTGGAAATGGAAAAACAATCTTTGCTTTCTCAGATTCCATTTCACCCCATCTCCTGTCCCCCTCTCATTGCTACTGGCCCTAAATATTTCAGAGATTCAGCAAAATTAGGAGGAAAATAAATCACATATTCCAGAAGGTGGCTAATTTCCCAGTCTTCATGACAAGAATACCAATTTTCCCACGAAAAACAAATGTGGACAATTTAAGGGGTAAGTGAATCACTGATGCTCAGATTGTACGAAATAAGTCTGGAAAACCATCCCGCATCCTGAGTGTCCGTGGTAGAGTCTATACCGCATTAGGAACAAAACACAAAGACTTGCAGATTGACACGTGGCTTGTGTTATATAATGACTGGGGCACTTACCGGTACACTAAATAAATAGAGTGCCAAGATGAGAAGGTACACATAAAGTAGGAGAGACCAACCCCACTGGGAAGAACCCTCCTGAGATCCTCTCACAGAGTATCCTAGGTCAGTCAAGTGGACAACACGAAGTGCATCAGCGGCAACGTCCTGGAAGAAAGAAAGGAAGGAAGAGTGGAGGGGAAGTGATACTGGAATAAATAGATGAAGGGGAAGTCAAAGCTCAATTGAATTCTAAGCTCTGTGCTCACCAGTCAGTTTAGCCAGGTTGATAGAATGACGATATCCAAAGGAGAAGCCAGAAGATGCTCAAACCTTGGCAGATGGTATTGGAAATGAGGTTTATCGTTAAGTAAGTTTCCAAGGTCAACAGATCAAGAGAGAGGCCCCGAGTTCTAAGCTACTAGAGAGGGACAAGTGAACGGGACAGATGGGAGAGGAAAAAGCGGCTCGGACTGAATAAGACTGTGGGGGGAGTGCATTGCTAGGAGCACAGCAAACTGGTCCTGGCCGTCATATGCCAGAAAGAGGCTAACTATGCCCTCAGGGCTGGGCCAGTGGGACAAGCGCCTCGGCCAGTGGTAGCCGCGTAGAAAATTCACAAGAAGTGGCATCTATGCATGCTTTACTAGAGCCACTTCTCAAGCACTTGGGGCTGGGCTCCGCAGGCTGCTTATTCCTCCCAAAGTTACACGTGTAGTAATCTACTCCTCATTCCCTGGGGGAGCATGATAAAGGGGTACAGAGGCCAAGAACACTAGAAAATATTCTAATATTCTAATAGAATAGAACATGTGAAATGGGTATTGGATGATGTGATGTGTCCTAGCTGTGCCGGGGCCATGTCTTCTGGACAAAACACGCGTGACCACACCAACGTGTGTGGGAGGAAAAGGGTGTAGTCAGCTGACAGCTCCTGGGTGGCACAGTGTCAGGGAGCCCAAGGCGGGAACGCAGGGGCAGGAAACTGGAGGGGGGGGGGCAGGGGAGCGGAATGCACAGGCCATGGAGGAAGCTGTTACTGGCTTGTTCCCCGGCTGATGTCCAGCCTGCCTTCTTATAGGTACACAACAACCTGCCCAGGGTGCTACCACCCATGGCTGGCCCGTCCTCCCACATTGCCCCACAATCAAGACAATACCCACAGATGTAGCCACGGGCCAATCCAATGGAACCAAATCCACATTTGAGGCTCCCTCAACACAGATATGTCAAGTTGACAAAAAGCTATCCAGCACAGGTGTGAATGGGACGTCTGCATGTAAGTGACACCCAGTGTTGGTCAATGCGCAGAGGCAAAAAGGGGTGGGATGCCCGCTGGAATGGAGTAAAGACAGTGCTTCAGCCACCAGTGGGGTGCTGGAAGCTGAATCCCAGTCTCTGCAAGAGCAGTGGGCGATCTTAACCACTAGCCATCTCCAGCCTCCAGAAGAAGCTCCTCAAGAATCGAGCGCTCGAGAGACAAAGAGAACAGCGCGTAGCCAGGAATAGCAGTACCTGCTAGAAGGAGTGTGATGTCAGAGCCGGAATGTGGCCTCCCAAAGCCTGGCTGGGAATTCCGACGTGGCGTGACACTCTGCAAGCAGACAGTTCGGCGCTGAAGCAGCTCAGCACGTCTCCAGCCCCCAGCCGCCAACGTAAAGCGTCCTAGAATCAACCACGATGGTGGACTTCGGCAGGAGACAGGTGTAGGGGCGCTTATATGTTGGTAGGTGTGTGGTGTCGTTGTGGTGGCCGAGACAGGGTGCGTGCGCCTGGTTGAGTCGCTGTGCGGTGCGTGAAACTCACTCTGGAGACCGAGCGTGGCCTTGAACTCACAAAGAGTCCACACGGGCGGGGCGGAGGAGAGACGTGGGGGGAGGGCAGGATCTGGCTGGCAGAGACCCTGCCGCGTTCACCGGCAGCGTCGAGCTAGGCGGCACGAAGCACCGGGAGCTGAACTCCTAATCTCAGCGGAGAACTGCCTCATGTGCCGGAATCCCGGAGGACCCTGGGACCTCGCTCGTGGGGTGAGTCTAGCGTGTGGCAGCGGTCACAGGCGGGAAGCTCAGAGAGGGGTCACAGCAACAGTACATCATACAGCAGTATGAAAAAAGTAAAAAAATAACACAAAAAGAACAAAAAAACAAAGCCACTGCGGCCGCTGCCCGATGCGTAGATGAAAGCATGTCACCACGCCTGAGAGAGCAGGAAAGACGGACAGGAAAGGGGAATAGAGATCCACATGCAGGCCTGATCGAGACAGATGTAACTACCAGAATGATCTAGCTAGACTCAGACCTGAAGAGGCTAAACGCTACTCTCCACAGCCCCAGCCCAGTCCTGAAACCACATAATCAGGCTCTAATCGCAGAGGCCGCCTACTCAGCCCCAGAATCCCGGCAAAGCGCCGCTCCCGCGCTGCCACGTCAAAACTCAAAAACCTGAGTAACCTGCCACAGATCAAGATCGGTCTTTGGCCACTGGCAGGGAGAGCGAACAGGCCGCCCTCACGTCCAGGGACTGGAACTCACCTTCTCTGAGGCAAGGGCAGGTGTCTACTTTAAAACTACTGTCCCCCCTCCCCGCCGCCGCCATAGTGGAGCCATTAAAGCTGCCGCCACCTTCTCTATAGCGTGCCCGGGCGCCAACCAGTGCAGCAGACAGAGGCGATATCTTCAAGGCTCAAGGTCGCGCCTGAGGTGGCCGGGCGCACAATGAGTCAACGTATGAGCCGCCCGCATGTAACCACCCGACACAGGAAAGGGCTGGAACTAAGCTCCGGCCGTAAAGAAGCAGGCAGGTATCGGCGACGGATGGCTGCATGTAACGCTGCCGGCTGGGTGGACAGCGTTCAGGCCTTCGCAGGCCAGCGCACACAATTATTAGACTATGGCTGGTCGTTAACTCTGAGCTATTTCTTTTAGGCTTCTTTAGCCCCGCCCAACTCTTGGTTCCNAGCTGGGACTACAGGGAGACCCTGTCTCAAAAAGACCAAAAAAAAAAAAAAGGAAAGGAAAGAAATAAATACTTATTTTGGTCTTTTTTGAGACAATGTCTCCCTGTAGCCCCAGCTGTCCTGGAACTCAATATGTAGACCAGGCTGGCCTTGAACTCACAGAGATCCACCTGCCTCTGCCTCCTGAGTACTAGGATTAAAGGTGTGCACCACCACTCCTGGCAAAGAAAGTTATTTTCTTCATAAATAGAAATCCAGATATATTCAACTATTTTCCTTTGGCTCTGAGAATGATTTTTCTCTAGATATTCAGAAACATGTAACTCCAATTTAATATTGTATTCAAACATAAAATTATATTTACCAGAGACAGATGTATTTTCCAAAGAGTTATTATCTGAAAGAGGTCATTTCTTTGGCCATTTATTATGTCCATGAAAGAAAACTAAGTATAGTAACTACCTCAGAAGCATGTATCTTGGATATATTATTTCATAATGATCCTGTTATAATTAGGGCCAAATTCTGTTAGTGATAAAACGGATCTTCAAGAAACAACACTCCTTATGAGTCACTTGTTAATCTAGTAACAAAAGATGCATAAATCAAGATTAATATTACTGAATTTAAAAAATTAAGTGTAAAAAATATTAAGTGTAAGGCTGACAAGGTATTCTATAGGTAAAGCAACTTGTCAAGCCAAACTGACAACCTCGGTTCAATTCCCAGAACCCAAGCTTTGGAAAGGATTGACCATAGAAAGTTGTCCTCTGATCTCCACATGTGGGAGGTAGCATGTACACCCAGACGCACGCGTACATCATACACATACATCAAACACATTATACACATAAACCATACACATACATCATACACAGGTACTCAGACACAACCACATAATAATAAATGAAATTGTTTTAAAATGTAAACGGAAATCTCAAATAAATCGCTGAAAATAAAAGTGAAGCTTAGAGTGAAGGTGGACTATAGTTTATGGTTTTTGTTTCTGCTTACGGTTTGTCCTAGCTAGCGGTATTTCTTAGAAATAGCTGATTTTTTGGTATATTTATTGGTTCGATTTCTTTTCCTCACAAAGCAAAATAGTACAATTTAAGATTTTATGTGAAGTTTTCTTAAAATCAAAATAGACAATAACAAAACAATCTAACGAATGAAAATTAAAATACACAGTGCCAAGTTGGCCCACAACCAGAAGTGAACATGTGGGCTCTGGACAGACAAGGCCTGCACTTCTCCCTCACAGCTCTGGAAGCGAAAATGCAGTAGGCGGTCTGAGGAGTCTGTGGCTTAGTAACCTCTAAGGCCACATTCTTAGTGGAACACTGAGCTCTGAATGCATTCTGAGGAAGCACATTTACAGAGACAAAATAAACACTATCTACAGGAAAAGAATGCATTTATATATTGTTACTAAATAGCAAATGCATCTTGCTTTTTATCTTTTTCCAGTTCATTATTTATTACTTATTTATTTACTTAATGTGTCTGTGTGTGCACATACATGTGGCATGGTTCTTGTGTAGCAGTCAGAGGATAACTTGTGAGAGTTGGTTCTCTTTTCTACCATGTCAGTGCTAGGGATCAAACTCAAGTTATTAGGCTTGGTGGCAAGCTCCCTTTACCCCATGAGTCATCTCATCTGCCCTTGTGTATTTTGAAGTTTTATCTTGTGTGTGCTCGTGCCTGTCTCTGAGTGTGTGTGTCTTAACATATGTGTGTGGCAGTTAGGGGACAGCCTTGGGTGGCAGTCTTCGCTTTCTACCGTGTTTGAGACAGTCTCTTTGCACTTTTCCCTGTGTAGACCAGGCTAGCTGGCCAGTGGGCTTCCAAGGATTCTGTCTCCATTTCCCATCCCTCCTTAGAACACTGGTGTTATAGACGCTCATTACTGCATCTGGCTTTCCATAGGCTCTGGAGAGCTGAACTCAGATGCTTGGGCTTGCAAGCTGTTTTACCCAGTGGGTCATCCTGGATGCCCTGACGCATTCTTAATGCAATGATGGGCTTCAACTCTAGCACCAGAATTGGGAGAGCTGTTGTCCACATCTTCATCATCATGTGAAGACTTCTGCTTTAGTCTTAAGCTGATGTGTGGGACTCTGCCTTAGTAAACATGTTTTCTCTTCCCCCACAGGCCCAGGCTTTGGCTGCCCAACCATACCAAGAAGCAGGGATCATAAACAGCTCTGACACTGACAAGAAACCATGTTATGCTGTCTGTTAGCTTAAATATGTCTGGTCTGGAAGCATAGCAGGGAAAGTCCTTAGTGCTCCTTAGGAAGAAAACATGGCTGAGAAAGCCTCAGGGGCTGGAGAGGTGGTTCTGTGGTTGAGAGTGCTGGATGCCCTTGCAGAGGACCCTGGTTCATTTCCTAGTACCTACGTGGTGTCTAACAACCATCCGTGACTCCAGTTCTAAGGGATCTGACTTCTTTTCCTGGGCTCTGTGAGTACACAGTTGTACACATATGTGTGGCCAAGACATTTCATGCACATAAAATGCTGAAAAATAAAGAAAGTACTCTTGAATCTTAATCTCAAATTTTGGTGCTATAATACTGGTACCACACTATACTCCTAGACAAATAGGCCTTAGCTTTTTCCTTAAAATTGGAACTATTGTATTTATACTTATTTTCCCCAAATCCATACCAGACAAAGTCTGTACTTGTAGGAAATTTCACAAAACACAACTTGAGCTGGGTGTGGTAGTACAAGCCTTTAATCCCTGTACCTGGGAGGCAGAGGCAGGTGGATCTCTATGAGACTGAGGCTAGCCTGTTCTATGTAGTGAGTTCCATACCAGCTGGGGCTACAGGGAGACCCTGTCTCAAAAACCACCACCCCAAAACAACAAAATACCCCAATAAAATCCCCCAGACCTGAGTGTGATGGCACATGCCTGTACTCCCAGCACTCAGGAGGCAGAGGCAGGTAGATCTCTGTGAGTTCAAGGCCAGCCTTGTCTACATATATGAGTTCCAGGACAGCTGGGGCTACAGGGAGACTCTGTCTCACAAAGACCAAGGGAAAAAAAAACCTGCAACTATTTATTTTAACATACAAATAAGGGACAATCTTGAAGAGGAAACAAAATTCCCAGCAAGCACAGCAGCAGAGTTTGTGTCCTGTGGGCAGACCTCTAGGCGAGGCCTGGCAAGGTACCCGAGGGCCAAACCTGCCTGACGCTTGTTTTGACCAAGAGCTAAGAGAGAATTTTACAGTTGAGAATGTTTTTTTTTTTTAAACCAGACAGAGAAGCAGGGCATGGTGGCGCACACCTTTAATCCTAGCACTTGGGAGGCAGAGGCAGGTGGATCTTTGTGAGTTCAAGGCCAGCCTGGTCTACAGAGTGAGTTCCAGGACAGCTGGGGCTAAAGGGAGACCCTGTCTTGAAAAGACCAAAAAAAAAAAAAAAAAAAAAAAAAAAAATCCAGACAGAAAAAAACCCAGAGAAGACTATTTGGGGACACATGAAAACTGATATGAAATTCAAATTATTGGTGTTCATAAACAGTCTCACAGGGACACTTGCATTGGCATGCATTTTCTGTCGCTGTTTATCAGTTACAGTAAGATTTAAGGCCTGCAGGGCCTAAAACATTACTCCCTGTCCTTTATTGAGAAAGTTTGCCAGGCCTTTCTCCAGAATATCTGAGGTTAAAAGTGTGGGGCAGGCATGAGGAATGTAGATTTGGGAATTACCCACAAAAAGCAGTAATTTAAAATGTGGGACTTGATAGAGACAAGGAAAAGACTGGGAAAAAAAGGGTCAGAGAAAGCACCTGGTTAAGAAGCCCTGGTGACGAGCTGGAGAGGGCCATTCACAGAAGAAGACAGAAAAGGCCTCCAGGAAGCCAAGCAGGACTGCCCTCAGGAGAACATGTGAGTCAAGACGGAGATCTCAGAGAGACTGGGCGACAGCATCAGGCCATGGGACGTGATGGAATGAATTGGTTGCTTTGTAGAAAGCAGTTTCTGTGAGACAATGGAGCATAGAGGACCAGCACTAAACAGTATGGTTGGGTGAGGGGATGCACATCTGTGCTCCCAGCATCTGGGAGCTGGAGGCCGGAAGGTGAGGAGTTCAAGGTCACTCTCAAGGTCAATGCCAACCTGAGTTACATGAAACCTCATCTCAAAACAAACACCCATGAAGCTTATTCTGAAAGGATTGAAAAGCCAAAGGGAATTAATTTGTTTTCCTGTTAGTTTTCATTGTATTGAGACTGAAGCCTAGAAAGATGGAAAGCAAGAAGAGAAAACCAAGCAGAGAGAACCAATGAAAAGGAGTGGAGTAGACGCTGACGGAATGATTTAGCTGAGCATTAAAGGGACTCCGCTCCCGGTGAAGCAGCAAGAAGAAAGGACATTGCGGAATCACGGAGAGAAGTGAGGGCACACGGGTTCAGGAAAGGGTTGGAGGACATTAACACGCAGGTCCTGCATGGAATAAAGAAGTAGGGGAGGATGGTCATGTCGGCAGGGTTAGCCAATGACAGCCCTTGAGAAGCCAAGGACGTCCACTGCTGAAGGGGAGCGTCTGTGATCATCTTGTGACCTTTCACAGCAACTGGTCGCTTATGTACCGAGATGGAAAAGAAGATTAAGAGGGTAAAGGGCTAGAATGAATGCAGGAGATGCGAGAAAAAAAAAAAAAAAGTCACGGGGAGGAAGAGGGCTTAAGAAAACTGTCCCAACTCCTCCTGCAGTCTGGTGAAAAACGCAGTAAGGCAGGATTAGGCAAAGGAGCGAAAAGTCGAACGAGGCCCAAGTGCCGTTTCTCTAAGCATACACCAGTGTTAGAAATCAGTTCAGGTGTGGTCTGTATCAGCTACTTAAATACCTGACAAGAAGAAAGAGGAGTTGCTTTGGTCACGGCTTGATGGGACACAGTCCCCCGTTGGTGGCCATGGCTACAGCCCGCGAATGTGGCCGCCCACCCCTTGACAGACAAGGAGAGGAGGTAAACCTAGGAGCTCAGCTGGGTTTCTCCTTTGCTCCTTTTATTCAGCCCCAAACGTCAGTTAATCCTCTCCGGAAACAATCTGACATTCCCAGAGGTTCCTCTGGGAATACCATAGGTGTTTATCAATCCAATCAAGTTGACAGTCAGCATTAACCATCCCAGCATCACAGAGTAGAGTCTCTGTCATCCACCCACCACCAAGCAGTCTTTTTTTTTTTTAAATTAGTTTTTATTGATGCTTTGTGCATTTCATACATTTTTTCCAATTCAGTTCAGGCTTATTTCCCTTTCCCTCCCCCCCCACCCCCACCCCATCCCAGATCATGCATTCTGCCATAACTGTCCTGCATCTTTCTCTCAGTTTTTTTTTTTTTCATTTTTAGCTATAAGTGATAATCCATGAGTACCAGCATCCTTCATGCAAAACCTATCTGCAGGCTGTTGTGCCCAAACACCTACAGCCCCACCATCCAGTGGGGGGTGACAGGTTGTTTGTTCAATCAAGTTGATCAAATGAGTGTCCAGACTACATTGCTGTAGTTTCACCATTCACCCCAATCGCAGCCCTTACATTCTACCACGCCCCCTCTTCCGCAGGTTGTTCCCTAGGCTTAGAAAAGGGGCACAGGTGGATGAGAGGTAAAACAGTCCACTCTCTCTGGAGCTGTTGACTTGGACTCTGGTCAATTCTGGCTGTTTCCTTTCATGGGCTGACAGTTTGTCCAGGAATAACCTTTCGATCCTACTAATGAAGAACAAGCAATTAGATATATAGGTATTTAAGCAGCACTAATAGTTATGGTAGGTTACTTTAGCATAGACACATGTTTGGATATGTTAATCCATGAATTACAATTTTCCCCCCTGTTAAATATGACAGGGTCTTACTGTGGCTTATAACATCTCCTAACCTGTAGAGGATGTAAGCTTGTGGCATCAGCCATGGGTTATTTCTCCAAGGGGAGAGCCAATAGCCAATTAGATTTGGGATATACAGGCACATGGCTGCCTCTGCTGCACAGTATTTCCAGGCAGGTGAGGTGTAGCTGGTGCTGACGGTGGAGTCTTGCTTGACTCAGGGAGACCCATATTTGCTTTATTGGTTTAGTGGCCTTTGGTAACACTCTCTGGCATTCCAGAGGCCATCTGTACACTTGCATGTGTGGTCTCAATACATCCCTCCCATGTTAACGTCAGGTCTTCGGCAGCAGGGTCTTATTGCCTCTCCTCCTGTAGGTATCCCAACCTAGAGGCAAGGAGCCCTTACCTTTTGTGGGGCCTTGGATCCCCTGGCCAACATCCACCTGGTAGAACAATCCATTGCTGATGTCAGAGCTCCAGCAGTCTTTCTAGCAGGCACCAAAGAGACTGGGGATGCAGCTCCAAGGATGTCTCAGGAAGCTGCCTCGCTCCATGATGCCTGCAAGTGCCCTTCATGTGGAAGGAAGGGATCAGGGAATGAAGAAATGTCTGTGCTGCCGTCACTGGGAACAGATCTCACATGAGAGCCTTTGCCAGGGAACTATGTGCTGAGCCCCAGGGGCTGAGCTGAAACTGAGGAGCCCTTTGGAATGGAGCTGAACAATGAGTCATCTCACAGACGTTGCTCAGTGGGTCCCTTTCCCTCCCTCTCTCCCTCCCCAGGAGACAGATTGAATGCACAACAGCTATGAAGCACTCCCTTGAGAGCAAGCCTCCTACAAGCTCATAAAAACTGAATGTTTTTCATTACAACTTCAGCAGTGACTTGCTTCCTTCCATGAATGGCACAGGGAAGAGTGGCTTCCCCGCCCCCAAGTAGTACAGAGTATTAGTTGAACCGAATGTCTACAAATTTTGATGATTTGAAAGTTAATATTCATAAACAGTTGGAGAACAGTGGGAGGGAAAGCTAATAAACACCTGAACTGTTTAATTATTTGGACGACCTTGGTGTTAGATAACATTTACTAAACTATGAAAAATTGGGCCAGGCGTGGTGGCTCACGCCTTTAATCCTAGCACTTGGGAGGCAGAGGCAGGTGGATCTTTGTGAGTTCAAGGCCAGCCTGGTCTACAGAGTGAGTTCCAGGACAGCTACAAGGCTACAGGGAGACCCTGTCTCGAAAAGACCAAAAAGAAAAAAAAAAAAAGAGAGAAAAATTGGGAAAATATATTGAGCAAATGAAATAACTACATGTTTATATGTTGGGTTTATTGGAAATGGAAAAACAATCTTTGCTTTCTCAGATTCCATTTCACCCCATCTCCTGTCCCCCTCTCATTGCTACTGGCCCTAAATATTTCAGAGATTCAGCAAAATTAGGAGGAAAATAAATCACATATTCCAGAAGGTGGCTAATTTCCCAGTCTTCATGACAAGAATACCAACTTTCCCACCAAGAAACAAATTGGGTGACAATTTTAGGGTAATTGAATCACTTGATGCTTTTCAGATTGTTAGGAAATAAGTGCTGTGAAAACCATTTTTCCCAGCATTGCCTGTAGTGTCCTGTGGTAGAGGTTTTTCTATTTACCCATTAGGAACAAAACACAAAGACTTGCAGATTGACACGTGGCTTGTGTTATATAATGACTGGGGCAAAGAATACCTGGTACACTAAATTAAAATAGAGTTGCCAAATTTTTAGTAAGGTACACATTATAATTAGGATAGACCAACCCCACTGGGAAAACCCTTCCCTGAGATCCTCTTCACATATGATCCTAGAGTCAGTCAAGTTGACAACACTAAGCATCACGGCAACTTCCTGGAAGAAATTAAAGGAAGGAAGAGGTGATGGTTTGAAGTGATCACTGAATTAAAATAGTATGAAGGGGAAGTCAAAGCTCAATTGAATTCTAAGCTCTGTGCTCACCAGTCAGTTTAGCCAGGTTGATAGAATGACGATATCCAAAGGAGAAGCCAGAAGATGCTCAAACCTTGGCAGATGGTATTGGAAATGAGGTTTATCGTTAAGTAAGTTTCCAAGGTCAACAGATCAAGAGAGAGGCCCCGAGTTCTAAGCTACTTATGAGATGGACAAGGAACGGGACAGATGGAGATGAAAAAGCGGTGCTTTGACTGATTAAGACTGGGGGGATTGCATGCTTAGGAGCACAGCAACTGTTTGTGTCCTGGCGTCATATCTCAGAAAGAGGCTAACTTATCCTTCAGTTCTGGCCAGATGGACACAGGCCTCTTGCCATGGTAGCCGCTTATAAAATTCACAAGAAGTGGCATCTATGCATGCTTTACTAGAGCCACTTCTCAAGCACTTGGGGCTGGGCTCCGCAGGCTGCTTATTCCTCCCAAAGTTACACGTGTAGTAATCTACTCCTCATTCCCTGGGGGAGCATGATAAAGGGGTACAGAGGCCAAGAACACTAGAAAATATTCTAATATTCTAATAGAATTTATTATTTTTTATTTTTTTAATTTTTTAAATTTTTGTTTATTTTTATATGTGTATGTGTCCTAGTTTGTCTTCCATTGCTCTGACAAAACACTCTGACCAACACCAACTTGGGGAGGAAAGGGTTTATTCAGCTTACATCTCCTGGGTCACAGTTTTCAGGGAGCCCAAGGCGGGAACTCAGGGCAGGAACCTGGAGGCAGGAGCTGAAGCACAGGCCATGGAGGAATGCTGCTTACTGGCTTGCTCCCCTGGCTCATGCCCAGCCTGCCTTCTTATATGGTACACAACAACCTGCCCAGGGTGGCACCACCCATTGTGGACTGGGCCCTCCCACATTGCCCCACAATCAAGACAATACTCCACAGATATGGCCACAGGCCAATCCAATGGAGCCAATTCCCCAATTGAGGCTCCCTCAACCCAGGTGTGTCAAGTTGACACTAAAGCTATCCAGCACAGTTTGAATGTACTGTCTGCATGTAAGTTTGTACACCCATGTTGTGCAATGCTGCAGAGGTCAGAAAAGGGTGTTGGATTCCCCTGGAATTGGAGTTAAAGACAGTTCTCAGCCACCATGTGGGTGCTGGGAATTGAACCCAGGTCCTCTGCAAGAGCAGTTGGCGATCTTAACCACTAGGCCATCTCTCCAGCCCCAGAATATATTATAGATGAATAATCGAGCTCTCTAGACAAAGAGAACATCTCGAGCCAGGAATACATACCTGCTAGAAGGATTGAGGTTCATAGCAGAATGTTTCCTCCCAAAGCCTGCTGGGAATCGAACCTGGGTCCTCTGCAAGAGCAGTCGGCGCTTTTAACCACTGAGCCATCTCTCCAGCCCCCAGCCTCCAACTTTTAAGCTTCCTAGGAATCAACCACTATTTGTTTGACTTTCGGTTCAGGAGTATCATTTTTATTTTCTTTCTTTATTTTTTATTTTTTGGTCTTTTTTTTCCGAGACAGGGTCTCCCTGTAGCCCAGCTGTCCTGGAACTCACTCTGTAGACCAGGCTGGCCTTGAACTCACAAAGATCCACCTGCGGGGCTGGAGAGATAGCCTAGTGGTTAAGAGCACTGACTGCTCTTGCAGAGGACCCGGGTTCGATCCCCAGCACCCACATGGCGGCTAAGAACCGTCTGTAACTCCAATTCCAGGAGAACTCCAGTTCCAGGGGAATCCGAGACCCTCTTCTGACCTCCGCGGCATTGCACGACACAGGTGCACAAACCTACAAGCAGACAGTACATTCATACACATATAAAAATAAAAAAATAAATAAAAAAAAAAAACAAAGATCCACTTGCCTCTGCCTCCTGAGTGCTAGGATTAAAGGCATGCGTCACCACGCCTGGCTAGGAGTATCATTTTTAAAACATTTTCAGAATTATTTTTATTTATGTGTATGTATGTGTATGCCACATGTGTTCAGGTGCCTGTGGATCCCCTGGAGTTACAGGTGGTTGTGAACTACCAGACATGGATGCTGGGAGCTGAACTCAGTATCCTGTGAAAGAGCATTAAGCACTTTTTTTTTTTTTTTTTTGTCTTTTTGAGACAGGGTCTCCCTTTAGCCCCAGCTGTCCTGAAACTCACTATGTAGATCAGGCTGGCCTTGAACTCATAGAGATCCGCCTACCTCTGCCTCCAGAGTGCTGGGATTAAAGGCGTGCACCACCACGCCCTGGCTTCTTATTCTGTTTCAAAACTCTAGAAAGGCCTTGGTGTTTACATTTTAACCTGCCACAGATCTAAGTGGATGCTTGTGAATTACATTTTAAATAACCTAGGCCGCTTGCCCCATCTGTAAGCAACTCAGATGCTTTTGCAAAAGGACCTCAGGCTATAGTAAGATAGCCTATATAAACAACAGGTAAGCTAATAAGTTATCTGGCTCCCTTTTTAAATTATGCAGGCTATTGGTGTATAACTGAATTGCAGTGTTGTGAGGAAAATGCCCTCCAATTACTTCCCGTGTGTAATTCTATTTTAATTCTTCTGCTTTAAACATGTGTGCAAGTAATTGGTTTATTACTTTTTCATATAGAGTTTTGTAGCTGGTAATAAATTAAATTTTTTTATAATATGCATCTAACAACACCTAATTCTTTGTTTTTCTGTTTGTTTGTTTTTGGTCTTTTTGAGACAGGGTCTCCCCGCAGCCCCAGCTGTCTTGGAACTCACTATGTAGACCAGGCTGGCCTTGAACTCACAGAGATCTACCTGCCTCCTACCTGCTGGCATTAAAGGTGTGCACCAATACACCCGGTCCAGAACATCTCATTTTATAGGAAACTTTTTTTGTTTTTGTACTATTCCCATGAAACAAAAAAAATTCTGGAATTAAAAAACTTTTATTTCCTGTGTATGAATATTTTGCCTACAGGTACACCATGTGTGCCTTGCCCATGGAGGTCAGAAGGCATCAGATCCCCTGGAACTGGAGTTACAGACAGTTATAAAAGTTTTTATTTCCTGTGTATGAATATTTTACCTATAGGTATACCATGTGTGCCTTGCCCATGGAGGTCAGAAGAAGGCATCAGATCCCCTGGAACTGGAGTTACAGACAGTTATTAGCCACCATGTGGGTGCTGGGAACCAAACCCAGGTCCTCTGTAAGAGCAGCCAGCACTCTTAGCCTCTGAGCCATCTCTCCAGCCCCTCTCATGATATTTTTATTACCTTTATGATGCCTTACAGATTTTTAAAAAGTTCTTTTCATGGCATGCAATGCCAGAGGAGGATGATGGGTGTCAGAGCAGGATGATGGGTGTCAGAGCAGGATGATAGGTGTCTTCCTCTCTGGATGCTCACGTCATATTCTAAGACTGAGTCTCTCCTGGAACCACCGATCTGGAAACTCACTATTCTGGCTGGAGCAGGTGGCCAGTTACTTCTCAGTATCCTGCTGGGGTCAGAGGCATCTGCATCCATGCCCAGCTTCTTACAAGGGAGCTGGGAATTCAAACTCAGGTCTGTACGCTAACAGAGCAAGCCGTCTTCTCCATTGAGCCACCTTCCTAGTTCTGTATTACAGCTTCTTAAATGAAATATCTTGAAAAATATTTTAGTTCAAAGCTTCCAAACGATTTTTTGGCATTACTTAAAAGTATAGTATTTCAAGCCGGGTGTGGTGGCGCACGCCTTTAATCCTAGCACTTGGGAGGCAGAGGCAGGCGGATCTTTGTGAGTTCAAAGCCAGCCTGGTCTACAGAGTGAGTTCCAGGACAGCTGGGGCTACAGAGAGACCCTGTCTCGAAAAGACCAAAAAA